>VZUH01000787.1:144770-279868 GCA_013401175.1 Xiphorhynchus elegans | reverse complement strand
AGGCAGAGAGGTGTGGATTGCATTTTAATCATATCACAGTGCCTTTGTATGATGCAAAACTATTTCCATTGAAGACTCAAGTGAGCCTGGCAGGACCCAAAGTCAACATGATAATATATTCTTGATATCCTTTACATGCTGATAACAGTTCAGCTGCACTAAAGGATTTTGTCAAGTTATGTTCATTTTCTATAGGTATGAGTATATTGGGCAATGAGAGATCAAATTATTACTCTTAAACTAGTGTTGAATTGGGGTGAAGAACTCTAAATGGAGCAATTTCACCAACTGGTGCAGGATGTTGTAGCAAACCTTTGAGTCAAACTGGGCTCCAGTGTTGAAGGTTGTAATTTAATAAGAGACAGACTGTAGCTATTTGTCTTCCTCCTGGGAAAAGATGGAAATATGTTAAGTTGATATTGCTATAACTTTAAAAATTGAAGTAGAGACAGGGCAGCCTAAAAGGACTGGTTTGTCTCCTGCTTCATTCCCCTTGTCTCTTGAGTCAGATCCTTACCAAGATTGTTCTTGGCCTGCTTTCACATTGTTTAGCCCAAATTCTGTTTTCCTGAGCATCTTCATAGTTTAAAGACAAGTGTAAAGCAGCAGTTCAGTGTCAGGGAGAGATGTTTCTCTGGCTCCACATTAAAGGAACACCACTGGTCACATTGGGTGTTCTTACAGAAATAAACCAGATAATTTAGTGTGGGTTGCTGGTTTGAAATGGAGCAGTGTTTGGTTAAAAAGCTGAATGCTGCTTCTGCTCATTAGCCTTCCTAATTCGAGCACCTCTGCTTACCAGCCCTTATTGCAATATAGATGTACTTGGATTGACAGAGGGGAAATGCAGCTAGGAAACCAGGCCCAGGAGTAAAACATTGCCACAATTTTTAAGAAAAGCCCATAGCAAGATTCTGAGTAGGATACTGACTGAAAAGATGCTTGGAAGTGGAAGGAAAGGGACAATTTCCTGCTGTCTGCCTTCCTGCTGTGCAGGTATTCAGGGGTCTATGTTAGCAGAAGAGCCTGTAGGAACAGGTTGCAGCCTTGTTTTGCCCCTGTAGTGGGAGCAGCCCCCAGACCCCTGCAAAATGCTGAGGGCAGGGGAGCAAGAGCAATCTGCTTCATTTTCCCAAAAGTGTTTTGGCACAGATGTTTTGGTCAAGGTTAACTTTGTGATAGCCCTGGCATAGGAGTTCCCCTAACAAATACACTCGTACCTAACCATGAACAGCAGGGTTAATCCCAACCCTTCAGGGTTAATGAAGAGGTAATTGCACGGACCTCAGTTAATCCCTGTTTAACTCAGTTACATTTGATGGGAGGGCACTAGAGATTAATTTGGCATAGTGCCTCATCAAATTCATTAATTTCATTAAATGTGAAAAAGTATTTTAAGAGTGAGGTAGCAGCTGTGACTCTTCTGCCCGTGGCAGGGTCTAGCAACACCAGGCAAGACCTTAAATACTTGTCATAAGGCTACAGAAATTGGTATGTTTGGCTGAGTTAGAGAACTCCTGCCCCCTTTTCTCAGTGGCTACAGAAAATCTGTAAACTATTGAATCACACAGCAGTAAAGAACGGGTCTGATGGAGGAGAAAGGACTTGTCGAGTCCCTGATGATTCTGGTGAGAATGGCAAATGCTCCCTCTCCCTCTCTGAATCAGGCCTGTGGTGGTTCACACGAGAATGTGCATTGCAGGGTGACATGTTACACAGCATCCCCTGCTTAGTCTTAATTAAGGTTATAACTGAGAGGATGCTGAAATGTTTTGCCATTATTCTTCAGATTACTGAAATCTTGCTAATGAGATTTGACTCCAACATCTGCTCTAACAGTAAGTTTAGGGCTAGCTGAAGAATTCCTATGTGTTAAATGGCTCAGCACTGAAAGTATGGCTAAACCAGACAGATGTCAGTCTCTGTAGATCTCTACTTCTGGGTGCTGAGTACGTACCTGGCTGAGGGGACAGGAGGGCTCACACAGGAGGTGGTTTGCTGGATTTCCACTACATGCTTTGCTTGGGTTTGCCCCTACAAGCCCTGACACTGGCCAACACCTGCACGTGCCACACAGCACTCTGGTTTCACTGACTTTCTCAGTTACCTATCCTCCAAACCACAAAATCTGGGAACTCTGTAGCTACAGTATATACCCAGCATGAAGGCTGACTCAACTTCTGCTGCAGTGTACTGTACCAGGCAGCTCTCAAGAGATGCTGCTGCAATTTATCACCATAAACTGTTTCATATTGGAACAAACAATACTCATGAGGCAATCTGGATTCAAATTAATTCAAAAGCACCATAACTGAAAAGTGAGCAGTCTCTTTGTGTTGTTTCTTTTAACAAGATTTTATGATATGACTAGACTACAAATAGCTCTATTCATGATAAACTGGCAACTTTGCAAATTGTATATGCTAAAAGCTATTTGTTGTACAAGCTGTTCTGGAAAAAAATCTCAAGTGAAATCTTCTCTGCCACGGGTATGTGAGGCATCAGTTGCACAGATCCTGCCATGGGTGCCCCATTTCAGGAGCCCCCTGGCTATGGGGACAGTGGGGAGAAAAGGCCATCTCATCCAAAAGCCATTAATTGCTCCAAGGGAATCACTCCAGGCTACTAGAGCAGAGGGCAGCCCCCTTGGAGAGAGCTTTACAGACTGGTGAGGAAATGTGCAAGGGTGAAGGAAAGCTAAGAAGTGGAATAGTTGCTTTTGGTCCCAACCATTTGCACTCAACTCTCTGAAGCTCCCACTGTATACTTTCCCTTTGGAGGCAGAGTGATATTATCTTCCTCCAAAATACCCTAGAAACACCTCCACTTTAATATCCACTGGGAGTTCTGCTATTAACCCTCAGAATGTGCTGTATTTTCAGCATGAGCCCAGGACATAGTTCTGAGTGGACTTATTTTGAAGGATGAGTGAGCTACTGAAAGAGACCTAATATGTATTTGTTCACATTGGTAAATATAGCAATCAATATAATTTATGGTATGGTATGGAACAAGCCATTAATGCATCTTCTCTGTAGACATTATTACAGCAAATTATGTCTGTATTTGGAGAAATATATTTCTCCAATATTTGTGTAGCGAAACCAACACTTTTGCCACCAGAAAAGGAGCATAAATTATCCTTCAAGAGTATGAGATATATAAGGAACCCACTGTGACATGCTGATAAAGTTTTAGTAGTAGTTACAACAGTGTCTCCAGAGCTAAGGAGAAACATTATAGTTATGTTTTAATGCACTTATCAAATCATTCCAATTCCTACCTCTGAGTAAAATTATGTATCTTGGAAAACCAGCACCATTTGCTCTGTGCCTTTCTTTTCAAATTATTTTTACTTTCACAATATTAATTGTAAGTACATTGGGGGTTAAAAGCTTTCTGCAGAGCAGCCAGAAGCTCTTGAGGAAAACTTGGATCTGAGTGTGAAGTCATCTGTGGGCTAAAATTTCTACTGTGCATCTGAGAGTCACCTACAAAATAATAGTACATGTGAAGACATAAGATGTGAAAACAGCTGGAGTGAGGGAGGGTTTAGGCATTTAAATTTGAAGCCTCGAAACTTTCTCAGCTGCCAGTTAGCTCAAGAATGACCTAGATAAGGAGACAGATTGTGTCAACAGTGATTTGAGGTGCATTACATTCTGAGTAACCACAGAAGGTTTATGCTTTTCATAGGCATAAACATCATTCAGGATTGTGTGCTGCAGAAATCCACAAAATGGGCTGTTTTGGGAAAACAGCTTAGTGTAATGAATGTTTTCTCAGTGTTTCTACTGCAGCAAGCTCTCAGATGCCAAGACTGTATCAGTTTCATTTCAAACCCTGTTGTGAAGGTGTTGATATTGCTGCCTTCTCTGCCTATCTGAAAAATCAGTGCTTAGAGCACATGTCCAGAACATGGGAACTGGAGATTTGTCACTTATGCAGCAGGGCATCAAATATGTATACCTTGTGAGAAATGGCCTAATTATTTGGACAGAAAGTTCAGTGAAATGGAGGGACTCTCTTCCTGCTTTTATGTGCTTCTATATACAAAAAACTTGAGCAGCCCAGGGTACCTTGTCCTGAGGCTCAATTAGACCTTTCACTCAAGGCATGATTACTGTAAGGAAAGCAGTCCCTGAGAGAGGAATGGAAGAGCAGGCGTGTGGCTGCAGGCAGAGTGGCTGTGCTGGCTCTCTGTGCTGCCCAGCAAGGCTCCAGGTGCCCTGTGCAGGGGGCAGCAGCAGCACAGGGGCTGCACACACCTGCAGAGGTGGCACAGCCAGCTGCTTTCCCTCGGGGCAGTGGGGATGGGACCTGGGGCTGCTGCCTCCCTGGGTGTGCTGTGCTCCCTGGGCTGCTGGGGAAATGCTGGGAACCTGGAAGAGGAAACAGCCTTGTTCCCAGCCAGTTTTCCTTTAAGGTGCCTCCATCTAACAGAGCATCCATCTAACTGGGCTCAGGCTGTGAGACCCAAGCATAACTCCTTATCTGCTCAGCTTTGGGAAGGCTGACTGCAGTCCCAGATTAAAAGTCTGGGGAGGGATGAAGCCCCCTTCAAACGCTGGGCAGGAGAGGTGGTGAAGAGTAGATCTCCTACACCTTCATGTACAATATTATTTGGTCAAGACAAAGGAGTGGGCACCTTACATCCTCTTCCCTCTTGCAGCCTTTAAGTCAGAAAGGTCTCCTGAATGGAGAGGTGAAATGGGGTGCAGAGGTGTTTGGGGTGCAATTTTGTTTTCAGCTTACAGCTTGGTTAGATGCATTTGGAAATCTCACTCTAGATTTGTGCTTACTGTATGGACTACAGCAACAAAAAATGGTATTCATTAAAGACTAAAATTGAAACAATTTAGCTGGAATCCAATTCAATCCCTCAGTCTGGTTTACCAGTATATGCTGTGCACTTCATCTGTATGTAGTATGATTGTAATTATAATATCTTTGTTAGCCCAACTCCACAGAACAAAAAAGTGCTTAGACACTAGCTGGCTATCTTCCTGATTTTTAAAGCCAAATGTCTAATTAGAGCACTTCTGTTTCTTACATTTTTTTTTCAGTTCTAGAGAGTGAAAGACAAGAAATCTCAACACAGCTGTGGTTCTTTTATAAACTTCAGCTTATTAGAGCTTTTGGGTCAAACTCTCTGGTGGTGTAACTCCACAGATTTACATTTCTGCTGGTGTAACTTCAGATATAAATATAATTCTCTGTACATCTGTCCACATGTGTGTTCCTATGTATATACCAAACCCAGAGCTGATATAAATCACTGTAGCTCTTTTGACTTTTGTGAAACTGTAGTGATTTCTTACCAGCTGGGTATCCGGTCCACAGCATCTGGTTTTCCTTTTCCCTCCCTTAATAGCACTGATGAATCAGAATTCCTAAAGGAGGATAATACTAAACATAATTAGACAGGATATGTTCAAGAAGAAAATTTAATTTGAAGAGGTTAGCACAGAATTTTTATTGGCCTCAGGTGGAATGCTGAGACTTTATCTTAATGAATCCTTTCTACAGATCCATTTCAAAAACTGCATTATGCTATTATGTGATGGAGTGTGCTTTAATGGTGCATTGCACATATGTTTATTCAGTTGGATTTAAAGCTTCTTCTGTAGATTAGTATAATTATTCTGGGCTGCAAAAAAAGTGCAATAACATAAGCTAAAATTTTAAAATATTTACACACAGAGAAGTTTATTTGATCTTTGGCACCTACATATGTTTTAGAAAGTCCTGTTAGTAAACCAAATATGGGACAGTGGGACTGTGGGTTGGAGTCATCCTCAGAACTGACTTGTTGGTCAAGAAATGAGCCATTTTTAAAATTTTATTGCATCCTTCAGTGGCTCACAATTCAAATACTGGTATTTTATTAGTTTAATATTTTGTACTTTTAAAATCATATCTGGGTGTTACCTTTTTATTGTGATTGTGCAAGCACAATAAATTCTGGGATTATTTAGGTAATTCCCATTAAAGTGTGTAAAAATGTTCAAGCCACTGGGTGAAGTTTTCACTTTTCCTGATTCCATATCTATTTGCCTTTTATCTTCAGACAAGGGTTCAAATTTTTATTTTTAATAACAGCAGGCCACACCTAGGTGCCATTTACCATGATATAACTTTATTGTAATTAGAATGCCATGTTTGATGGGCCTGTACCAGAAATAGTTAAAGGAAAGAAAATCCCCTTTTTTTAATTGTTTTTTACAACGAAGGTTTGGGAGGGTCATCATTGAGGACAACATCAAGGGGAAAAGGCAATGAAAAGGCAAATTACTTCTGAGCACCCAGAAGGGGGAGAAGTATTAGTGGAGCTGCTAGGTCTGTTTCTCTTCTTGTATAATTGTATTCAAAATGATGGACCCTTAACAAGGAAGGATTGGAGCTGCTGTGCAAGAGCAAGCCACAAGCTTCCTCTGTCCTGGCACTCCAAAATGAGATTTACAAGGTGATAAAGTCATATGGGAATGGAATGTCTTCAATGTCCCTGGTATTTGTTCACTGACTGCTGCTCGCATAGGGATATCACTTTTTTTTTTCTTTTTTTGTAGTTTCTGTGTTAACACTTCTTAAATAAAATTGCAAATCTGCATTGTCTTCTCTGTGTGCATAAGGCATCCCATCTAGCTGGTGACTGAGTCCTCGATGAACTTAGCACTGCAGTGACAAATTGCTTTGCAGCCATTAGGTACTCAGAATCTGCAATCAGATAGAGAAATAGCACTATTGAGAACAGTTAATGAAGCTTGCAGAGCCCTGCTGGACCCTGCAGGCACACAGAGCACTAACCTGCACGGCTGCCTGCAGAGTTCCAGTTTGTTAAAAAAAAAAAAGGAAAATATGAGCTATCCTGCATTTTAGAAATTAATTTTTAATAGGTGTTCCAAGGAAGGGTCAGGACAGGAGTTGAGGCTCCAGCAGATGATTGCTGCTGCCCCAGGATCAGGGGCTCCGAAAACATCTGTCAGGGTTCTGACGTGCGGCTTAATCATCACTTTGCAACATGTTTTATAACAGCGAGGAGCACCTTTTTCCATGTGTCTGAGTGATGAATGAGTGCACCACAGGCTCTGGCTCCATGTGTTCTCTTTAATTCAATTAACAATAGTTTCTCTAGCTCAGGTACAACCGCAGTGCAACACGATCCCAATGACGAGGGAGGTTCTGTGCCTGTACAGACACATCTAACGTTGTAAGATGGCAAAAATTAGTTCACCCAGCAGATGTTGCTTCATGTTGCAAGGATGTTCCTTAATTTACATACAGGTGAAGACCTAATCTTTATTTTAATCTTTTTTCAAATATTTTACACCCTTATGGACTTAGAAACATTCACATTTTAAAACCAAGAAGGATCCTGGGTCCCTGTGACTGGGAAAGGGATTTTAATTGGAGTGGGAAGAGAAGGAATAACCTTGTGTCCAGAAACAATGAGTAGGTCCTAGTCACACAGGCTTTTGCCATCCTTATGAGCACTTCTGAAAGAGGATGTGTCTGGCTTCAGTGAGGAAAAGTCAGGGCTAGCCTGTATATCTTACCTTTCTGCTGCTTTTAGTATGCTTCAGGATGGAGTGGAGAGAATTTCCTCAATATAATTGAACCCAGAACTGACATATGTGACATGTGTGGCAATAAGCACATCCATGTCCTTGTGGTTAGATATCACATTTTGTAAAGATGATAAATATATGGCCCAGAAAACAATTTTCAGAGTCCTGAGTATTCCAGGTGACAGAAATGTCCTGGGTGTCTCTGCTATTTAAAAGCATCTACCCAGAAGCTGGAGTGAGTGCAAGTAAAACATAGGCAGGAAGGTGACTTGTCACTAGGATGAGAAATTTCTGCCTCTGTATTTCCTTTCTTACTGTTAGAACAGCAAGTGGCTCAATGGTTATGGTGGTCAGTGGCTGGGACAGCAGGCTGGAGGGCTGGGCTGAGATTCCAGGGACAGGGCGTGGGTGTTTGAGCCTGGACCTGCAGGTGCAGAATCTGAGATACACTGACTGAGGCTGTGGAGTCTGGAGAAACCAAGTTAAGAACACATCCTAAGGAGATGGACACTTGTGAGCAGCTTCCACCCACAAACTGAGGTGTGTGCATCTTCATCTGATTCCTTCCTCTCTCCTGCACTTTCCATAAGAAACTGAAAGTTTACTGTCAATAGCACCTTCTTTTCTTTCTTTCCCACCACAATTAAAATTCCACCTTTAACAATCTGACATTTCCCTGTTGAAGGAGCTCTGTCAGAAGGTCTGTAACATCTCCAGCAGCAGAATTTCTTGTTAAACTGAGGAAACCTGTCAATCCTTAAGGCCAATTGATCCAGCATTACAGGAGTCAAACACCAATTTTAGGAAATCAATATAAATCAAAAGTCAGGGATTAAAATAGACTGTTGTCTGTACAGCTTCTGTTTAAAGCACTGCAGACTTTTGGTTTGAGGAACTCCTCTGGGTAAGGGAATTGTAACCAGAAGTGCTAGAAATATAAATAAGGTGGCATTTTATGGAAAGTAGAGATGTCTGTAAACTGTTCCTGACTGGGGCCAAATTATTCTTCAAAAAATACACTCCACTTTCTAACTAGAGAGTAAAACTGGGTTAACAGCATTCCTGTCACCTGAGTAAAGGCTTGTGTTTAGGAGTTATGTACAAACCCTGCAAGCTCTACCCAGCAGCACTAATCCAGGACTAGGGTACATTTTAGTCGTGTGGTGGGACTAAGGTGATTTTGACTTACTGGAGTTGTCATGAGGGTTTTGGCCATTTTATTTATCATTCTTTTGCCTTTGAATTCTTTTCTGTTGACAAAGCATAAAAAGATTTCAAAGTGTGTTTCTATTTACTAGGTTGGCCTTCTCAAAAACTTTGACTTTCATGCCTCTTAGAAGAGGCTGGTCGGGTTAGCTTATTAAAACAGAAATTGTTTAACAAAGCATTTACTAATGCCATTTGTTGCAACTGAGTCCTGAAAGAGGTTTCTAAATGGGACTCAAGTCTCTCTACTGGGACAGTCGGTGTAGAGTTCTTTCCTTCTTTGGGAAGACAGGTCTGCTCCTAATGCTCTTATTTGTTTATAGCCATCAGTGTGACTGCTTTTGTGGAAGGAAAACAATGCACATTTCTGAGTACACACTGCAAGCTCAGTTTCATAGCAAATAACTTCGATGTAGTTTGAACTGTAAGAGCCATGAAACCCCAAACTGAAAGGGTTAAAATGACATTTTTCTTAGGAAATGCCTGTCCACCAAAATTGAAAGTGGCATCATAATTTGCTGGGGTTTGTTATAATTTTTATTTGGAGAGTTCTGAATTTTGGTTGTTAGATCAGAGTCAACTGCTGCAATAGAATCCTGTTGTGGCTTTCAGCTCAGGCAGAAAAGAGAAATAGATGTACTCCTCCTAGGCTGTGCCTGTCAGATTTGAGTATTTCACCTTGTTTGCCACGATGACTACGGACATTTCTCTAATGAACCTGGGGATACATTGAATTACTTTGATTATAAATTGAGACAGAAAATGCATACTTCTTTATGATCAAGATGAAGGAGGGAGACGTTCTCTTCTACTCAGATTTACTCCCAAAAGACTGGCCATTCTGTGTAAGGATGCAATTTATGAACACAGATATAGAGGGAAAGACAGACCACGACAGACAACTTTCAGAAGATTAATTATTCCCAAATGATTTACCGGGAAAGCAAACCTCTGGAGTTGTAATGGCAATTTAGGAAGGTTGTTTCTCGTAGAATGAAGCAAAGAACACGAAGGAAACACCCACACCAGCCAACTGATGCGCTTAATTAGATCTTGAATTTGCATTCAGTTTAGGGGTGGATTGGGCTAATTTTTCTCCCTTTCGTGTGCACTTTGGCAGAGCGTAATTGGCAGGGGGCAATTGAGTTATTTCATTTATCTTCCCCGAATCTGAGCCTGCTGCTCCAGGCTGTCAGCTACCAGCAAACGAGCACTTCATTTCAGAGAGTGCTGAAAAGTTGGGCTCAGTCCTGTTGCATCTGGTATGCAGATGGGATGCTACTTTTTGTTCAAATAAACAGAAGAAGCAATTAAGGCCCTTTCGGAGTAAGATATCTGAAACAATAGGAGGCACCATCTGAAACACAATCTCAATCAGATGCTGAATGATGTGGATAGCAGAGTTTCATAAAAGGTTGAATGCAGGCATAGATTGTCTAAGTGTGATTTGAGGCTTTTTTTAATTTTTTTTCTGATTTTTGAAGTTATCTGTGTATGAATAAAGTCTTTACCCAAAGTAAAGACAGCAGCAAGAGAGGATAGGAAAAAAGCCCAAAGTCTTCAGTTTGCTATTGTGCCCTGTATTCCTGTGAAACACCAAAGACACAACAGCAGGCTTTGACTTTTTGGTGGTGTGATATTTGTCCCAGTCCGAGAGACAGCTGATGCACAGGAATATGTGTATAGCACAGAAATTTATAAGAAATCTTGGGAATTAAAAGATACATTGATTCTCATCTAGAATGTCTTGCTGGCATATGAAGTGGCAAACCTATGTATTCACAGCGTTTGGAATGTGATGTATCTTGTTTTAAAATAACCTTTTTCATGTGTCCCGTTAAGTTACATCTCAGTAACACAGGTAAATTAGTCTTCATCCTGCCTTTTCTTTTTTTAAGAGGGTGTGCTGTTTAACATGACAGCATAACTCTCAAGTTTTCTGTGAACTGTGGCAGTAAGATTTCTCCTCAAAGGCTCCTCCTGGCTACCTTGGAAGAGTTGCTCCATTCAATGGAAGACAAGTTCAGAATCAATCCCATTGATAAATAATCCACTGCAAAAATAAAGAGAGAATTAGATAAATGCAGAGGGACCCTTGAACTTATTCAGTCCAACAAGTTGTTGTTTACTGGTTTGCTTTATGAAAATATCCCCTGTTTTAAATGTAAATAACAGCAAAGCCCTACAGCAACTATTCCCAAGCCTCCTTCTTTTCACCTGGCAGCGCCTCTGAGGTTTGTTCAAGGTGCTGTTGAAGCTTTGTAAAAGGGGTACACTTGTATCTGGTGGGAACACCACAATGTTGCATAACTGCTGGTTGAGTTTCTCTCTGTTTAAAGAGTAGTTTGTCTAACAATTCTAGTAGATTGATAGCCTTTATCAGATAAAAGAGTCATGAAAAATCACAGTGGCCACTTATACTACTAGATGGTACATACAAAGGATACCTCTAAAGCTAAATAAATAAAACCAAGTGAAAACCATCTGTAAGGAAAAACAGCAACAAACTCTGATGTAATGAAAAAAGAAAATGAGTAAGTTGCTATTTAATGTTTTCATACCACAGTTCTAGGTCATTGAATGTCCTAGCTTTTCTAGCCAGTTGAAACATGGCATTTTGTCTCAAACCTCTTAGTTTTAGTCTCAGCACTTCAGCACTGTTCATCTCCTAACTAGTACATCAAGAAGGATATTTTTAACATATTGGAGAAGAGGAGACATAAATTAGAGATGTGTGGGTGGAGTGAGGAGGGCTATTATGGCAAATATAATAGAGCAATGGCTCAGCTCTGGAGGGCACTTCTGGCCACCCATTCCCACACTCTCATCCCCACTGCCAAATACTGGGAAACACTGTCCATCTTAGAACAGAATCACAGCAGAGATAACAGTAAGAAAATAAAACCTCAGTGAAACAATAAAAGGAATTAGTCATTTGTTCCAGTGTAAGAGCACAAAGAGGGCATTTGTTTTCCTCTGCAATGTCTTGAAAATAATTAGCAGATACTTTGCCCTCTTTTAATGCAAAAGAATTATTATGAACCACCATGTCAAGCAGCCAACCCTCAGTCTAGTTTAGGCATGCTCTCAGTGTAGCAACTGAGTTCATGGATAATTATTAGCAGATATAAAATGAGCTGCTCTTTACACTAAGGGCAGATAAACTCCTTTATTAAAAAAGACTCATAAGTGTATTTTTGTCTTTAACTGTTTGTTTAGTTCCACAATATGGTCAAATATATAAGGATGACTGGGCTAGGTGAGGTTGATGCAATTCAGCTGTGCTTCACTGAGCAAGGGCAGATTTGCAGAAGTGAGATTATCATTGATTTCCTTTTAAGATGTGTATGTGCAACCACTGACTTATTAAAGTACTTCTGGTTGGCTGGGCTTGGGGTATGGATTTTTTATTCTCTTGGAAAAGAAGTAAAACTTTTTCCACAGAAATCTCTACTTTTCCTTGCTGTATGAGTACAGTGCCTTCTAGATACCATACTGCCATAAACAAAGACATCTGCAATTGAATAGTGAGTAAAAGTTACGTGTCCTGTGAAGGGGTAACACTTAACTTTGAGATGTGTGTGCTGTGTTTGTGGTAAGTACTGCCCACCACAGGAGAAAATCAGATCCCAGACCATCTAAGGGATGTGCATCTCTGTACTGCATTCCAATTGACACCACTGCAAGGAAGGACTAAATGGAATTGGAATAAGAAGTGCATATTTTGGCATTTTGCTGGCTGCCCTGATTTAAGTATGTCTAAAGGCATTTCTTTGAAACAGACTAATCCTGAGAGTGGTCACTAATTACTTTCTGGTTTTTGTAAATGTCTCAGTCCTTTACAAAGGCTTAAGGAATATCAGTGATTGGAACAGATTGCAGTCTAGAGTGCTTTCTTTCTTGAAAAGCAACTCCAATTTCAATCTCCCCTGAAGACACTGTAGAGTTAGCACACAACAGCTGAGAAAGGTCTTTGAGTAATTAGATCTCAAACACAAATAAAAAAGGTGTTTTTCTTCATGGATACACCATTAATTTGACATTTTCTCTTCACTTAAAGTGGATAAAAGTTTACATTTCAGATAGCCAAGTAAAAACTAAAAACCACTCCAAACTAAACTGTGAGCTCTAGACTGAAGTTTAAAACTGCAGCTCTGCCATTGCTTTGGCCAGGACTCCTCAGAGGCTTTGGTGCCCGAGTCAGGCAGTGCATGAGAAAGTTGGCAGGAGCCAGAGCAGACACAGGGAGGGAGCAGAGGGTGAGGAACCTCTCGTGCACCACCTTGCATTGGGTACCCTCGGCAAGAGGTGCTTCAGTTCCAAGGAAAAGCACCTGAACCCCCTGGGAGTTACGCTGCCTCCACACACACCTTCCTCCTTCAGCACAGACTTGCTGATCCCACCTCAACATCCTTCCTCCTCCTCTTCTCCCAGACCAGAACAGCCACCTGCAATCACCACCCTGCTCAGGTCTGGGGAAAGTTCAGTTCCAGGGCAGTGGGAAACAGGGCTTGTAAATAAATGTGTTCATGGAGAACACTTGGATGGGTTTTCTGATGAAGAATGAAAGTCTTTCCTTCTCTTCTCACTGTATTAATCTAGGCAGGTTTTCTGAAAAGCTTTCTGGGAAAGTTCCTAGAAAAATGGACTCCTAAATTTTCCTACCCATAGAATCGGATCTTGTGGGGCTGAAATATATTTATTTAAACTTTGAGGCATTGCAAAGACATCAAATAACATATATACAGTTCCAGGACTTTTTTTCCTTTGTTGTTTGTGTGTGTGTGTGTTTTATTTGTTTAAAAATAGAAACTGTGTACACATGAGAAGAATCTTCCATTTCAATCTACATAGGAAACAGACTTTAGTGAGTAGTTATTCTAGTAATAGAGATTTTATAAATAAATGATGTTTGTTTGTTTGTTTAAGGGTAGATTTGTGTGTGTGTGTGTGTTTATATGTCAAATACACTTGGAAGGCAGAGCAATAAAATCTGATTATCAGAGAAAAAACCTTAATTACAGAAAGCAATATTAAAATCCTAGAAGGAATTACTCTGATTTACTTCTTTGCACATACTTCTGAAAAATGCTCTCTCTTCCTTTCCTCCCAGCCTAATTGTGATCTGGAGCCTAAATTATTCAAATAATGACCCAAACACACAAAAAAAGAATCAGTATTGATACCATGTCACATCTGGCAAAAGCCAAAATTAAACAGCGAGTCATTTACCCCATGTTGTCATGAGGATATCAGGTTCAGATAGATTTAATTTATCAATAGGGTCAGGCTGCGCTGAATATCAAATCAAATTACACCGAAGCAGATGTTGAAGTCCAAGAGGAGAAGGTGTAGATTGATTGGAGAGAGGCAGCCCCGTCAAAGGGCCCTTTGTCCGGGTTTGGCTGGGGGAGCAGCTGCCAAGTGGCCATGGATGCTGCAGCCAGGCAGCTGCAGGGGGCATTGGGCAGCTCCCTGCACTGGGGCCCTGGCACACAGCAGGGCTGGCTCTGGCCTTGCATTGGGCCAGGACACAGCACCGAGAGGGCAAACACCAGGGAAAGGGGCTGGAAGGAACCCAGGGGCCACATAGGTGAATTTAGTGCTCTTGCAATGGTTGACATGTATGCCATAGTGGTATATATGGCATTGGTGTATTTATCACCAATCTTAAAAGCCTTGGGAAGTCAAAATATATCAGCAGCAGAGAAGTCATCAGGAAAATGTGTGGCCGGGTGTGGCAGAGGGTGAAAATATTGCATCGATCTGGGAGCCCCCGAGGCAACGACTCTGCATGAACAGCCTTCCACAGCCCAGAGCTCTGGGAATAAATCTGGCCTCTCTGTTTGCATTAATAACATAATTTCCTGCTTACTTAACAGATAAGCAAAGTCTGTAAAGCAAATTCTGAGGCTTGAGTGCAGTTTTTCTATTTACAACCCGGCGCAGTTTTCCCCTGGTATAGCATTTCAGGATGCTGTCTCAGAGCATTTGCCATTATAAAAACCCAGACTGAGTCAAAATGTTAATACAAACTCTGCATTAGTCTGCCTTGCCTGGCTTTTCATCTCACCTTGCCAAGAGGCTGGGATGATTTTTAAATATGAAGTGGAGGTGATGGAGGCTCTGTAGAGGGTGGAGGGAGAAGGTCCTTTGGCTCATCCTGGGGCAAAATGTTGAAAGAAGGCAGGGCTCCCATGGAAGCAGACAGGAGTTTGTTTGTAATATTGACTACTTTTTAATCGTGCCTACCAAAGTACCCTTATGCAATGCTCAAGCTAATTAATATACAAAAAGGACTGTGGTGCAAAGCTGTAACTAGTAATCTGAGTCCTCTAGCATTAATGACACTTAGAGATGTGTACCAAGAGGAGAACAGACTCCTTTATGTTCTCTCAAAGCATAAATATGTGATCAAAGAAATAACATGCACTAGAGCTGCCCTCAAGCAATGACCCTAACCTTATGCCTCTCTTCCCATCGCCAGGATCCCCAAAGCACTCAACAGATGTCAAATACAGTTAAGGTGGAACATATCCATGCATCTCATTTGGAGTCAGAGTAATTGCTGGCACAAAATGCCAAATTCTAATGTGCTTGTTCTAAAGCTTCCTCAATTTACACACCTCTGAGTGACAGAGTTTTACAAATTATTAATATTGACTAATGATCCATACATTTTGATCAGTAAAACATCAGTGATCAAATTTAGTACTAAAAGTGTAGGAGCATCTCATCTCATCTAAAATGCTTGAACTATTTTGGTCCAGAAGATCGATTGATTACGTGTCAGTGAAGTTCTTACTTTGGTTGCCACCCATAATAACTTACTGCTGTTCATGCAATGTCCAGTAACTGCAAAATGTTCCAAAATCTGCCCGAAGAGGAGGTGCTGTTCAGAAGTACATAACCTGCCTCACATGGCATACTTACAGGGTGTAATGCAGACAATAAAAACCAAAATACCACAAAACAAAGCACAGAAAGAGCCCCCAGCCCCAACAAAATCAAACCAGAAAAATCTCCCCTCCCAAAAGAAGAAAAACCAAACCTAAAACAAAACGAAGAACCCCAAACCAAAACCAAACCTAAAACAAAACAAAAAAAAAACCAAACCAAACCAAACCTAAAACAAAACAGAAAACCCCAAACCAAGACCAAAACCAACTAAACAAACAATAAAACCCAAACTAAACTCCAAAATCAGTTTATGTATTAAGACTTTTGACATTGCCCTGGTGACTTCATGGAGCTTTCTGTATTCCAGTCAAGCAGTTTGCTCCTCCTGCTTCAGACAAGTAAACAAGTTCTCAATTTTATTACCTTTCTGGTACGTTCCAGTAATCTTTTCTGTGAGGCTCTACAGGGATTTCATTCAAAGGAATGAAACCCCTGAATCAGACCAGGAGATGGTTTTTCTCTCTTAAGACACAAAAAGATATTTAGGCAACCAGTGCCCCTGGAAACTCTGTAGGAGCTGAAAACAACTCCAGAAGTTTCCTTCTTTGTTTTATAAGCTGCTCAGAAAGAGAATGGCAAGGGAGGAGGAGATGGGGAGAAGGTCAGAACTTTCTGCTTGTAGAGGTTTTTTGTCTCAGCATAGTGGGGTGAAGGTCTTGATTCCCACAGAACTGTTCATGGTGTCAGAGCCTGTTTGCCAGAGAAAGCAGGTATGATCCTATACTGCTTCTCTAATGTCATTCTTAGCTTATCCTACAAGTGAAGACAAAACATCTCTGTGCTGAAACTCGATGTTATCCAGAGCGCTCTCCCTGGCACACTGGCCACAGATTCAACAAATTAATGACTAACTTTTAGCCAGAGACCTAGAGTAACCTCCAAAAACTGTGGGCCAGGAAATTTTGCTTCAGTCCTGAGCTCTGTGATGATTAAGTGGAGTTTCCTCCATGAGACTGTTCAGGTCCAAACTTTTATATAAATTGTTTTGCAAAGGGGCTAGGTCTTGTGCCAGCCACGCTTCCCCATGTGCAGCATGTTTACAGCTGCAGGATGACCTGCAGGAGGGAAGGAGGGGATTTCTCTAAAACCTGGTTTGATGCCTGGAAAAGAGGCATATTATATATAAAGAGAACTACATCCACCTCGAGCGCTCCAACGTGCTTTACTTTCTTATCCCCTTATCTAGAGAAACACTGAGCCAGGGTACAGGCACATCTGAGAAAGATTTGAGGAATATGATTTTTTTCTTTTTTTTTGGCTTCTTAGAACAGGAAGCCTTGCCCCATTTATAAAAGACTCAAGGCTAAAACTGCAAGGCAAATCTACAGGACTGCTAGAACTGACCATCTTAGATATGCCAAGAGCTTTTTGAACAGGGCTAACCAGTTCTCCTCCATGTGCACATCAGCATTTCTTTAATCTGTAGCATGAGGGAGTTTCAGCAGCCAGCACAGCTGTGCCTCGCAGAGCTGCTCTTGGCTCAAGCCCCTGGGGCTGACCCTGTGCAGCCAGTCTTTTGGGGGAGTCCTGCCCCTTGTGCAGCTGCAGCACCTGGGGCTTTACAGCCCGGGATGGTCTCGTGTGTGGCTGCCCTTTGCTCGTGGGAAATTGGCTGGTAGAGATTGGATATTAGAGGTTTGGGTACAGTAAATGTGGTCTGGGAGAAAGACAAGTGACTGTAACCTGGTCCTGTGTTTTCCCAGAGCTGGTCAAATCTGCTGTGAGCTGTGTCCAATGGATTGTTCTAACTCTGAAATAGTTGTTAATATTTCATTTTTTGTCTAGCTTTTGACCCTGCTCCATCCTGTCTTCTCCTGCCTTTTTCTTCTGTGTGTCATGTCACACTTGTTTTTCCTGCTATTTGCAATACTTCCACTTCTCATTGCTACACCTTTATGCATGACAGCCAGAAGCAAAGAGATATTGAACACCTTTATGAAGAAGAGAGGGTTTATTGTGCTTAGTATTTCAACTCCTGGCAAATAAATATGAGTGGTGCCATCAAGTGCTGAGCAAAAGCTCAGTCCCAGCTTCTCCTAGCATTAACAGAAGTGTGTTTTGCTGTAGTTCAGCACAAGTTCCACCAAGAAAGCACATTCAGACCTGTCAGTTGCTGTAATAGGTGGCAAATTGATGCTTGCCTATATGGGCCTCCTCAATAATTACTTTAAAACAGCATTATCCCCTTTTTTGGCTGTACGTTTTTTGTGTGCAAGTGAATTACTGAGTTTGATAGAGCAGCTTTTAGTCAGTAACAAGATACACTTTTTAGAAAGCTTATCTTAGGTCACCTGTAGCTGGGTCTGGTGCCAGGGGTGAGACAGCTGGTGCATTGACTAATGAAGTCCCTGTTAAAACCTAATATAATAAACATTTGCTCAATAATGTCTGATTCAGTAATCCTTTGTAATGGCATACAGCAAGTCAATATTTTTCAAGTAATGGCATTACTATACAACAGACTCATAGTGTAGAGACACACAGCAAATCCTCAGCAAAATCAATTGCTTTGTTGTATTTTGTCAGATGGAATGAACGAAAACCTATGAAAAGAGAATAAAGAGACTTAAAGCAAGACTGTGGATCTCCCAGGCTGGGTTAACACTGCAGAGATAAGGGGCAAGAGTCTTCCACTGAAACTGCTAAAGCTCTGAGCCTGCTCTCTGTTCTGCTGCTACCAATGCCAATGAGCAGCTAAAGCACCAGGAAATAGTTACATCTGTTGTTAACCTGGTATCCTTGTGAAGAAACTCAAGCTGCCTATTTCCAAAATAAAATATCGAGGAAATTGGATTCTAATTGCATTTTGGAAGTAGATATAGGGCCCAGCACATGATATCAGTGAGGCAAATTAATTCCTACTGTAATTACATTGACGTCAGTGCAGTTAATCCAGGGATAAATTTGGCCCAATTTCTTCAAGCATTGTTTGCAAAGGAGATATCTAAACAACAAAACCCTTGTGCTGAATCAGAAAGTCACTGTATTTGTTGGAGCTCTTTCTGTTGTAGTGGTCTAAAGTAAAAAAAGAAGATGGGCCAAAACCTCACAATATTTGTATTTGAGTTGAAAGTACGGTTACATGCTTTTATTTGCTGAACTAGTAAATCCCACTCTGTTTGGGTCTGGGGGGTTTTTGGTTTGTTTTTTGGGCTTTTTTTGGGGAGGATGGTGTGGGTTTTTTTGTTTGTTTGTTTTTTTAAGGTGCTTTTTGGTTAGTTGGTTTTTTGTTTGGGGTTGTTCGTTTGTTTCGTTTGTTTTTAATACAAAGCTCTTTAGATGCTCTGCAAAAGGACAATTTTGTTTCTTTCAGGGAGATTCGGTAAGTTTCGCCCAACAAACTCAGTGACAGAATTGGCAGCAGGAGATAAGTAGTGATGTGGGAGGAAAGGCTCCCGGGTTCCTGAGCACTGGGCTCTTTGAGGACTGACTAGGGAGTTTCAAGATACAGGAGTTTCAAGATACAGTTTCACGATACAGGAGCCAGTGCTCTTTGCTCGGGGGACAAATTGTCACAAGACCTTTCCTTGGTGCTGCCTGCAAAGGCAGCAGCTGTTTCCAGGTAATGTGGATGCATGCAGCCAGCTCAGAGCTACGAGCAAGCTTTAACTTCCCAACCTGGCCGCTTCAAGTACAGCAGAGAAATTCTTTATGTCTGCAAGTTGAACTTTGTCACACCTGAATGCTTTGGCACAGTTTGCAGGAGAGGTCTGTATATTCCATTGGGCTCTTGGTAAGACTATAAGAAAAAACACCTTCCCCTAATGAAGCAAATCCTTGGCTCCTTGATACAGTTTAATTTATGGCCCATATATGATTGCTATGATAATATAAGCCTGCTGTGTAAACAGCATGTTACCTCTCCATGTAGGCACTGATTTATGAGTCTCATCATCCACTGAAGATAAAGCAGGGAACAGTCCAGCCAAAAAAGAGAGCCAGTTAACCTACTAGCTAGTAAAGTACATATTTTGTTTGGTTGATCTGCTGTTTGGCTCAAAAAAGAGAATCTATGTGTTGATAAAAAGGATTATCACATAAATTTCTTCAAGCTGGTATAACTAAATGCAGTGCTGGAGCCAGCAGTTCCTAAATTAAATTCACCCTCCTGTGATGGAGTCAGAGATTAGTGACTAGACCTTAAACTTTCCAGGTTCTAAGTTAAATGTTTGTATTCATACAAAAGAGGTTTTGGAGAGTCTTGCTTTTCACTTGCTAATTTATCCTTGTGAAGTAGAAGGAGTTTGGTTTGGTTTCTTTCCAGGAAGATATGTGTGCTGATGTGTGAAAACATTTATTAGGGAACAGAATTTTTATATAAAAGTTGGAAGGCAGATGGTTAAAGTAAAAACCCCTCAGGCTGTCCATTCTAATATACAAACAATGGGATCTTTATGTTTGGCCTGTTCAAGGTTCCTTGAAAGTTGTTCTTCAGCAAAGTGCAGCACCTGCAGAAAGCAGAGGCAGTTCTTTCCCTCTTCCCTCCTCTGTAGCCAAGGTTCATAAGGTGCTCAGAGCCCACTTTCCATCACCCTCGCTCGCTTTCCATGCCTGCTGCTTTCAGAGACATGAACACGTTTGGCAGGCGCTCTGCTATAACTAATTGTGTGTTCCATGTTTGATATAAAGGCAATGGAAATAACTGTGTGCTTCAGACTTACTGAAAAGGAAACATCAGCTGAGAGTTGGAGAGGCTTTTAGGTATCAAACCACTTTTGAGATATAGCCCACCACAAACTTGCAACTGGTGTATAATTTATAAGCCCATTTTATAATGCATGGGAAGAAACTGTAATAAACTAGCAGGCATAGAACAAGGCCAATGGATAGGATGTTGTGGACAGATCCCAGACTGAGCATGTTAACACACAGTTAACAGTCCTGTTTCTATTTAACTGGAATGGCAAACTTCTGCAACTGAGGCAGTAAAACATGGAGCACCCATGAAAGCACCAAGCTGCAGAGGTCACTTTGTCAGCTGACTCCTGCTTCAGTGTACTGAAAGCAATGTTTGTTAAAACACTGCTGCAGTGCACCCAAATCCTTTCCATTCCTGTAAACTAACTAATCAGCTTTTTGCTGTGACTAGGAAGAAAAGAAAAGAAAAAGGAATTCTGCCAGACAGTCCTATCTGAGCTTCATTCTCTGAGTGTCATATGTCTATCACATATACTGTGTCCCTTGGAATAATAATAATAACTGAGCCAGGCAGCTGAGTCTTGCTGTGGGTATCTACAGGGGAGGGAGCTCTGATAAAAGACTCATCAGTTTCAGCTTAGTTCAGTAGACATCTGTGCAGCAGAGGACCTCGTGATGATCCTGGCAGCAGCTCTTTTCATTTGGGTTTGGCTTTTTGTGCTGAATGCTTTTTGTACTGAGTCCCCGTACCAGCCTGTCTCAGCACTTTCAGAGCCAGAGCTTTTTCTCTTCATAAGCTCTAGGTTTTTTCACAGGCCACTGGGTCTGACTGGAGCTGTATCCAGAATTACAGAAAGCAGCAACCACCTGTCACCAGGACATTGTGCACAGTGGAGGGGGAGAGGAGAGGGCTGGGGGTGGGGAGATGGAGGCAGCCGGCTGATGGCAGGGGATTTCGGAGGAGCAGGGCTCTCTGCTTATCCATTTGCAAACAGGGGAAGTGATAACTGTGGTTGGAAGCTTTGGAGGGGCTGGGGGAAGGGAAATAGAGAAGCCAGAAAGAAAAGGATTAGGGGCTAAAAGAGCTCCTGTCCAGAAAAGTCTGATAAATTCATCTTTTCAGATTCCTTGATCACTGGTAGGATTTGTTCTACATATGATCCCCCCTTAGCTTGGACAGAGTCTATGTGCTCTGTGTGTTTCTTGCATAATTTGGCAATAAATGGGAACTTGTTTCTTCAGACTCAGTGAAGACTGTACTGCCTACTCCAGTAGCAGGGCAGCTATTAGGAAAAAAGCAGATTCAGTTGCCTCTGTGCCCTGATTCAGTCCCATCAATTGCACTCCGGACTCTACGGTGGTGCGGATTCCATAGTCTTGCAGAGAGGACTTAGCATTACTTTCTGACTTGTGGAGCCTCTCTCTTCTCACTTCTTTCCCTTGGACAGTACTTGCAACAGTTTATCAGAACTGCTACTTTGAATGGTGCAAGCTGTCTTAATGAACCAGAGCATACTAAAAATGTTACTCCACTTCTGTGGAGAATGATTTTATTTTCTAGCAAATAACAGAAGGGCATGGAAATTTACTTTGATACTTTAAAGTAAAAGCCACATCACCCATGACAATATCAAGTCCTTATTGGGCAGAATAATGTTCTATTCTGTGAAGTGCAGAGAGCATTATGGTCCCACAGCATGACAGGGGTGTGTAATAACAACAGCTGGGAAAAACCTAATGCCTTTTGCCTGAAAACTGGTAACACTAAAGGAGGTTTTCACAGAATTAAAATTCAGCCATCTGAACAACAGCACCCATTCTGCTTCCCCCTGTATCTAATGCAGAAAGTGTAATTCCAGAGGTTAATCCTGAGATTAGATTATTTTAGAACAGGACGAATTGCCCTCTAGAGAAGACAGTGGCTTCTCTTGGGCATGCTGTGTGCTCTAAAACTGAGATCCAGTTAGGCACTTGGCTTTTAGGTTATTGAAGTCAAATTACTTAAATCCTGACCCAAAACATAGGCTTCTGTCCCAGTATTGTTAAAAGAAAAGCATGGCAGAACATTAGGTTGACATTTACTGGTATTTTTTCTCATTCTTCTCAGACTTTATGAAAGAAAAGCCATGGTCATGTAGAACTTAATTTCCTGAATGAACTTCTTGGTGTGAAGTATTGCAACTAAATTTTTATATTCTACTCATTTCTCTGCTAATTATCTTTATGAACATGTTTTAGATCAGGTTATTTTTCCAAGGATGGCTGAAATTTCCAGCTCCTCAGGGTACTGGGAAATACTTGATGAGTTTTAAGAAAAACTCTTAAAGTTTTTTCCATTAGATCTGTCTGCAACAAATGGAATCTCTGGGGCTTTGATTGTGGAAAAAATTATATTATTGCAGATACATTAATCAATAAATTCATAGTTATAAAAATCCCTTTTTTTATTTGACTGTAAAAATGGCACTCTTCAAAGACAATGATTTGTATGTCTCTAAGAGCTATACCAGCATTGTTGCACAAATGAATGGAGCTATCCTTCCCCTGCAAAGACAAAACTCTGGTTAAAGATGAGATTACTGACTTGAGTGTGTCCCCAGGGTCCTTCAGCCCTCATCCAACCACTCCTAAAGCCTCAGAGCTTCATGTCAGCAGGAGAGATGCTACTTCTGCCTGGTCAGCCCCGTGGCAATTGCAGTCTGCTGCATTTCTCTAGCTAACTTGTCTCTTCTGGTCCCTGCTAGGAGCACAGCAGTGTCAGAAATTAACTCCTATATTAGTACAGATAATGAATTGTCTAGCAGAAACTGTAGGAAAACACGGGCTGAACAGAGGGTGGTAGTTCTGTTTGTGACTCTCTTTCAGGCTACACATCCACCTGGAAGAGGACACCTAAGAAATGTTGGTTCTCCTCCATTCCTTTCCTTGTGCTTACAGTACAGGATCTATTTCACTGTGTGGGGGAGTAGGGAAAATGAAGCTCAGTGAGAGCAGCACCAGCAGAAATAGCAGAGGTGATAGTCAGATAAATATGCACATTGACTTTGTTAGAGATAAGGCATTTTATGAGGGTTTGATGTGGGAGTATTCTTCTTCCTCACTGCTTTCAAACCCACACAATTTTAACTCTTAGAAAGCGTATGAATGCTGTATTTAAAACACAGTCTAAGATCTGATCTCTGGGGCAGAGATGAAAGCAGTACTGAAGCAGTATTTTGACAGCTGATATAAGTGTGGGTGACTTCTGAGTTGTAATCACAAGGAAGGTGGGACAAACAAACTCTGACCTCCTGGATGTCGAATTTAAAATGGTTGGTGCTGAGCCTTTGCAGATGACAGCAGGTAACTGTGAGGAGCTGGCTGAGGGGAAGTTCTGGGACTCGGGGGAAGGCAGGGACTGATGTGTCAGACTTAAACAGGAATTTCTGGACAAGAATCAAGGATGATGCTAAAGACATTATGGGAGCAGCATAGAGTGGTAAAATTGGAGTAAGATGGCTTAAACAAAACATCAAAGGAAGACCTTTGAGTCTGTCTTAGATTCTCCCTGTCATTTTCAGTGCTTTGGTTGTTTCCTTATGGGACACTTTAACAAATTTGAATAGTGCCCTAGGTGAAGGTTTGGATAGTCCTTCAAAATGGGCTGAAATGTGGTGCACAATCAGACAACTGTAAAGACGTGTCAGACGACCATAGAGCACATGCAAATCACACTAATAGCACCAAATTTTTGGTACAGGAAGTAACTGGTGTACCTATATTCTCTGGTTCAGGGCAGTTTGTGAATGGGACACAGTATGTTCTCTACATGTTCACACATAACATACTTTTCTTTCTGCTGCTTCTCTGAATAGTAAAAGGGCAAAAATGTAGTGAGAGAAGTTCTGTGTGCTTTATTTTTAATTGTTATTTTATTATTATTACTACTGTTGACTTGGTACACGTAAACCTAGACAGTTCTGGGGCAGAAAACATTACTCTAGCCAAGTTAAGATAGGGTTTGAAATAGTTTAGGCTAGGCCTGAAGGAGTTGAGGTCTTGGCTGACATACTGAATTAGCATATTTTCAAAGCTGTTCCCATGTCACACTTAAAAACTCTGTATCCTAAGAGCACCTGTAATGTTTATGGACATGTAGTTAAATGCACAGTCAAATAGCACTTAAGAAACCCACATAAGGATGGTTCTAGGTTCTTCTTTCTGTTTCCTTTCCCCATCAGCTTAGACCTGTCTCCCATCTCCCTTTCCCTGGGGAAGGAGCTTTTGTAGTGGCTGTACAGACACAGGACACACAGGACAGGGGCTGCACAAAGCAGTGTGTGTCACCCCCCAGCCCATGCTTAGGACACTGGTGCACTTTGGGTCCCTCCAACTCCACACCATGCTGTCTAGGTAGATGCTCACCTACCCTCTGTTGTGCCACATTTGTCCTGCTCTTTATTTAACACTTCTGCTTCTTCTTCTGCTGTTAAGTGTGAGTTCTACTGGGGAGTGTGCTTGTGGGGAAAATCCAAGAATGCATAACAAAAACATGGGGGGAAAGACCATCTCCATTGAAATTAATAATCAGCAGGGTCCAAATTACCTCTTATTAGCATTTATTTTACAAAAGAGGCAGGGTATAATTTCGTGATTGATTCAGATTTGGAGAGGGACTATAATCAGCCTCCTGAAGAGCTCTGCCTGAAGTACATGGCTGCTTATTTCTTCTCCAAATTGCAGCGCTCTCTCTCCCCCTCTCACTCCTTCCCCTCCCGCCCCGCTCCCTTTCTTGCTCTCTGAATAATGCAATCACTGTGAATAGGGCAGACAGGCCTGCAGATTAGGGAGCCTGTGTGTGGGGCGGGGGGCCAGCTGAATAGGCGCAGGAGGCTGGCTCCCCGGGCAAACAAGGCGCTGGGAACTGGGCCAACTGGGAAGAGCATGTGCTGGGAGGGACTCAATAGGCGAGCAGCCGGCCAGCCCATATGTCAGCCTGTGCCACAAAGACTTCTCTGCACATCTACCATGACAAACAGGATTACTGAAGACAATTAATCTGGCACGCTTTATCAAAATCAAGCGCTGACCCCCAACCTCTCCCCCCAGCATGCAGCAGATGCCACGCTCCAATTCAATGGAGCTCAAGTGTTCCCTTTCTCGCCGCTGAAAGGCATCCAAAGCCTGAATAAGGTTGGCGTGGACTAATTGCAAACACTGTCTGATGGTGACAGTCCTAATCAAATGAGATGAGCTCACCTTTTCTGTAAACTTCTAATGGGAAGGCTGGCGGCAACTTCCCATCAGCTGCTGGGAGAAAGAGGGATGCATGGGGCTGAATGGCTTTCCCTCTCCTTTCTCCCCCTTCCTCCCTCGTTGGCTGATGAAGGAAGAGGGCAGCCTCACACATCTTTTCCTCTTGAGCCTTTCGGGTGCTGCATCACGGCAGGGATGGAGAAGAGAAAGCACTGGAGCCACCCCTGCCCAGAAGCAAAGCAAGTCCCTGCTCAGCAGCTGCCAGAGCCACCAAAAGGCAGTGTTCCAGTGCTTACTTCCATGCTAGAAACCAGGTTAAATGTCCAGGGCTGAGCCCTCAGCTGATGTCTGTGCAGCTGGAAACACCTCTCTCAGTATTTGACCCTTCCTGTGGGATGTTCCTCTCAGCTCTGTGCTACAGGCTATAAACTTACACTCATTAGGACCAGTCATTTCTTTTCATCTCCCTCCTGCTTGTTTTATTTTATTTACATTTCAACATATAGGAGTTTCAAAATAGCCTACCCGCTTGACCTTAATAGAAAATGAGAAGTGAAGTTCAATAAAAGAGGGAGGAAAGCAGGGGAAGCTAACAGTGTTTTATCTTATTGCTTTCTTATTTACCGTAGTGCTGTTCAAATAAGCTCAGATGCTGCTGTTCCACCCAGCAGGCAGAGGCCTCTGTGCCACAGACCTCCCTCGTGGGCAATCTTCTCCTCCCAAAAACTGCTGGTCCCCTCGGTGTCAGTCATCTTAGAGCCAAGTGCCTGGGTTCCTTCATTGACATCCTCTTGCTTGCTAATGTAGATGCAGTGAAGCTTTGCATATGCATGGATGAATGGTTCTTTCAAGTATTTTTTCCCCAAGTTTTCAAGTGAAAGTTCTATTTGTTTCAGTTAAAATTTGGTAGAACCTCCTCAGTTTTATTACATTAAAGTCCACTCATAGACAAAAAAATGTAGTAGCGAGTTTTATGACCCGGGACACATCTTGCAGGATAGTCTGCTGTTTTGCAAAATTTGCACAGATGAAAGAGTTAAAATGTTTGATTTAAGAAATAGTTTAACAGCTTCTTACAATATTTTAATATGACTTTCTTTAAATTAGAGAAAGAGCTCACTGGAGCTCTACTTTCCCACCCCTCGCTGAAATGTGCAAGAGGCTCTGGTCAGGAGTCCATTGCTAATGATACCCCTCAAATTTGTGAGTGTTTCTTCTTCTTGCATCCCGAGAATGGGATGTTTAAATGATAGTTACAGATGGAGGAGCAGCTGATTTTGATATTACAATGTTTACACTCCCGCAACATGTTCCAGCATCTGAGAAATGCAGCACCAAAGTGAGTCCAAGTGAGGATTCAGAGAACAGAGCTAATATTGCTCAAGGCACCCAGCAAAGGCAGCTGCAAATCATGCAGCAGCTCATTGCTGTGATCCTCTGACATCCCGTACACCAGCACTCCCAGAAATCAAAGGCTGGGTTGTGTTTTCAGTCAGAGTGCTAAGGGTGATTTCTAAGAAGCCTTTGGTAATGAAGTGATGTATGGAGTTAGGAGAGAGCTAAACTGTAGTTAATGGCTGCTGTGCAAGAAAGGTGAAGAAATGAACCACAAATCCTAATTAAAAAAAAAAAAAAAGAAGAAGAAGAAGGGGAAAAAAAGAGGACACAACAAGCCCAGAAAAATCAATTCCCTACAGGCTAAAGCAGTAACAGAAGGGTGAAGTGACAAGACATTGATCTGAACTAGCCGGGGAAGAGGAGAAAGTGTTGGCATTGTGGAGAGAGGAGTTGCCTGCAGGATGTGAATCCCTCTGGGGAGACTTGCTGAGGGGTGATGGGGGACAAAGCATCCCTGAGGCAGAGTCTGGCATCTGAGTCCAAAAGAGCACAAAGCCCTGGTGATACTTCTCTGTCTGACTTAGACTGATCAGTGGTAAGGGGGAGGATAATTTACAACATGGTTAGATTAAGGAAGAGAAAGACTGTGATCCTTTTGAGTGAGTTAATTAAAATATCTCTCCAAAAACCAGGGGTGCTTCTTGCATGATTTTTACATTGATTTTGGAGAAGCTCTGTAGGTCACAGTAGGGTACATCACTGCTAGAAGTACCAAGCCATCTAAGAGTCTGGAAGGTGGAACTGACATGATAATACTAAGTGACATGGGTGGGAATTTCTCCCAGCCATTAGCAGAAGTAGGAACTTGGTCTTAAAAGAAAGACTCATGTGGAATGACAATTCTAAAATGTCATATGACTTGCAGTGGAATATCCACTGTTTTTTCTAAAATGCACTGTTTGTGTAATGAAAGTGTAATTCAGAAATGAATTTGTGAGGATTGACACAAAAAGGATCTCTCCTCTGACCCCAAAGAACTGCCACTGCCTGCAGACAGCAGTGGAGAGCCTGACCTACTTTCTCATGCCTACTCATTGCTGGCAAGATGGTTTTTATCTCCATAAAACAGTAATCACTGACTTTCATTTTGAACACATACTGACAAAGTCTAGTGAATGGGATCAGAATACAGAGGTCCCTTCACTTTCCAGTACTCATATAATGACAAGACCAAACTTTTTGAAGTTCAAGCAAATATGCCTCCCTTATTTTCTTTTATCTTTTTCTCCTGGACTCAAATAGATGCCTTCATCTCTGGTTACACAACATTCTAAAACACATCAGAGGATTTTGCTTTGATTTCTCTGTCGGCTTTATCCAGTACAGTAGTGAAATGAATTATGACATCACTGACTAATGTCTATGGTAGAGAAAAGAAAGTGTTGGGTTGCAGGAGGAATGAAATGTGAATGTACAAACGTGTAAAGACACTGGCAGAGTTCGGCGTGGTGAGCTTTGTTTCACTCACAGGAAATATTTTCTTCCCACCAGAAACGCTCTCCAACACGAAATGAGTCTAACTCTCTTGGCTTAAATATCAAAGTGATTGGCATCTATTTAAACATAATAGATTACTCAGGCCAGCAGTCTCCAACTCCTTTTGATTTACAGCCCCCTAAATATAGAGGTGTAGATCCTGTCTAAAGAACTTGAGCCAAGTGACATGGGACTTGCTTTCCTCTTTGGGTTCTGCAAACCTTTCAGAAGTGGCTCAAGGAACACTGGAGATGCAGTGTCTGGTTCAGCCCCGTGTCCCCACACGTGGCTCTCGGGCACCGTGCTGCTGGTGGCACCCCCAAATGTCACTCCTGGCTGTGGCAGCCAGGGAGAGCACAGGATGGTGTTCCCAGGATCACATTCCTTGCTCAGGAGTCTCTCTGGTTGGTTGGGGATTTTTTGTTTGGTTTTTTTTGGTTTGTTTGTTTTTTTGGTATTTTTTGTTTGTTTTGCCACTACTCTGTGGTAGCTCCTGGCTAAGGGGCTTTTGAGTGCTCAGTAGGAAACAGAAGGGTTTTTTCGTTCAGCTGAAATTTCAGGAAACACAAATAGCATGGGGCTAAATGCAGCCTTCATCTTAACCTAAAAGGAAACATTTCCTTTCTGAGGTTTTAGCAATGTTTGATAACTAATAAATGTGGATTTGAAAATCAAAATCTTAGGTATAGAAAATCTCCAAAATATTCTGATTATTTCTACAATTATTTTAATTATGAGGCCAAAATTCTTTGTTGAAATTTACAGGAGCCTGCAAAATATCTCAGTTGACTCAAGTCCTTATCTCCTCATTCATAAATTTCAGCCAGAAAAGTTTACTTAACTGCAAGCACTTGATCACATAAATAAGCAAAGGATCTTCTTGTCATCAAGGCAGACTGAGATTTGAGAATGGTCTTAGGGCAGTCTTGGCATTGCACCCAGAGGTGATTTGTGGTCTACAGAAATACGGTGGTGGAAAATGAATTCTGCTCCCCTGAGCCCAAAGCTGCAAACCAGGAGTGAGTGAGAATGATGCTTTCTTGAGATGGGGCTCTGCATCCTGTCACAGCCATGCAGCTATTGATTTCTGTCTTCCAAAGAGATCAGTGGAGCAAGACACAGGCCTTACAGGGAGGCAGATGGGGACTGAACAGATCTGCTCCTCTCTGCTTTTTGCAGTCACTGCCCTGAGGATGCACACAAATCACCTCTGAGAAGAATACAGCCCATAGGTGGATTTTTGAAGACCTACGACCTTGACAAAAAACAATAAAAACTGAATGTGACCTACACCTGTGTTAATTATCAGCCCACTGGTGTGCTCTGAAATGCATTTGGGAGCAAGTACTGAATGGATTTAAAATTCAAAGAAAAAATAATTCAAGTTTTCCATAGTTTGAACAAAAGTAGGCTTTCTTTTTCTTTTTTTTTTTCTATCTTCCATCTTTTTAAACTTTAAACTGTTATAACACCAAGTGAACATTGAGATAAACTGCTGTTCAGATAATTCACTGTCAAAAATATTGAGCACACTTTAGTCGGGTGGCAGCAGTAATGGTCTTTTCAAGTGCCGCTGCACAAAAGCTGAGCCTATCAAGATTTTTTGGCAGGCACTGCGTTTAACTTGTCATGTTATATATTGCAGCAATGCAGTTGAGGAGCAGTATAAATCAACTTACAAGTCAGGAGGAAAGGGGGGAATGTGCTTCCACAGCCTCCCGGCAGCACAAGTGTCTGACAGAAGGTGGCAGCATTTCAACATCGTTCAGTCCAGCAGAAAGGAAAAACAACAACCAAAAACCCAACCAAAACAAAACCAGGAAAAGGGGGGAAAAAAAAAAGGAGGAAAGAAAATGAGCTCAATCTACATGTCCAGAAAGCTGAAAGCTCTTTACATTCAGGCAGGATGTACACACTGCTGCCTTGAATTTATGGGTTTGATGAATTTATGTGGTTACAGACAGGCAGGAAGGTGAAGTTTTGATAACTCTTCAGTCTTCTCAATGTAAATGTGGGAAGCAGGCAAAGTAGGTACTGGAAGGAAGGGAAGTGAAAAATAAACTAGAAAATATGTCTGCCCAAAGGATCAGAAACATCCCCCACCGAGCCAGAGGGCAGCTTTGTGGTCCTGCCTTAGCAATATTGAGCAAGAAGATATGCAGTCCCTAAGGAATTATTGGGATTTGATCTCATACCAGTTTGACAGGGGATAACTCTCTATTTTCACAGCTATCACACCCTGTATTGTCAGCTCTCATGATCTCATCACATCTCATCACTTTTTGGCATTAATTGTTTTTCTTAAAAACCCCAGCCTTTGAAAGTAGGCAATGCATAGGAACCCTGCTCTCACTTAACCACCACCATCACCAAAAATAGCATGACTTGAACCCTTGTGGTTACTGGGAAAGTCAAAAACATGAACAAAATGCTCTCACAACGTTCAGAAATCAAAAGGCAGAGTGGAAAGGATAACAGAATTTAAACTAGAAAAAATACAAATGACATAAGGTTTGCAAAAAGTCGCCCATCAGAAGTGAGCTGAGTGGCAACAGCATGTTGCTGATGGGAAGCCTGGGCACAGCACAGAGAGCCAGGCGAGGCAGTGTGTGCTCCGACAGGGGTGGAATGAAGTGCCTGCCCTGGTGTGGAGCCAGGGGCACAAAAGGGGCTTGTTCACTTCAGTGAGATTATTTGCTGATTTACAGCTCGAGTCATTGCTGAACTGAGCTCTTAACTCGCTTAAGAATTAATCCAGTGCCCAGTGCAGTTTGGTGGCAAAACTCTCTAAATCGGGTTATCGGTGTTCTTAAACAATGTTTCTTTTGTTTGTTTGTTTGTTTTTTAAACATGGAACTGCTTCATCTAGCACTTGATTCATCGAGGAAGGCAGCTATGGGTTACAAGGACACTGTACTAATGGCCCCCCCAAGGACTCCACGTGTTATCAGTGATTAATATCCCAATACCCACAGAACCATGGCACGCTGGTTCCAAGCTTTCTATTCGAGGTGGCTTGACCCTGGCTGGACACAGATGCCCACCATAGCTGCTCTGTCCCTTCTCTCTCCAGCTGGGAGGGGGAGAAAAATGTAGAAGAGCCTTGTGGGTCGAGATAGGGTCAGGGGGAGATCACTCAGCAGTTACTGTCATGGGCAAAGCATACTTGACCTGGGGAAAATTAATTTAATTTATTACCAATCAAATCAGAGTAGGATTAAGAGAATTAAAACCGAATCTAAAAATGCCTTGCCAGTCCCCCACAGGTTCTGGCAAGTTTTAATTTCCAGGTTTTACACATGGAAAAGGCATGCTAATTTTGCAGATACTTCCCACTGTATTCATCTTGGGTGAATGTCTGATGTGCAATCAAAGCAGTGGGCAATTTCAAGCTAGTGACCAATTGTGGGAGGACTTCATCTTCTGAAGAGATCTAAAACCTTGCAGAAACTGAGATTTTGGGGGCTTAGTACAGATAACTCTGGGCACAGGCACCATCAAAAATGACACTGAGCCTCAGAAAGACTGAATGTGATTCTGAGAGTCCCTTTCTGAGCCAGTAGCAGAACTGAGAACAGGATTGTGGCATTTCTCATTCTCAGGCCCAGGGAGGATTTTGTCAGACCACAGTTTGACACCTCATCCTGAACACTCAGCTACTGTACTTGGTAGACTGTGCCAAACACACAGGTCAGGAACAGAGCTGGCAGGCAGAGTATACTGATTTAATTTTGTTTGGCTTTTCAATGCACCTTCCTGGAGTTCCTCTTTGCTGGGTTATGGGTTAAATACTTAAACAGGAAATCAGAGGACCGGCTGGCCATTTCAACCTTGTGGAAACATTTGTCCCTGCTGCTTCCCAGAACAATTCCAAGAATGCCTTGTTTCTGATACACACAGCCAAAGTAAAAGATCCGTGGAGATAATTTATGGACAGAATGATTCAGTAGGGTGACAGCACTCATTCAAATTAAAAGACCTTGGAGTAAAGATCAATATAGAATAGTGCACACCTAAAGACAGGAAGCTCTGCTTAATTTTTGTGTTGTCCTCTAGACAGTCTCCTGAGTGAGTCTTGTGCCTGAATTGTTCCATGAATCTATTAGCTAATCATACATTAGAGTGATCCTCTCAAGATTAATCTAGCCAAAAACTGACATAAATGATCTAGAATGACAACAATTATAAAAATCACTTTACAAAAGAGTAACCTTCAACAGAAGAAAAAGCAAATTCAAGCTAAATTGATTCCAATGAAACACATTTCTTCTTTCTTTCTTTCTTTCTTTCTTTCTTTCTTTCTTTCTTTCTTTCTTTCTTTCTTTCTTTTGTTCATTCTTTCTTTCTTTCTTACAAAATTTTTGCAATGCTACAGTTTTGTCAGGCTTACAAATGCCATATTTCATATTTTTGTCAAGGTGTTTTTATTATTTTTGCTGTTGCCGCATGCATAAGAAATAAAACTTCATGCATGACTTCTAATATCATTATTAAGATCTTTAATGAAGTTCATTCCATCATAGCAGATGCATTTTAATTGCCATTTCTTTTAGCTCAGCTCTGCAGCACTGTTTATATTGCTTTAAATTAAACTCCTTCTTACTAATGGCAAGATCTGCCAATCCTCTAAAAGGTAATGCATGGAAAGTATCACTATAATCTGTGAATTAGATGGAAACAAAATCAGAACTCAGTGAAGGCAAATGTATTTCATGACGTCTTGAATAGCTGGTTGATTTTATGCTGCTTGTGTTTGAAAAGTCAAATCACCTTTTGGTTAAAATTTCTAATGATCTCAGGATAGAGATTTATCTGAGAAAGGACTGTGTCAACCCCTCAGCATTTTGTCTTCCATGAAAAGTAATTGCCTCACTGAGTGATAGACACTTCTCTCCAATTTGGCTGTCGGGGACCTGGCCTGTACTGATTTCCATGTGCATTTGGGTTGCCTGCAGGCACCAACTGAGGTGGCTGTAAAGGTGCTAAATCCTGGCACAGGAGGACAAGCAGTGGATGGGACAACCCTGCTTTCAAACAGCAATAAGTTCATCTCGTGGGCATCGTGGTCCATTTCAAATGGCAGCACGATGGGGTTTTCCTCAGGAGCTGGGCTTGCCCTGGAGGGGGCTGTGGTGCTGAGAGCACGTTCATTGCTCCTGGGCTGCAGGGCAGATCATCTGAAGGCTCGTGTCCAATACCATTACAGGTTCTAACTTTGACAAAGTCCTTAATTTTGAATCAACGTATATGATGGTGACCTTCACTGTCCTTCATCTGTAGGTAGAAATGTGACTAACATTCACCAGGACAACTTAGAGCCAAAGCCCTCTTCTTGTTCTCCAAGTATTTATTGACAAATTTAATTTTGCAGCTATTTTCTGCATGCCTAATCTTGTAAGTATATATTAACATTCTGCCTAATGTGTTGTTTATAAGCAAACAAATCCATTTTTTCAGAAGGGCATGAGAGTGGTAAATCTATAAATTGAAGATGAATTTCTAATCTGAGCAGTAAGACTTCTTAAAATTCCCCAAAAGTTTCTTTGCTACTGCACCGGGTTTTCACTCAGATAAAGCCAGGACTAGTGTTCATGAGGACAAGTAAAATGCAGTGAACACCTACCTGTGCTATGTTCCTCTAAGGAATTGATACAGAGGAGGAAAGAGTTTGGGAGAAAAGAAGTGGGTTAACTTTCCTCGGCTGCACACCTGAGTATATGAAGTACAGGAGCAACATAAAATAGCTTCATTCTGCAACCAGCTTTGTCATCTTTAGTTGGCCCTTGGCTAGTCATGTCCAAGAGTTGTGTCTCTGTTCTACCTCAGTAATTAGTGAGATGGAGCCTCCTTATTTCCATGCCAAAGTGCTGCTGAGTGATAAACTCACCCTAAGCAAGATGAGTTTTCCGAGTTTTGCACACTGTAGCCCCAGCAGCACTGGGGAGATGATACCTCAGGCAGGGTTCAGGTAGGAGCAAGGTTCTGGTAGGTCTGTGTATTCCCTAATCAGAAGTGACTAGTCAGGGCTGCTGGCAGATCTGCAGGGCTTTCTGCCTGCTGTGCCAGTGGGAGTGAGGGCTGTTTGCAGCCAAAGGGCAGCCCCCTCCTGGCACAGGGCACTGGGAGCTTCCCTGCATCCTTCCCTCTGCATACCCTGAGACAGCTGGCAGCTTTGCCAGGGCACTGGGAGCTTCCCTGCATCCTTCCCTTTGCATGCACTGAGACAGCTGGCAGCTTTGCCACAGCACTGCCAGCACAGTGTTTCCCACCCCGGGAGACACAGCATGAAATAGGGGGGCCTGAAAAGCCAGCAGTGTCTTTACAGAAGTTGGAGTCTGTCTGTAACCATACTGGTGGGATTTGTTCAGATTTATTTTTAGATGTTCATGCTCAATCATCTCAGTATTTCCACTAGAAGGACACAAAATGGTGTAAATCTGATTTTTTTCTCTCTTTTGACAGTGAATCCATACACTCATTATGATTTTGTAGGCAGAACTTTTATGTGCCATATAAATGAGTCCACTACTCACCCCTCTTTTCCCAATTCCATGTTTACTGTTTTTTTCTAGGCAGTACAGTTCTATATCAGCAATAACTCAGTGAAGTGGGCAGCAGAAATGTGGTTAAATACATAGATATTACCCTTCCTTTATGGGAAAAAAAATACCCCCAAAAAAGCTTGATGTGTCTCAGAGATATAGAAGAACCAAGTGTTTGTTACAGTAAACTGCAAGGGAACATGATGTATACATAGACTATGTATATATACTATATATACAAACTGTACTGTGTTATATGTGTATATGTACACATATTTATCTATATATCTATATTAATTGAGTTAACTGAGCAGACCTGGGACTCTAAAGAGGGTTTCTGTCCTCAAAGAAGTTAGATAAAATGAAACAAATACGCAGGCCAGTGCCTCACAAAAAGTGCCAAGCTGGATCAGGGAAACCTCAACTAAACTGCTCTCTCTGAGTGATGCTGTGACATTCTCTGCAGAGGGACAGAAATACCTGGTGGCAGACTCGGATAATGGGTTTGGTCATCTCATCCCAGCTGCCATTTAAGTGTGCTGCAGGAGACAGCGAGGCAGGGCATTCTGCCCTTGCAAAGGCACAGGCAGTGGCTCAGCACCATCACTCACATTTATCTGCATGTTATTTGAGGAGGAATGTTGTGTGCATGAATGAAACCACTGGTGTGGGGAGCACAGCGTCCTGGAAGGGGAGAAAAATGAGCTTAAGTAGCAGTGGTTTCAGAGTGCCTGGGGACATCTGAAGGACAGGTTTCAGACCAAGCCTGAGAGCCTTGCAGGTGCAAACTGGGACTCCTTATTTCTGGAAAGTAATGACTGGTGACAACCTTGTAAACAGAAAGCAATGGGTAGCCACAATGATGTTGCTATTATCAATTCGTCAGTGGAATAACTTCCAGAACCAATATTTGAGCCAGGCACTTCGACTAGAAGTAGTTATATGTCAGTTCTGGTCTGCTCAGAGGAGGCCAGAATAGCCAGAGACACGGAGTATAAATCCTGGGAAGTTGTTGTCTCCTCTTCACCAAGGTACCAAGTACAACCACTGCAGTGCTGTCTGCTTGGGGGCCACGGCTCTGCCTTCTCTGAGTCACTCTCAGGGCTGTGTGCATTTCTTGTAAGTCATCTCTGTCCCTCATGTCTTGGAAATGGTATTTTTACTGTCTGGAAAGGTTCAGTGCAAGATTCCTGGATGACAGCTTCCTTGCAATTATGCTTTATTTACAACCACTCCCAAGAGTGGGCATGGTTTTAAACAGACTACCTACCCCACAACAAACACATGCTGGTTATGTTTTAATAGCAACAAATCAATGTCTTAAGAATGAGCTTTCAATGAGTTTCTCAAAGAAGACATTAGTAGTTTAACCTTTTGAAAGCTGAGGTGCAGCTTAAAGCCCTGTCCCAGGCACAGGGAAAGGATTTGCTGCAGGGAAACACCAAATCATCACATAAAATGTTTTCCTAAATGAAGGCTTGGTTTTTGGAGACTCTGAGACCTCACAACATCATTGTGAAGGTCATAATGTCTGAGCATTTATGGTTTATGTTCAGTTCCCTTCACGCATGCAGATGAGTCTGGGGGAAAGGGAAAAGTGTCCAGGGTGTTTTGCTATGTCCTCCAGTCTAAAACCACAAGGCAGTAACTATCATCCAACATGTCAAGGTTTCCACTTGCACCTTCCCTCCTTCATGTTTTGTTAATGCAACAGGAAGAGCTGTACCTTCAGGGTGTCTAAAGCTCTGTACATGTGAACACCTGATTATATGTTAAGGTCCCTTATATGAACAGAATTCAGACAATGAAAATCTGTGTTTACAGGGATTAAAACTATTCCTATTGATGCTTTTAGGACTGGACTTAGGAAAGATGTTCTTATAAGAGAATTGTCTCTGAATGGATCAGATATTAGACATTGGAAATGCTAACATAAATGTTAGCAGTGGTTTTTCTGCTCATTTAACCAGTTACTCCATAATCACTGATGCCACAGGGCTCTGTCCTGTCCCTCTGTCTTGTTGTGCTTCCCCTGCTTTGAAAGCCACATGACAGTGCTCGTTGTGGGCGTTGCACACCGAGCAGCAATGCTGATTAGTGGCGTGACTGGTTTGAGCTCAGTCTCTCTGTGCTCCTGCCGTGTACGTTCCATTCATGTGCTCTCAGACTGCTCCTCATGGTAACATCCAACCCTCTGAGCAAGCAGATATTGCTCAGGTGATTCCAGCACAACAGGCTCAATAAGATGTTTCTTTATTCTTCAGCTGTGTCTCTCTCCATCAGCAGGAACAGCAGACTATTCTTCTCTGATCTATTGTTGCATACCTGGCAGTTTCTTTCCCCTCGATTAGCTGGAGCAAATGTCTCAAGGTACTGTGGAATAAGCAGTTCCCATTTGCCAGACGAGCAGTTCTAATGGTTGCTGTATGCACTTCAGGATGACTTAAGTCCAGGCATTTTACCTTGAAGCAGGGGTAGATGAACTGTATGGGCTGGAAAATGTTGTCAGGTCTGTTGACAGATAAAACTTTGTTAAGCTGCTCTAACTGAGCTCTAGCTCATATGGCAGAGTCCTCAACTCCAGGACAAGTATCCAGAAATGGGTGGTCAGCAGGTAACTGTTCAAAGAAAGGATCTCTGGGTATTTGTGTGGATGCTGTAATTCTTCCCATAAAGTCAGCATAAAAAGAAGGGGGTTAAAATTATCATCATCATCATCATCATTATCATTATTATTATTAACCAGATTGGGGAGAGGGTGAAGTCTGACAGTAAGGAAGGAAAGTAACAAAAGCAGAAGCAATAAAATAATTACACACCTGCCAATTCTTTTCTTTCTTGTTAAAGAGTCACCCATCTTTTTGTCTGTGCAAAGTTCATTTAAATCTCTTTCCCATGCAATAGGAAAAAAACCAGTTCATTCAACACTATAATACAAATCCAAGAATGTTTTCAAATTTCCCTCTTTTGTGTGTTTTAAGATTGACAACTCTGTAATTAAGCATAACAAAGAGAGAAAGGATGCAACAAGATTTAGCACAACTTGAGCAGCTTGGGGCAGCAAAGGGGAGGGAAGTCAAGGGCAGATGATAAATGTGTGGAGTTACTGGTGAGAGGTGTGCAGACCCAGTTGAAGCACTATTTTAGGACTGGAAGTGATGACAGAGCTGTATGACACAGGCAGCCACCTCGTGCTGCTGACAAGCTCCAAGAAGGGAGAGTGAGTGGAGGAGAGAGCCTGGAGACCCCCGTGTGTAGGGGAGATGCACCCAACCCCTCTCCCTGCTATTCTAGCAGCAAGTTCCAAAGCACTCGTGCATCCAGGGGCATTGCAGCAGTGGCTTCTTCATCTTTGTCTTTCCTTACCTACAACATGTGTGGAGATATATTGGAAGCAGATTCTGCTGCATTATAGTCTAGCCTGTGTTCTAAACTACACTTTGTGTCTTTGGTGTGGAAAGTGTACTCACCCCACTAGGTCATACCAAGGTCCAGCCTCAGATAAATCCGGTGGAAAACCTACCCTATGAACTTTGCTTTAGAGAAGAAAATCAAAGCAAAGAGAAACTGTGTCTTCAAATAAGTCACTTGTCTTCCTGTGGCTGTTTCATTCCCCTCAGAGCCTGTTTTTCAACTTACCTTGTTTGCTACAAGCATCTTTTCTTTAAATATGGAGTTTCTTAGACTTTTCTGCTGATACAAATCCCATTTTTTCTGACTACTTTGTCTAAGCCTTTGTGCTTATGCAACTATTTCAATCACACCGGTTCTATTTCATAAATATCAATGTATCAGTACAATTGTTAAAGAGAGTTTGAAATGCCTTCCTTGAGAAGTATCTTAGACCTTTTAGCTTTGTGAAGTGGGGGAGATTCCAGTGTTCATTATAAGCCTAGTTATGATGTTTTGAAAAGTTATACAATATTCAAGCAGATGGTTAAAAAAATCTGAGACATTTTCAAAAGTTCTTCCACTTGTCTGAAAATAAAAAGTGTAGGGGTTTGTGGCCAAAAAAATATAAATATGTAAGTGAGAATAAAATTTTTAATTCCATATCAAAATTTTCTTCATAAGGAGGTAGGAAACAACCTTCATGTTTTCTAACACAAGTATTCACTTCCAAAGGTGTTCTGTTTGTTCAGGATTTATCGAAATAGAAAGGTTGTGAACACCTATAAAATGGTCATTCTTACTTCTTTGTGGCAACTTGCAAATTGTTATTTTTCTGTCTGAAAATCCCATTGAGCTAATAGAGGTAGTTAAATCCTGTCTAGACAAATTTCCATTGCTTTCAATTCCAGTTGAGCTTAATTCGGTTTCTGCTGCTGCTGCAAAGCAATAGGAAAAGCACAGATGAGAGCATGTGGCATATCTTCACCTCAGTGAGACTCTGAAACCCTGCTAGGAGGTGGAGAAGCTGAGTCTTTATCTCGATATCCATGTTGGTTGCACAGAGTAGGTAATTTTTGTTTCTTATCTCATCTTCATTGTCAGGCACTGACTCCAGCTCAGAATAATCCCTTAAATTCAGAGGGACCTGCAGAGCAATGTGGTATTTCCCTATTCCTTTCTCATTCCTTTCACACTGCTGCCCTGCTAACTTCATACCATTGCACCTTGTGATGTCCTTTCTGTGTGCCTTAGAGCCAGACACCTATTTAATCCTCCTTGCAACTGCTGCTATAAACATCCCTGTGCATGGGACAGAGGCAGGTGTGCTGCCAGGATGAATGGGCTGTAGACACAGCTCTGTCATCCCCTTTTGTCCATGGGAGTTGTCCATGCAGAGTGACAGCACAGCTTCTTGCTACTGCTCAGCCAGTGCTAGGAAGTCGATTGCTCTCTCTCTCCTTGGGATATTTTACTCTCCTCACTTTTGCCATTCTTCCTGGGCCTAAATATCAGTGGGGCAGATCTGTCCCTGGTGGTTCCCCCGCTCTGGCACTGCAGCTGCTTTGGTCTTTGGTAAGAGAGAGCAGCTGTGCCTGTGGCAGAGCTTCATCCCTCACCTTTCAAAGGCCCTGCACTGAAATGACTGGGAGAGACACTGGCTCCACTGGCTTTGCATCAGGAATGCTCAGTGTAAGCAGCTGCAAGTGGATTGGAGGCCTTTTCCTACAATAACAGACCCTGTTATTGGGCCTGTGACATATAACTGATGTAGACAGACATCTCCCAGGAGCTGCTTGGCCTTATCATTTAAACAAGTTGACTCCTTGACTATGACCTCCTAAAACTGGCATTGTGCAATCATGCTGTATAAAGTTCATTATATCCTGCAGCATCCCACGTGCTCCACAATAAAAACTTTGGAAATGACCTAATGAATTCCTCAACACAATTAAGGTTTCGGTTGAGGCTAGCCAAAAATATTTCCAACACCTCGAGTTTCCATATGTGAAAAAAGCAAAGCAAATTGATCCGTGTAGCCACATCTGCCAAGCATTGGGCTAATCAACTGTCTAAAGGTTCAGAACTTCGAGGCATTATTTGGCCACGGTGGGAAACAGAGAATTTCCTGTCGAAAGGCCTCATTTGGGATGGATAAATATCAACCTCATTGCTTTTCCAATAAGTTTGGCTGCAAAGTCTCCTGGGCACATTTGATAAAGTTGTTATGACCCATTTGTCGGCACCCCAGAAATGATTTCTTTAAGAGCAAAAGAAGCGATACTGAAACAAGATGTTGGTTACCTCTGCTAAAGGCTGAGGTCTTTGTATACTTTGAAATGCCAGATTTGCTCTAAATTAAATATGTATTCCTTTCTGCAGTTCCAGCTATGAGTTGCAGTCCAGCTGCTTGGGTAATCCCAAATATCATTATTTCACACACTATATTGCTGCAAAGGAATGCACTGCAGCAGCCAGATCTGACTGCTGGTGATTGTATCTGAAATGGTAGAATTGAACCTCAGTCATAACTGATAATTGATATCATAGTCAGCTCCTTAATCAAACTGCATGTCTAGACAAAATTCTTGTTGACCCTTCTCATCAAAAATTCACAGTATTCTCCTCAGAGTCGAACAGTTCTCTGTATCTGTCACTAGAATTAGTTTTACCATCTTTGTGGGGAACTGGGGAGCCAGCTGTCCTTGACAGAGCAAGGGAAACATAGTCTGCGGGTTTACAGCTCATGCCTAGTTGTGTGTATAGTCTGTAGGAAGCTCTGGATACCAAGCACTCATGAAAGACACCACTACAGGCCTAATTAAGGCAGCAGAAAGAGCCTTCAGTCTGAGTAGCAAACAGCATGTTCTTCAATGTCAGTGAAAATATCTGTTTGCTGCTGTCTTTGAGCTATTTGAGCCTCAGAGCAGAAACTGCCCCTGTGAGGAGTCACTGATGCAATTCCTCATGATCCTGAGAGGGCCAGGACACTGTCCTGCAAGTCGAAGGACAGTGGGTTTATCAAGAACACTGAAATCTGAGGAGCTTTGAAACATCCTACCATCAGGCCAGCAGTACTGGGATATAGAATAAAGAGAAACATATGTTGAAATAAATAAAGCAAAGCGTGAAAAAGGAATGAGAAATCTCCCTACTCACACACACACAGTGATCATTGTCCAAGCTGGTCAATTTGCCATTCTCCCCATGGTAAAACATGGGGTTTTTTTGTTGGTTTTTGTTTGTTGGTTTGGGCTTTTTTGTTGTTGTTTTTTCTGTTGTTGTTGGGTTTTTTGTTTGGGTTTTTTTTTTGTTTTTTGTAACTAACTTTTCAAACTTTTCACTTTGTGGGCTAGAAAGTTCTATGTTCAGTGGATCAAAGAGTCTATTATTATCACTTGTTGTATAGATTATGGTTCTAATAACAGCATTTTCAGGCATTTCCCAGAAGAGGGCTAGGATAAAATCCATTGTGTTGTCTGCTTTGCCCATGAGAATTTTAGCATGTGCTCCTTATAACCATTGTTATGGTCTGGAGCTGAATTTTGAGACAATCTGCCTTTTCCCACCTCCATGTAAAGCCATCCTGAGTCTCAAAATGTCTCTGGAAATTTAGTGGGTTAAGGTGGAAGAGGCTTTTCGGAGTCCTTACTGCAAATCAACTCTTTTGGAGTTTCCAACCACATTAATTATAGTCCAATGGTCGCTGTAGGTGACTGGCACTTGCCTTGTGACCACAGTGCTGCAATGTGCTGGAGACACTGGAGGGTCCAGAAACTGGGGGTGGGTCAAGGGAAAGGTCTAGCAAGGAGGAACATCTAGAATTTGGATCTGTGGGATTTAGGTCTCCTGGGGTAAAAAACTGGCACATGGGACAAGTATCTGATGGGAGGTGCAGCAGATCTGAGATGGTCTTGGACTATAAGGTATGAAAAGATTTCAAAGGGACAAAGTAGGGAGAAGAGAAGGCAGAAGATACCATACATTTTGAGAGGGAAAAGAGTAGATCTAGGACTGAAAAGCATAGAGCCTGCAGAACTGGAGAAATTATACCTAAAATTGGGGAAAAAGAAAGGGAAAGCAAGCTGGTGAGCAAGGACCATGGGACTGCTATGCCTGAAGATCAGGCAGTTGTCTTGGACAGGTCCCAGAGGAGGGAAACAGGGATGAGAAGGCAGAGAGTGGGAAAACCATCACAAAGATGAGAGACAATGTGTGGGAGGGCAGAGCCTGAACATCTGGGTAGGAATGGGCAGGGGCCAGAGCAGGAGGGACTGCCTGGGAAGGTCTGTGGTGCTGCAGCACTCTTTCCTCCACAGCCCTTAGGTTAGGAAGTCAATGCAGCATTTTTCATTCAAAATGAACTTTCTTTTTCCCCCCAGATAAAAGGAATACATATATGTATGCCTTTCTGAGAAGGGAATTTCTGAAACATTGTGGTCATCTGGTGCTTTACCTGCTCATCTGGCAGGAAATTTAAATTACTGATTTGTATCCATATATGTTTTACATTTGGACTTACATCAGAATAAAGATGTAGGAATTTTTTGATGGACATAATTTACAGGACATAGGATTTTTCTGTAAGGAGTGGTAAGCACCTTAGTTATGATACAGGTACTACACTGAGTTCCTTATACTGTCATCTGTTTCGTGATCACTGATATCCAAATAGACTGAGCTATCTTATCTTGGCAATCATCAGCTCTGTTATTAGTCTGTGAAAATATTATTAAACTTGGGAAATTCCTGTAGTTATAGTTTCATAAATTTGAGAGATGGATTCCTCTGAGAAATCAGTGTTTTAGCAGGAACTAATGGCCTTTTTAAATATGTGCTTCTAGCACAGCAGTCCTTATAACAACCCCGGAAACAAAGGGCTTTAGACACTGTGGTTAATAGATTGCAGGTGATTATGAGAAGGGTGAGTTTTATTACTGTTTCTGCATCCAAAATTCTGATTGGAATTCTATCATGTAGGTTATTGCATTGTGGATATTCCTGTAGCTCTTCTCCCCAAGATCTTGGCCAGCAGAGTAGGTTAGATATTAGTCGTTCATTTTCCAGTTCCCTTGGCTTCTGCAAGATTTATTTTAGCAGGAGCTTCACCACCCTTTTCTTTCCAGCCACAGAAACATCCCCCTTCCAGCAAAAACTTAACCACACTGAGTGGTGAAAAGATGAAATTCCCAAAGGAAATATGGTGGGTAAGGATCTTTGGGAGGGGTGGTGGGATGGAGCTGGGCAACAAGCTTGGACTCTGCTAAACCTGAGCCTGAATTGATGGTGCACCCTAGGAAAAGGAATTCATTATATGTTAGCCTGGCAGTAGCCTTTATGGGTAACAGAATATGTTTCAATGAGGCACATTAGCACTCTGCTAGAACACAGCTCTGGCTATTCCTCCTTCCTCAGTCACGCCAACACTGGTGTTTCAGCAGTGTGTTCTTCAACAGCCATATGAAAGGGAGGGAACAAACATTTAAGCAGGATTTGTTGCCTCCCCATGGCCTCCCTGCTATATTGCCAGGCAGTGCAGATTGCCTTTGCAGTGCTGTTTTTGCAGGACTATTCCTGTAGAAGCTGAGCTGAACCCTTTCCATAATGCCTGGGAATTGTCATCAGGCACGGGGTATTAGGGACCGTTTTTGAACAAAGTGTATTAAAAGTAATAAATAAAATGTGATACATGTTAGCCACAGAGCCTCAACTGTGAAATGTATTTTGCATCTCTCTGTTTTTAATAACAGTTTGTGAAGATATCAGTGCTCTTACAGTTATTTGAAATCATTTGCAATCAGAACAGATATCTGTGAATCACATTCTTTTTCTGAATATTTGAAGCTGAAATATTAATTCCCAGGCTTAGTGATGATTCAGTGTACAAGCTTGTTCCTGGACAGAATAAATGCTCTTCCTATATCCAAAGCATATGGTACAAATTCTCATGTGAACAAATGCAGAATTGGATTTCTTTGACCAGTTTGCCAATATTTATTTAAAATGAATGATATTCATGAACTTCCTTGCCACAAAGCACATTCACTGCAACAAGGGTGTATGGACTGGGACTGATCCATTCTCCCCATTTATGGCATCAGCTTTTTATAATATGAAGCAGATTGGGAACCATTGTGCTACAATATTAGTGGAAAATAAACACAAGCTAAGTGAATTCATTAAAAACATTAAACAAATATTTACACAAAATCTTCTGCAGTGTTTGCCTACCTCTTATTCGAACCACTGACCTAGAAGGAAATGTTCCAAGCCAAATGGGACTTCAAACCACTTACATTATTGTTCTTGTACTAATAACCTTGTGGATTTATTACTTTTGTAGCATTTTACTGGTTTTTTGCACACTACCTGGGGCTTTTTGAACTCATTATGCTTGCCATTATTCTATATTCCTATATAAGAAGTGTTCATCTGCTTTTCTGGCAAGCTTGCAACATTTCCCATAATATTTCCCTATACCCTATGTTCCATAGTTTGTATTAGACATGAATGATACAATAATAAGCAGTAAACCTTATTGCCATTCATTTATTTGAATAACAACTATTCTGCATTTGGAAGTGCACAAAAAAGTGCTAATAACCACTTGTAAAAACCAGACATTGGATGCTGATGCTCTTAATCTTCTTTGTCACAGAAGACATCCTCATTTGCATTTGTATCTTCCTTCTCTGGTGCCTGCACAAAGAGAAGTGCAGAGCCTGTGATTAGCACAGCCTGCAGTGCTCCTGGAGGGCTGGAGCCCCTGCTGTCAGATGGGCTTTGAGGCAAGAGGGCTCTCTGGGCTCACAAGGAGCAGATACTTGCTGGTCAGTGTAAGGCTTCTCTGCTTTGCCTTCTTTCCAGGCTGGGGGGCTCTCCTTGGCCATGGCATGGGCATGATGCCAGCAACTTGCAGAGCAAAAGAGCTGAAGGAGAAGCCCCTTTCCAGGAAATGCTGGGCTGATTTTAGGCCAATCTGAAAGCATTACAGGGCCAGTTACCAAATCCTCTATTGAGGCAATCTGGCTGCCAGACCCAGAGCTGGATGCTTTGGAACAGATCATCTATTTATGAGAGCAGAAAGGGAATAAAGGGACAGGTTTCCCTAATTCCTTTAAATACAGAAGGCTTCTGCATCTGCCCTATTCTGCTATGTAAGGGTTCTTGTGCCCATAAGAAAAGTATCAGCTAAAACACCACATTTTACTGAGAATGTTAATTTCTCTGTTCTTCTTCTCTAATCTTCTTTTCCAAGTCACAACAATCATCTAGCAGCAATTTCTCTGAAGAGATAAACAACCTGCACTACCATCCTAAGGTTAGATATGTAAGCATAAGAAAGCAACAAGAAGGAGCAGCACAACCTCTGCTGCAGCACATCTTCAGCTGAGATATTACAAACATGGATTTTTTTTTCATTTTCCTCTCCATAGAAAATCTTAAGGCAATGCTGAGAGCTTCTACTTTGTTTCTAGAAAACATTCACTTAAGGGCCACTTATTTTCTACAGACTTGCCTAAAGCTTTCCATAATGGATAGAAGTTGATACTCACCTTGGGACACGTTAGACACTTTCTGCTGGCTTATATTTGGCCACATTTAGTGAATAAGAAAGCAATAGTATTTGCAGGAAAGAGAATTAAAAGAAGAATGTCTTTTACCTCAGAAGGAAATTACTTTTCAGACAGATTCAGTCTTGGACATTGTGACTCTGGCCTGAGACTGGAAATAGTGTGCAGTGATGTCTTTTTCCTCAGCACAGGTTTGCTAACATCAGTGGCTACAGAGCATGCTGGCTTTAGTGTGGAAAGCCAGTTGGTAAAGACAGCCAAGGTGTTAGGCATCCCACTAAGATCCAAGTATAAGACACCAATTTCTTTGTTTGCAACTTCAGGAGATGATGAAATAAAAATTTGTACACTTATGGACTTGTACTTCAACAGTCTTGTGCAAGGACAAGCTGGCTTAGCACTGTTGTCCTTATTTCAAAGGCCAGAATGCCATAAAATAGCTGCAGAAGAAAAAGACCCCTGAATGTCATTGCCTGACCTTGCTGCACACAACAATGTCAAATTCAGCAGGTTGCTCAGGGCCTCATCAAGTTGGGCTTTGAATATCTCCAAGGAGGAAGACTTCACAGACTCTTCAAGGTACTTCTTCCAGTGCTTGACCAACCATACAGCTCCTCCTCACAGGACTCTCCTGTTGTCTAGTGCAGAACCCTAAGTGTTGGTGCTCCCATGGTAGTTCACATCACTGAGGATTAAGTGTGTGTTCCTGGGGAATAAGTGAGCCAGAAGCTTCCAGGCAGGAGTGCTAGAGCAGCCCAGGAGCTCAGGTGTCCATGAGATGCTTTGTGGTGGGCACTGTGGAACATGCCCCAGCAGAGGGTACCCAGTGGCACCATGCACAGCAAGAGAAATCTCTGCCACAGGTTTGCATCTGTGCTAGCACACTTGGGGAGGGTCAGCAACTACTCTGTAAGGGAATTTTCCAGAAAGTTACTTTTCCACTCATCTCTAGTGGGTTTTATTCTGTGTGTGTGCTACAATACTATTGTCTGGCAAAGCCTAAACTCTCATAGCTGTCTCCATGATCCCAGGCCTGCATGCAGCCTGCGTGATTGCCTTAGCAAGGCACCCTGCTGCTTGTCAGGGCAAAACCCACTGCCAAAATTCCTTCCACCAAGTCTCATACCCTTCATCTGCCTCTTTTTTCCCTTTTGCTCCCTGTCCCAAAATCTGACTTGCATTAGCAGCTGGAAGAGTTCATCTTCTAGAGTAGGATCTGTGTCTTTGCACCAGCAGTTTAATTGACTGTGCTGGCAAGCTGAACACACTTGCACACAAGGGCTGAGGAAGGACAGGCACATTGTCCCACAGTGAATTCATAGAGCAGTTCCCCAAGCAATGCAGCGTGAGGAACCATCAGCCAACCTGCTCCAACCCAGCCTGGTGTGAGACTAACCCTGCAGCAGGACTTTGCTCTAAGGCCTGCCTTTCCTGCCCCAGATAAGGCTCATGTCCCTGTACAATTAAAGATACTTACAGGTCATGCTGTGCAGTCAGTCCTGGGGACTGGCATGTGGTCTGAGGACCTGGGTTGGCTGTAGCCAAGTATGAGGCTTCAGCAAAATTCAAGCTGTTCCCTCATCTTCTCTATCCTGCTTTGCCCACCTGTCTCTGGGGATATGATGTCAGGAGTCTCTGCTGGGTTGTTCTGCCCTCATTCCCAGCAGGACTGTCCCTTCACCAAGTATTTTCTGCCAGCACCTTCCTTGCTGGAGGGATGGCTTTCAGACTGAGCAGGAGTACAGCAGCAGCCTTTAGCCTGTGCTGCCAGTCCTGCAAGCAAGTGAACAATTAAGAACGTGTTCACTGTGCTGTTATAAAACCATATCTGGGGGGAATAGTCCAAAAAGTGCATCTTATTCAGTTTTACTCACATTTGGATTAATGCCAGGTTTTCTGTTCCCTAATGTACAGAATATGCAAAGTTTATAGCACAGAAGTAGATGGCTGTTTGTCCACGAGGCACAGTCACACACATGTATGCACTCACAAATTTACTTGGCCCCTGTGGACTCTGATTTGCAGCTTTTCATGTGTCCACACTTTCAAATATTGTGGCAAAAAAAACTTAATAACAAAAACCAGTCCTGAGAGTACTATGGCATCACCAATGTGGGTTTGTAAACATGAAAGCAACAAACGTTCCCAAATAGGTTTTGTGTATTTCTGAGCCAGGATTGCTTCAGACAACCTGAAGGGGCTTTAAAAGTCTCTTGAAGGCAGATGTGCTGTGAATGAAGAGTGGAATTCTAGTGAAAGACCAACAAGCTGCCTCTTTCAACAGGTCTGAGCAGGCAGGTCTTTGCAATCTCCTTAAATCCATTTGCAATTAAGTGATTTTTTTTTCCCTATAATGAAAACCCCTTAATTTTCATCAGTTTGAAGATCAGGTACAGTGAAGGGTAAGACAGCTGATTACTCTGGGGCTGGTGCTGTCCTGGACACAACCATCAGGAACACCTGAGCTGTGCTGGGGTGACAGTCACACTTGTGACCTTCCCTGTCAGCCTGCCTGCAGCGGGGTGTGGGGCAGGTGGAACAGAATAAAGTTCCATTCAGGAGGGATTTTCAGCTGGAACTTCAAGCAAAGCAGCCTTATCGTGGCTGGGGATCAGTCCCAACACATTTTATCTCCGGGGTCAGCTGAGTAGAATGCAGTTTACAGGATGTGGCTTGTAAGTGATTTCAAATTGGACATCCTGTTTGCTTTGCATGGATGTCAGTCCGTGGTAGCTCTCAAAAGCAGAGCTTTCTCAGAGGGCCCTGGCCAGACTGTCTTCTGTCCCCTGTGCCCGTGCACTTGGTTGCTTTGGGTGGCACGATGCCAGGTGACATCAGCTGAGAATCAAGCTCAGGCTTTCCTATGAGGAAAAAGAAGTGAAAATGGCAGTCAGTCCTGCTCAAATGAAGTTAAATGTAAATTCAGACTTTCTATCTCTCACATGCACAAAGATGCTGGAATTGCATACAAGAAGTTCTTTTCCTACCATCTGTTAGAGAATAAAAAGCACCTGGCTCCTTTTGCTGCCTGTGTTAGGAGATCTCCTTGCTTGGTTTAGAAGAGCAGGCATGTGCATTTACCCTTCTGTTACCTGTGCCAGGGCTGCTCCTGGCAAACAAACGTGGCTGGAGACTTCCAGCTCTGTGGTCCTCCTGTGTCACTGCTTTGTACCTGTCCCTTTATATGGGCCTTCAGGTTTGGGGGGTCAGATGCTCTGGATGGATATCAGGTGGCTTCTACAGAGCAGAAACCTTAAAAAAGCGTGGGCACACTTGGTTGACATTATCTGCCAATAACCAAAATAAAGCCAAAAGAGATCTTCAAAGGCAAGTGGCACTCTCAGAAAACCTGATTTTCAGTGATAACCTGAAAATCTGCATTTGAGACAGCATGGGTAGACCATCTTTGCCCAGAAAACCCCTGAGCAGAAGGAAAAGCTCATTTGTGTGCTCCAAAGGTGCAGTATCACCGTGCTATTTGTGCAAAGAAGCTGGTGGCTCACACTGCCACTGATTGTTCACACGAGTTTGGGATCTGTGACTCGTGCAATAAAAGATCCCTAAATGGACTGGCTAGAAATCCACTGGTAAGTGTGGTATCCTCAGTATCACCTCTGCCTGCTGTCCAAAGGTGCTCCCCACCTGCAAACTCATTTCTGAGTGCTGCCTCTTACATGCCAATACAGTTAGTCCTCACAGAAGGGCTTGCAAAACCCACGCCACCAAACTAGTGTGTTTCTCTCTTTTTGGCTCCCATCTGTCCCCTGTTTTCTTCCCTTCCCCTTTCCCCCATAATTTCTTTTCTGTTTTTCTGATCATTTATGCTTTCCCATTCTAACCACATCTTCATGTTTCACTCTGTCTTGTGCAGCAGTTTCTCTTCAGCCTCTGCACAGAGCTGGCAAGGGGACAGACTAATGCAATGAGCTCTCTTGGGCAGAACATGTCTGCCTGCAAGGATCAAAGTCCTTTTTCAAAGGGACAGAAAGTCAATGTTGTGTAATGTCTGAGTTCCTGGTGACCTCCTTGGCAATGAAATGGGAAGAGGAATGGGTTTGTGACTAAGAGATTAGTGTGGGGATTTGGTGATCTACTTCAGGTCCCTCTCTGCTGCACATTTCCTCTGTGAAGTCTCCCCAAGGCCCTTAAAACCCTCTGGATTTTAGGACATCTATGCAGATGGGGGACTTTTCACGAGTGTACAATGAATTCTGAAAATCTGAGAAGGAATCATCTACCTTGTTTATCACCAAAATGCTCTTCAGATGGTGGATGTTTTCCTCTCCCAGTGCCTCCCTTCCTTTCTGAAAAATAGTGATTTCTTGCCTTGCAGATGAGGCAAAAACATTTTAGGTGCTGGAGCTGTGCAGACAGTGCCACGTTTATGTGGGTGCCATGAGAGGAGGCAATGTTTTCCTACGTTTGGCTCTAGGGCATGGAGACACTCATGCACAACTTAGTTAAGGCTTAGTCTCCTGACCCCCCTCTGAAGTAAATGAGTGGCAATTGTATGCAAAAAGTTAGCATTATATAGATTTGTTTAAAATGAATGGATTCTTTTTCGCTGATGAGAAAAGAATATATATTAAAATACCGAGGCACAACCACTTTTTAATATTTTTTTTTTTTGCACCAGTGGGCTCTCTTTCCAGTTGATTTTGTCAGCCACATTTCCTGTCTGAGCAGAGGTTACATACAACAATTGGATGAACAATTGTAGAAAACTCCCAGGGGGACATTCTTGGAGAAAAGCCTGCATGAGATCATGTTATGAGTGTGGCTTGGCTGTGCTTTGATTCAGTAGGTGATCTCATATTCATTTAGAGTAATAATCATTTTAACAGGGAGTAACTGCAGCTATCCAAAAGTATAGCAAAAAAGTGATGCTGCAAGATTTCCTGAGAGTTTTGCACAGAAATATCCTTTTCTTTGCTAGTTGATTGGACAGAAACTAGATATTGCTGGTCAGATGAATACAGTAAGTTTAATAGGAGCAATAGGATTATTCACTCCAGTGACAACTTCACCAAGTTTATTGCTTTTCTCTAAATATGCTTTTATTAGACTCCTTTCAGATTGTTCTCTTTCGAGAAAGAGACCATGTAAACATCTGCATTTCTACAGTTTCTGCCTCACTGGGGGTCTTTCTGGGGCCTCTGGATCCTATCATGATATGAATATTAAATACAATCTAACAGATTAAATATCCTGGGACAGGTTAGCCTATGATTACCCCCGAAATGCCTACAGAGCATTTTCTCCAGTGTTCCTCAGTAATGAAGAAATCCCTGGCTGGACCAATTATTTTCAAGTTCAAGAAGCAGTCCAGGCTCCTGGCTGGAAAACTTACTTGGGCACAATCAGCTAAAAACTTTGAACTGTCTCTCGGAGCGAAAAAACCCAAAAATGTTTACAGCCAGAAATAACAAGGCTGGGAAGTTAAATTAGAAGCAGGGCCCAAGAAAGGCTTTGTCTAATTCTGGTTTCAATCAGTGAGTGCAGCAGCCATCAGGAGCAGGCGCTGCTGTGGGTTGGAGAATAATGACTTTATTTTAAGAAGACAGAAGTTGTTGGCTTGACCCAATTGCTGACAGCCAGTCTCCCCTAAACACCCTACATGGGGCCAGATCCTGAAGTCCTCCTGTGGTTTTTATCCAAGTCCATTCTCACTGCAGTCAAAACTGGAGCAGACACAGCCGCAGTATTTGGCCTGCACCTACTGCAGACTCTTTTTGGTCTCTTAAAACCACCATAGAAAAATAAATCCCAGTGCCCAAGTTTAATTTTCAAGCCTCAAACTCCACTGCACTGCACTGGTTTTTTTCTGCACTGAAAGGGGAGTGGGATATAAATTACAAGTCTTTCCACTGTTAGCTTCTTGCATCTCTTGGGTCAAATTTCAATCAAATAATGGATTACCAGCCTTGACCTGATGCAGCAAGAGCAGTACATTGTATATGAGTTGATCCTGCCAGGGGGGGAGCAGCTTGGGAACATGCTGGGAATATCCCCTTCACTGGGAGCCACTAAACCAGATGTTCCTCAGCTTTTTGGAAGAGGAGACCATGGTAGCTTCCCTTGGCCAATCTTCCAGCCTGGCTTTGCCAGTGCTTAGGACCAAGGCCTGGAGACAGCCCACAATGTAAATGTTGAAACACAGGATTTAAAAACCCAGCAGGGAGGGGAACCAGCCTCAGAGGAGGGAGGCTAACAAAGACATCCACGCAACCATCAGAGTTCAAAGGACTGAAAAAACAACACGAGAAGAGTTGCAATTGCTGCTCAACATCAAGAGGGAGATTGTGGAAACTGTATGATTTAGACTGAAGTTATAGTCACAGCACAGAGGAGACTCAATCTTGTGATTTGGGGCACTAGACTGGAGTTTTGGAAGGTCTGAGATGATCAGCTTTTGTTTAATGGCTTTCTGGGTTTTTTGTCATCTGTTAGGGCACCTCACCTCCATGTGCCTCGAGTTCCCCTTTGTTTAGAAGCATCCATAGGGAGACTGTTTCTTACTAGAGAGGCTGTCTGTGCTGGATCCTAGTGAAATGTGAATAAGCTCTGTCATTTGGTGCTTCATGTCACCAAGTAACAGTGGAAATGATTGACTTCTTTTTTCTTAAATAATGACTTCTTAGCAAACACAGAACGAATCTGAATTTCCAATTCCCACCTGATTACTGTATATTATTTTGATAATTTGCATCTGAGCTTCATTAGGCATCTCAGTGTGATACCTCTCCTAAACAGCAGTCAAGAATATATTAAATTTGTACAGTAAGTAGAAGAATTTTCAGACAAACTTTAATTTGAACCAATTTGGTTTCTCTTTGCATTGAACTGAATTAGTTCAATTGGAGAAAGTAGTAATCTGTACAGATTTACCCTGGTGAGACTTCCTCACTGCTCTGCCAGTGACCTTCCCAGTGGTGATGGATCTGCCTGCAGAGACACAAGGAAAGCCTTTGTGAGCTCCTAAACACAAATTCCAGCGTTAAAGCTGCTTTGCCCCAGTCCCCCCACAGATGATGCCTGGAACAGTTTGAGCTGCATGCCTTCCATGGATTTAGGAGCATGAGTGCCATGGCACTGTTGGGCTGTGGCTGAGGGAGTTTAACAGCAAACCAGGGTGAGCTGTCAGAACAAGTACCAGTGGATCTTTCAAAGACAGAGCTGTTCCTGCCAGCATTATTCCAAATTACTCCAGCATGAGCTCCTATGCATGCGCCTTTTCAAAGGAGTAATAATTAAAAGTTGCTTTTGATTTGTTTCCCCACCCCCATCTGTTTCTCTTGGTAAGTGAAAATATTGTAGGCTAAATTCATTTGCTTCTACAACATTATCCAGAACAGCTTTTTTCACCACTGTGTACCAAACTCACCTCCACCTTAGCTCTGCTAAGTTTAACTTTCACTTTAAAGTGTGACCCTGAGTAATTTCTGTCACTGCTAGCCACAGAGCACCATATGGAATCTTTTCACCTCTACACCACAAAAGGAGTGGCATCAATAGAGCTTGGAAATTACATTTAAAGGAGGTTGGCAAATCAAGGGAAATGGACAAATGAAATGAATGTGTGCATGCTCTGAGTATTATACGACGTGTTCATGTTCACTGAATGCCTTCTAAAGTATTAGCACCGAGGAAGGAAGAATAATTAAGTAAGCTATTAATAACTCAGGGAGACTCCTTGTCTCAAATGTACTTTTATCTTATAAATGGAAGGTCAATCTTAAGAGTGAAAATACATTAAAAATTCAAGCTACAGAGAACCCTTGTCCCTTGCTACTACTCCAGCTGTGTTTGAAAAGTGGCACTTATTTTCTTTAATAACAGAGCTTGAAAAGGAACATAATTAAATGAAAAACTATGGAAATACATGGAATATTGTAGTCTAGCTTGAACAATTACCATCACTTTCAGTGAGATTTCTGTCATGCCAAAGGTGAGTCTTGTAAAATAAACATTTGCATTATTTTAGAGAGAGAAAAATTCTGACTCCACTAGGAGTATTTAATCATCCACCTAATATTATAAAACTATTGTGTTGGAACCTTCAAGTGTCTTTCTGAGGTTGTTACACAAAGTAGGGAGGCAAGGACACCAGAAGTGATTTTCTCTAAATGTTTTGGCTTGAAGGAATCTTATAAATTATTTTTCTTCAACCTTTTAAGATATTATTATTATTTTTTCCTCTCTGTAGCTTTGAACTGACCTTTAGAGTCTAGAAAGAAAAGCTGACTGTACTAGTGATTTATTGGCTTTTTACTTTTCATTAACAAGCCCCCTCTTAATCTTCTTGCTTAAATAAATCTGCAATCAACTCACCCAGCTCCAGGCATCTAATTAAGGTACCGAAATTCAGATTATGGTTGGTCCACTTGCCTTCCACTGCCAGGTGACACAGACAGGCACTTTTGGAGAGTGATCTCAGGCTGCTTCCATACTGAGGTGCCCTCTGGAGCTATCCTGTCTCTGTCTTGACAACAGAAGGTACCTGTTGTGACATTGTGCCTAGAATGTGTCTCTCACTGATGTACCTAAAGTCAGATAAAATTAATCTAGGCCTAAGAGGCTTTATAGTTTAATTTGCTATTCCATAGTGTATTGAGTGTTGGCAAGGAAGTATTTTTCTTTTTTTTTTCCTAACAAAAAACTCAAAAGCAAAATAAAAGAAAACCACAAGCCCAAACAAAAGATAAAACAAAACCAAAGCAAACACAAACATCCCGAGTGTATGAAATGTGCGTATGTGTTTATATATACAATATCCAAGGGAAGGAGATTTGGATGCAGAAACAGAACTGAAAGGGCAGGCATCCCCCTGAGCCTGCCTCGTAGAGCAGCATGACTTGAGGCTCTGCTGAGATCCCCTTGACAGCGTAGCCTGCTGTCTTCTTCCTCCAATAACATCCTTCTGCCCTATGGCATCTTCTCACCTTCAGCCACCTGTATTTTCAAGTGCAAAGGATTAAGCACCTGCAGCTACACAAACTAAAAGAAAAAAATACAAAAAAAAATCTCATTTTGATTTCACTTCTCTAATAACAAAGTTACAAAAAAATCTGTTAAAATTCAAATCCTAGACTGGGGGAATTTTTTTCTTGTTGTAGTAGTAGTAGCTTAAAGTGCCAGAGTTTCTGTGCCATCCTTCACTCCATGGTCTTAAATAGCCTACCAAGAAAAGGTTGATTTATTGAGCAGCCTGTGTTCATTTCCATGCAGAGAAAGTATGGCTGGCCAGGTGTGTCTCTGCACCCTCAGTGACATTGGCACAGGGGCTTGAGTGGCATGGACAGAGGGACTGGCCATTTCAACAAAAGCAAGAACGCCCCTCTATTTCCTCTGAAATTTTCTTAGGAGAAAAATATAGTTGTTTTTACATGGAATGCTCGTGGAACAGTGCAATAATTTAACTGGGGTTTCTGTGAGGTGTGTATCTTCTGTATGGCAAATATAAAACTTCCAGAAACAGGTCTTCTTTTCTTGTTGGCTTTTTCTGAACCCTTAGAAGTGGCTCCTCCAAAGGAAGAAAACTATTGGCCTATACACATGGAAAAATAAATTCCTTAGAGGTTTACTTAGACCTTTTAATGTATTGTAATATATTATAACTGGGATGAAAACAGTAAAAATCTAGATAGATTATTTTAGATAGCTAATCACTTTTTAAAATAGTAATTTGCTTTATTTGATAATGAACAGTTAATAAGTACTTCATACTGACCATGAAGTTTTCAAATGTGATTATATAGCTTAGGTTTCAAAATCATAAACTTAGACTTAGGCCTGGCAATTAGGAGCTTAAATATAATTTAACTATGATGACATTTATTTCCTTCATGTCTGTGTCACTTTGGAGTCTGAATGCACTCTGTACCTCTTACGTCATCTTGGGTTATCACACTCTTTTAACCATAATGGGTCCAGCATTAGATTTTCAGAAACTAAACCTCTCAAGGGCTGGGAAATTTCATGCTCTGAAAAGAAACAAGCTGTACAGCTCAGATTCCTTTCCAGCAGTGCCATGTGTCACCATGGAGGGGGTTTGTACAGTCTTAGCTCTGACCTTGCTCTGCTCCTGCTGGACAATAATCTTTTTTAGAGAAGATTTTAGGAATGCCACCCTCACCTTATCTTATGGTGCATCCAACCTGCCAGGGAGGTTTCCTTTGGGCACTATTTTAGCATTGCTCAGATTCTGTAGGAACAGGTAGAGAAGTGTGCAAGTATTCTCCAAAGCAACAAAATGCTCACCAGTCAAGAAAAGTTTAACATCTTTCATGATTTGCCAGCTTGTTAAGGTTTAAGTTGTTTGGAATAAGTTATTTTCTGTTTATTATTCTCTTCTTAGATATTTAGTGCAGCTCACCATGTATTAGGCTATGGTTTTGGGAAAGTTAAAGCAGCAGCTAAACTAGAGTATATCTGATGGACTGGATGAGTACGTGGAAAAAAAATAATCCCTGGTGTGTTTGTTACCTCCTTTGGAGTAACATGGAATTTGAACCAGAGAGACAATTTTCCTGCATTTGCAGTAGCAATATTATCCTCTTAGTAAATCAATAATGAAAAATATATGCAAGTCATGCATGAGTTATCTCCATGGAGGCATTTGTCACGTAAGTCTTTACATGAAGATGGCTTAGAAATGGAGTCCAAATCAATAATTTATTCTTCACTCTATGAGCCAGACCACCAGGCCATTTTATTCCAACACACTATTGCATTATCACAATACTCCATGGAGGTTGTCCTTGCTGTCAGCTCAGACAGTTCCCTGGCCTCCTCCTACCAAGGCTGGTCAGCACGGCATTGCCAAGAAGTACAGTTTGACCCTCATGCCAATCAGCCCTTCACTGCAGACAGAACTACTCAGAGGCAATTCTGGAAGTGTGGAGCTTTTCTCGGTCAGACAATGGATTATATTCAATCATGTAAAGTTTGAATAGAGGAACTAGTTCATTCTTCATGTAAAGATTGAATACAGGAACTAGTATGGGATAAATAAAGGCACATTTTCAATTTTTAGAAATTTAAGGAGCTTTTGCAGCACAATGAAGACTAATTCCAGTGGTGTTCAGGGCTGTATGCCTTTTGTTATCAATAGGTACCAAAATCAATAGGTATCAATACCAGAAGGTACTGATGCATATAAATATTGAAATCAATACTGAAACCAGTAAGTATGGATGTCTGAAAATGCCTGTTGATATGGATAGGTGTCAGCACCTATTGATATTTATCCATAGCATTACCAATTGATAGGTATCAAAACTGACAGACATCCAAATTGATAGGCACTGTCTATCGATGACTATTGATATCAAAGTATATTGATATTGTTAGGTATTGAAGCTTACAGATATAAAAATCAATATAAAATGTTACATATGAGACATTTATGCTTATCAATATAGGTAGTTATTGATGAAAACACATTTCAATAATGGTAGGTATAGATGCCTATCAACAAGTATTGATATTGAGAGGTATAGGTAGGTATCCATACATATTGGAACTGCTGCCTGTTGATAGATATCAAAACAGGTGGGTATCGATACTTATACTTTACAATATAAGAAGGTATCAATGGATACCAATGCCTACTAATATGAATAGATGCTTTTGCTGATAGATATTGATAAGCCTCAATAGCTCACTGTTCATGATCTTCTTTATAAATATCATGAAAAGGTATTGCTCTCATATGAGATCCAAATCAATATAAAAAAATAGACACATATACCTATCACTGTCGATAGATATCAAAATTAATTGGTATTGATGTCCATCAATAGGTATGGGGACAGAGAAGTACCAATTTGTATAAATATCTCCTGATGTCAATACCCATAAATAAGTATGCAAACCAACAAGTATTGAGGCCTATCAATGCATATTGATACAAAAAGGGATCTATGTTGGTAGGTAACAATGTCTGTGGACAGAAAAATTCACCAGTGCTGATTGAGAGCCATTAATAGTATCAGTGAGTAGTGATAGGTATTAATAAGCATAGATATCAATATTGATAGATATCAATGTCCATTGATATAGGTATTGATAAGTATTGAGGTCTTCTTATCAATAGGTATTGATGTCAAATCCTATCAATAGGCGTCAATGCCTGCCATTAGATATTCAGATCCATAGGTAGTACTAGTTATCAAGATATCAATAAGCAGATCAAAAAGGATCAGTGTCTATCAAGATCTGTCTGTATCAATAGATATCAGCATCTATAAATACAGAATGATACTGATACTTTTTGTGAGCTACTAATATATAAATATATATGCATATTCATATATATGTATATATACATATATCTTTATAAATGCATACATAAGCTCATACCAAACCACATGTCAGTATCGAGAGGTACAGACATAGATCACTTGATATTTATATTGACATCGAGATGTGTATAAATACATATGAGACAGAGAAGACTCTGCTTCCTGCCAACTGTTTTCATTAGAGTTGACATTGGTGAAAGAAGGGGGGAATTCCTCCTTGCAACCACCACCAGATGAGTTGCATAAAAGAGCTGTGTGTGGCCTCCAAGCCACTAGAAAAGATATTCCTTTGGTTCAGCTTTGGGGGCATTGAATTCCTGATGGTATATCTTGTACTTCAGATCTGTGGGAAAAATCATGATTATGTTTCTGAGAGAGACCTTGGATTGTGTGAAGGAAACCCAAAATCAAGGAGAAAAGACCAAATTTTCCTTGTTCCTTCCTCAAAAATGTGGTACAATGGAGACTCCATTGTACAGTGATAAATCACTCTGTATGACAAATGTGGACTCAGTCAAGGTCTTCCATGGTATTTAGGTTATTGAAAATATTTTAGTTTTGTCATTGCAGGAGAGAACATGCAGGCTGGCCAGATCATCAAAACTGGGGCACTTTTAGTTTTATAAAAGAAATTAATGGCGAAAGAGTACAGAGTGTTTTGCACCCTGATATCTCACAGAAATCAAACATCTGTGAGCACATGGTACTCACAATTAGGATCTTTACAATTAGATCTGAGAACCTTGCTCTTTTAACCTGAGTCTGGCTGCAGGGGTGGAGGGGGAGAGTGGGTGGAGGGGGGAAAAGTGATCTAAATAATTGTGTACTTATAAAAAGCCAAATCCTTAGGCCATAATCCAGGCACACACCCAATGATGTCAATGTGTTTGGCTTACAGGGGAAATAAAGAAACATTTTATTACATGCTAAGTGAGAATCTTAGCTTGACCAGAATGAGGGAAAAGTGCAAACAGGTGCTGGCTCAGCAGGAATGGAAACTCAAGAATAATAAAGCTTTTCCTTAGGCTCATAAGCATCCTGAAAGACTAAATTCCTGTCAGTACCTTAATAAAGAGTCATCTACTACCCAATCCACCTCTGTCTGGGTTTGAGGCTATCTGCAGAAGCTTTTGACTGTGAAGCTGCTTAACATCATTTCTCCATCCCTGCCTTTTCCTTGTGCACAAGGCGTTGTTAAAGGCACCCCCCTCAGTGAAGGAAGTTGGGGCCCCACTCTCCTCCAGCTTGTGGGGGAAGAAAGGACTCATTATTGACACATGCAAGTGATTTGAGAAGAGACTGTCTACCCCGCTAGAAAAAGACTTAGTTGTCTGGTGAATCAGGAAATGTCAGACTTTCTGAAAGGTTAATGGGTGGCTTTAGAAACACATTAAATCTAATCTTACAGCAGGAATACTGATGACTTTATGTTTAGATCCTAGAAATAAGAAAGGGCAAGAAAAAATACTTTAGGTGAAAGTAAGTTTTAACAGGGGAGCCAGGAGAGAACTTTATTGCAACATATTGCTGAATTTCTCCTCCCCTATAAGGCTGGCGATCTGCCCTGTACCATATGCTAACAAAGGACATAACATGAGACCATTTGAGCTGAAAGTAAACGTTTTTATACTTGCTAAAGTTTAATTAAATGAATGACCTGTTCAACTCTAGAAGTGAACAAAATTAATTTCTTTCAGAGTTATCTACTCTAAACGGGCTGTGTAAAACTTCAGTTGCTGCAGGGACTGGTAGGGGACTGTATAATGCTGTTAACATAACCTTTCCACTTCAGTCAGAATCATCCGTGCCTCTTCTTGTTTAGCTGCAGAATCATTAAATATAGACCTCATAAATAAACACACTTTGCATGCAACCTTTCCCCTTTTACAAACTCACAGGCATTAACAGGAGTAGCAGGAGAGGACATAGGGAAACCAGCGATGGAAGTTGTTACTTGGCTTTAGTTGCATAATTCACGGTTTTGTACCATTAGCTTTTTAAGCAATATTTTCTGTAGTATCTTCAGGTTTGAATTTTATTTTTAGGTTGTCAGTCTTTTGTTTGTGTCTTTCGTTGCCTGTGTGCTTTGGGGAGATTTGCCTTTGCTAGTCGTTAGGAGGTTTTTACAATGTGGGCACAATTGGTTAATCCCATAATAGAAACCTGCTGTGTGGAGAGTGCTATTTTTACTGTACATACCATATCTCATAGCACAAAGCAGTTTTAGAAGGGGATACAGCTGCCATTAAATCTATACATCTCAAGGAGGGCCATGAATAGCTGGCCCTTGTGTAAGGACGTGTCCTGCAGTTCTATTATCCCAGCTCAGGCTCTGAGTAACACTGTTCTTTAGCAAATCAATATCCTTACCTCTCCTTTTTTCATTTTTTTTTCTCTCACATGATCCATTGCTCCCGCAAAGAAATAGAGCCTGCATCTCCTCTGCCCTGGGCTGTGCCAGCCTGAGATGCTGCAGGAGCACTCTGGGGTTCCCACCTGCCTCTCAGACCTCCACGTCTCTCCTGGGAAGTCGGGGTGCCAAGGGAAGAGCTGAGGTGCAGGGCAGTGCTCCATCCTGCTGCTGAGCCAGTGCCTCAACAAGCTTCATGTTCAAATTACCCCCTGTCACTGGAGGGTTACTGCTGTCAGAGTAAGCACCCAACCACCCTGGGTGAGTCTGCACTTCATGGCTCGCCCAGTGGGATGTCTGTGCCACCCCCTCTCTCTGCACAGCCCACAGACAGACAGGGCTGAGTCTCACCTGACCCTTTTCAGGAGCTCCTGGGGTAAGGGCATGTTGGAAACACGCTGAATGTGCTCATCAGGTTGCTCATTTGGTGTCAAATCTGTCCGTGTAACTCTGCCAAAAGCAAAGGTTTCTACCTACCGTTTCCAGAGCCACTCAGATCTGAGCCCCACTAGAGATATTGCTCCTACTGCTCTTTTCCCAACACAACATAATTGCAATCAGAGCAAACCAAACATGAGAAAATGTGCTCATGGACTAGACTTACAAGTGTCCTCTCTGTTCCCACATCAGTTTGACGAATGCTAGGCTCGAGTCCATGTATTGCTTTTAAGATTAAAAAGGCAAAACCATGCAACAGTGGTATTAAGCAAGAGCTACATTTGTTAATATATCCTGAAAAATGCACATTTTTTACAGACTGGACATTTATATCAAAGTATAATCTCTCAGCAGCATACATGTATTGTTCACCTACAAATACCTTGGCACATCTGTGCATTTATCAAGTCATAAAAAAATCCTTAAGGGGCCTGTCATGTTTGCCATGAATCATCCCAACCTGCGTGCCCCTCAACTTGAACCCTCTGGGAGAAGGCTGAGGCGCTGCTGCTGATTTATGGAGGCAGACAGCTTGGAGTCCCTGCCAGGGAGTAAGTAAATCGTGGGGACTGTGTGATAAAAGGGATAAAGTGTAGTCATTTTCAAATGCTTATTCATGCAGCTCTTCTAGGAGAGATCTGCAGAAAGTAATGAGGAGGTTTATATTCCATCCTACTGACCTGCACTTCCACTGGAAAATGTTCCAGGGTTCCCAAGTGTACAAGGACTGAAAACACATTGAGCTCTGGTTGGGTCACAGGGATGTGCCCAGTCCTTTTCTGAGAGTCAGTGCCACAACGAAGACCAAAAGGCTCCTGTGCACATGCACACACACAGAGAGTCACTTCACTGGGATTAAAAACTGAAAACCTGGACAATTGAAATGAATCCAAATCTAGTGGCAAGTGCTGAAAATGGATTTCCCTTTTGAAGACTCGTCCCCAGTGTCACCCTGGGTGCTGCACTCTTTGGTGGAGGGTTGCTGCTGCCAGGCGTGGTGAGGCAGCACCTGTGCCAGCTGCAGCAGAGCCTGCCCAGTCCCCTCCAGGCTGCCCCTGTGCCCCAGGGCTGTCTGACTCAGTTGGCTCAGCTCAATATTGGCATCTGAGGTGCTCTCAGTCCTGGCATCTCAGGAGGCCGTGCCAACCCGAGAGCCTGCCTCTTTCAGGTGCAGCTGGAGGTGGGCAAGGTGTGCTCAAGTGGACCTTTGCAGTGGTGGTAATGGATGATGCATGTATATTTCTTTTTTTAAAAAAGCATATATCTATGCCTCAGTATAAGTCACACAAAATTTAATAATTCATTAATAATTAATGCAGTAGTAATTCAAAGTTACCACCAAGCTGTATCCACTGGAGCTGCTAGAAATTCTATGTTTCATGTATTACTGATTCAATGTATGTTAGTATATTTTGTGCAACATCATCTGGATTAACAAAATTTTTTTGAGTCAGGGTCATGGGATCATATTCAAAACGTATCTACAGAATGGGCTGTAGTTAAACTCAGAGATGTGATTGAATGCACTGTGTTGTATGCCCACCCTCCAATGCCACCACCTCCCCCCTGCCAGCAGGTCTGTGTGTTTATGCCCATCAGCCTCAGGTGCCTCCTTAGATACACGTATGCACGGTTGTGTTTCCTTGGGCATGGCAATTACTGGATATGTAGTAAACGTTCCTCGGTATTTATAAATCAGAGCTCTATGTGACATCTCAAATCTCAAGAGCTGCATTCAGTAGATAAAGTCATGAAAATCTTATAATGATGTCAACTTCCCAAAGCTGGAGCAGATGTCTGAGACACTCGAAAAGTATATGCTTGTGAACATAAAAATTCTCAGTTATACTGAGGGCTCCTGATGCCTAATTTAAAGCCCATTATTTTGCCATAAAATCATAGTTTTGGTAAGGCCCTTTTAAAATCTGATTCTTTAAAACCAGTAATTATGCAATAAAAACTGAGGAGGTTTTCAACGCTAGAATTATGTCTGCATTTTTTATACTGATGTATGTCGGGGTTTTCCCAGAAAGAAATGTGTTTGCCAGCTGAATTGTCTCAAATCTCTCCTTGTGAAATCTGTGCCCTTGGAATATTTTTTTCAAGTAGTTGGAGAACAAATATAATCACTTATAATATAAAAGAAGTCTGTTATCAGACAGACCTGGGTCTGTTTCTGCACTCTGAGCTAAGCCACTGTCTCTGCACTTTTTCTCCCTGCATTGCATATCCTGTTTCTTGACATTCCCATCGCTTGGTCAGTACTTACATGTTAAGGTCCATTCAAAAACATCCCTACTCAGAGCACTGCTAACTGCTGCAAAGGAAGATGAGGTGACAGTATTTCACAGTAGCTCAAGCTGACTTTTATGTCATGAATGAATTTTGGTTTAGACTCCCCTAATATTAAACTGAAGCTTTTTGTCTTTGTTTTGTTTTGTTTTGTTTTGTTTTGGAGTGGTGGGAAGTTACTGAGGGGAGGTGGGTGATGTGTGAGCACATTCCCCCCACTCCAGTTTTTATTCTGTTATTACTTTCCAGTATCCCCAACCTGCACAATATTCCTTGAAAGCAAACACTTCATGCAAAGCAGCTGTCTAGGAGGTTATTTCTACTTTTTGTTGCAGGGTGGCCTGTTGAACACGATTAACTTGACTGTGATGGAAAGAGAAAAATAACCTGGAAACATCTGGCAAATTGCAAAGCAATGCCTGACATTTCTTCCCTGTAGGATTCAGCTCAGAAACATGACACTCAATGGGTACCTGCACTAAAGGTTCCATGCAGGGTTTGGGACTTTGGGTTTGGTGGTTCCCCCAGCACTGGCTGTGGCTCTGTAATGTTTTATCTCATCCTCCTGAATTCATTAGAAAGAACTGTGTGAGTACAAGGTGGGCACGGTGCTGCACTGAAAAGGTATTTGCTGTTCCAGCCTGGCTTGTTGTGTCTCATATGCACCTTTGAGGCTTGAAATAGGTGAAAATTAATTTCCTGTGTCCCACGTGGCTAAAATGACAGTTGAACAGTAATTTGGGGACATGAACAAATAGAAGTTGTCAAAGGAGTTTTAAACAGTTAAAGGAACTTTGACCTATTTTAAAAGGATTTAATTCAGTTAATTCAGTAAGAAATAAAAATATTTTCATGAAGTGTCATGTGTGAAAAGTCATTCTTTATTGTTTTTTAAAATAAGAGAGAACAACATTGTGTCTCTTTTATATGTGCATTTTTTATTCAGGCATTTTGTCACATAATCTGTGGAAAGCTACTCCACAGAAATAAGTATTTCATATTCACTGATTCTTACATATAATTTCTCAAGTGGTGTTCTTGTGTGGAAAAAGAACAGAGAAAACAGGACCAACGTATTAAGAAAAAACACTGCAAATAAACTTTCTCCTGTAAAGTTTCACCTTTGTCTTTTTTCTAAGGACTTTTTTAAAATTCTGTACAGTACTGTACAAAAAAAAAATTAAAAAAGCAAATTCAGTCTTTCACAATTCTGACTTATATAACTTAAAAATTTCAGTCTTTAAAAAACAAAACCAAAAAGACCAACAACCCCCCCATATTTAAAATGGTAAACATTTTAAAATAAAAGTTTACTGTGGTTTGAATATCTAGTAATGAAACAGTTCACCTTTGCTAAATTTCATTTCATGACACAGTATCTGCTCTAATTCAGCTAACAGTAAATGAAGCCCATATGTGGATTTCTTTGGCAAATATCTGTGAAAACAAAGGTTTCAGCTCTAATTTCATTGACAGTCCCTGAATAAAAAGAAAAGGTGTGGCTTTCTGGATTGTTCTGCCCTACAGGGACCCTACAGGCAATGTGTGTTTAACTCCTGCTCCTTCTCCTCCACTAAGGGGCAAAAGCAGCACCCAGAGACCCGTCTGTGGATTTGTGGCACTTGTGACATGCACAGACCCCTCCTGTGCAGGTGGAGCTGCACTCTTAGAGCTGCCTGATGTCCTTGTATTTCAGACACAGAGCTTTCCCAGAACCCTCCAGGAATGCACCTTTGCATATCTCCTTGTTCTCCTCCAGAGGCCTCACTTGTGTTCCCGGGAATGCCTTGGGACACTGAAGGGTCTGTGACAGCCCCTTCAGCAGCAGGTTCTGCAGCTCCAGTTTGTGGTGCTCTGAGCTGTTCTCTCCCTCTCCATTTCCAGGCATTGTATGAACCTTTACAAGAGCACAGGGAGATGGTCTCCAGATGCACTTTGGTTGCTCACATTCTGTACAGAGCAGAGCAGCCCAAAATCCTGGTGAGTTGGTGTGAACTCCTGCTAAGGCATTAGACTGAAGGGAGGGTAGGACTGACAGAGTCACTTCCATCATGGAGCTTCAAGTGACCAAATGACTTTCCCTCACTCTTTAGCCCAACAAAACTCTTGCTTTCAAATAATTTTTTTTGCTTTCTGATCTTACTTTTCATCTTGATTGAAGTAAAAATTAGGCCTTTCCAGATCAAGGACCCTAATTGTAACATTCCTTCCCTAGGGATATCTGTAATACTGATTTTATGGCTGCATTGAATAAGAGGTATTTCTGTCCACATCTGTGACTTCTTTCTCTTTAACCCCTTCTTATCAGCCTTTCCTTAGTTTTGCTTCGGATTTTTGTTTGCTAATATCCTCATTTCGTTAGTTTATTCGTACATTTTTTCTCTAGGGTAGAAGGAATCCAAACATTTTTAATGGCAGATGCTTTTTGGAGAATTTGCATATATCAGTAAATGGAGTAAATGCATGCTACCCTCTGCTCTTGAGTTCTACCTGTACTTCAGACTGTGAACTGCTCACCACCTTCTCAGAGACAAAAAGGGGATCCTTCTTATATTTCTCAAATTGAATCCATCATTAAATGAAGTGGCCTGAGGTAGTTAGACTAAGAAATTGTGGAATGTGTGGAATCACGGAATACACAAATTGCATTTGTGTAAGGCTATATAAGAAATTTTTGCCAGGATACATTAGATGACAGTCCATTTTGAAATATTCAGGTCAAGTGACTGATGACTGCTGGGGATGCAGTTGGAATGGAAACACTTTAAGTCACAATCTCTCTGCTGTTTAAGAGCTGACATCCAGCTTGGTGCTACAGAGAAGGTTCTAGCCTGGAGCCACAGATACCCTTGGATCAGCCAACAGGGTCCTCACAGTTCATATCCAATTACCAAGGCTCTCTCAAGGTATGGAGCAGACAGGACTTTTATACCCAGCCAGCTGTTTCTAGGTTTGTCTGGTACAAGGGAATGGAGCCCACAGGTAGCAGGCAGCAGTGGCCACGGGAACACACCTGGGGGAAAACTCGGGGGGAAAAGCACAAGTGTCACTGGCTCTTTAGGAGGGAGGTCAGTGCAGCCCAGTGCCTGTGCCATGTTGCACTCGGGGCAGGGAGCACCCTGTGCAGCATCACTGTGACAGAACCACACACACAGAACCACAGGAGCATTGTGGAGATTTCCCAGAGCTAGAAACCAAACCTGGGGACAAACCTGTGCCTGCCTGAGGTGTAACCACAAATTTCAGCTTTTCTTGCATACAGTGCTGGATCTGTTCAGTTGGGCTCTAGAAATACAGAAACTAACATAAAATAAACTTTGTTTTGGTGAATCCCAACAGTTTTAAGAATAAAATGAAATCAGAGCACTGACTTGACAGCCTTTTGTTATTTGCAATCTTTCCTGGGATGCAGAGAGAAAGCAGGATTTCTTTCCCTGTGCTTTCCCTGTCTCAAATGGCACTGCAATGTAGACAATAACATGCAGAGCACATGATTAATGGAGCTGTGCACTAAGGACAGGGCAGCTGGGGGATCACAAAGAGCTGCTTTGTGTACATGTTACTGCATGTTCAAGAAGCTCCACAAATTGATAATTTGTTAAATTAATTGACTTTCTCTGGGTAATGTTAATGTAATCTTCAGTTTGAAAAGTGCACAGATTTTTAGCAATGCAAAAAGGCAGGTAGTCAAATCCCTAGAGAGTGACTTAGGCTTGCAGCTCACAGCTTTGTCCTTTACTAAGGATATTAATATTTCCCAGAAGCTCCTAAATGTAACTCACCTTGAAAAAAAATTCACTTTTTTTTTTTTTAGGCCATTTACAATTCTTTTTTACATTTTTTAGGCCATTAATACAGAAAATGTGCAACATAAGTCTCACAGAAATTATATCTGTTCTGTAAGGAGATACACATAAATTGGGAATGATCCAGACAAGATGGTTTTCTCTGATCCAGCCCATAGAAGGGGACAGGAAAAAAAATTAGAATCATTGTTAGTTCAGTGATTCCTAAAGAAAATTCACATCTGGATCTTTATGTAATGAAGGAAAACAGGGAGACTATTCCAAGGTAAGGCAGAAGGGAAGGGAGTGAATCTGACTTAGCCCCCTGTGCCAAAACCCTGTAGTCAGGGCTCTTATGTCCATGTCAGCACACCTAAAGGGAAGCTTTAAGTTAGTGCACACACACTGGCCCAAAGCCATGTGAAACAGCAAAATGTGCTCTTCTCTTTCAATCAGAGGGTGGAATTATGGCATTCAGCAGTCCTACTGACTGCTCAGCTTTGGTAACTGAGACTCTGATGACATATATATCTATTTTAATTCAAACAGGACTGTATTTTTAATTAATTCCTTGTAAGAAGAAAGTAGGAGAGTGGTGGTTTAATGTACTGCATGAGCTTTCAGCCTTTCTTTGCTTGAGGCTTGTGGATGGGGTCAGAAATATGACCTTATGACTCATAATAGAATTGTTTGGATCTGACCACCTTAGGGCTCTTCTGTTATTGCACACTGATGGCTACCTAAGTCACATTTGGTCAGGGAGACACATAATTGCACTTAAATGTTTTAGTTATTATCATAGCTAATTCATGTAAAAGTAGATTTTGGGAAAACAGGATTATTATCCGTTGCTTTTAGAGGATGATACATGCTGGTTTCTCACTAGGGAAAGAAACCATGAAAGGTAATTTTCCTTGGAATTGACGCAGCCCTCTCCTTGCATGCACTGCAGATCCAGGAGCAGCCCCTGCTGCAATCCCTCAGTGCCAGGGGCATGGCATCAGCTCCCCCTGGGACACCAGCTCTGGGTGCAGTGTCACCGACAGCCCTGTTTAAACCAGAGCTGCAAACTTGCTGCTGTGTTGGAGGCCCTGGCAGCAGCACACACAAATAGAGATACAATGAGGCTGAAGGTTCCCAGTGGGGAGAGTCTATTAATTGTTTATTAGCCTAATAAAAAAGAGTAAAATAAAGTGTGTTATCTGCTGGTTTACAGCCCTGGATGGGCTCTGTGTGGAATTTCTTGAACACGTGATCAAGCCTGAGTTTTAATGGGTGCCATCAACACACGTGAGCACTGTTCAAACTCAGCAGATGCAGGAAAATGTTAGGAGTCTTGGAGAATGGAGAAAAACCCCCTATTCAAGGTTCATTCCATTTTAGGCAGGTCTAACTTCAGGGCATGTCATTAGTATCATGCCTGACCTTGACACTTCATCTCTGCAGCCACTGCAGGCCCCTGATGGTGATCCTATCCAGAGTCATACAAAGCATCACAAAGCACATCTGGTTTCCCTAAGAATCTCCATATTTAGTAAGTTCCTCAACTGTGTACTGACACATCTGTATGCTGTAATAAATCTGGAAACTGCTACAGTGGAAGAATCATGAGCCAAACTGATACACTATATATTGGAGGAGGAGGGGGGAAGGTATGTTACCTAATGAAAATGTGCATTTTGCATAAAAAGCAGAAGAACATACTGAAATATTTATATAACTGCCACATATTTGGTGTATTATATTCTGCAAGCCACTGTGGACACCGTTATGACACATTTTTGTCAAAATGCTTCAATATACAAGTAATAGAATAACTGGGTTGCTTTACTGCCAGATGAAGCTTGTATATGGTGGGCTTGCAACATTTAGTGGTCCATTATCATTCCAAATATCTCTTCCACTTTGCCTCTTGTGCAAGTTACCTGACAACTTTTCACATTATTGCTGTTTTCCATGTCAGTCTGTTGGTAATATTTAAGAATTAAAATTTATTGTAAATAAGAACATATCAGAGGTAATTATTTATTATATAAACATATAAATTATACATATTATAATAAATAATATATAAATTATATTTATTACTGTTGCACAAAAAACTTATGAAGACATTTCTATCACCTCTGAAAGTGTACCATAAGTTTTAGTATGCTGAAGGCAAAGATGGAATTTTTTTCTTAATTCTAAAACCAGAGCCAAGTAAATGAAACTAAAGAAAAATAATCCCGAAAGGTCAGCAGTTTTTAAAATAACCGGGGTAATTAGAGAGCTAAAGTGAGTTACAAGGAGGACTGGTGGTTAGGTTGTGTCCAAATTAGATCCTCCTGAATTGCCCCCTGGTTCATAGCTCGGGTCAATAACCACTGCTGAGTATCAAACATCTTGGGGGCAAATCAGAAGCACCGGGACAAACCTGCAATTGTTCATGACTCAACAAACATAACGAGCAACACTGAAGTGAGTATATTTGACTGATGTTGAAAGAGCGTCCCCAATTGTTTTGGAAAGAGTGACCACATTTTTCAAAGTGATTTGGTAACAACTTCTGCATTAGCAATGTAATGACAGCAATTGCACACAAGGAAAAGAAAAAAGAAAAGGAACTCCCCTGAAAAACAAACACTCATTGAAAATCTATCATTGCATCAACTCATGGAGACCACCGAGTTCATTGCCAAAGATCCAATTCAAATTGAAAGTGTATGTTCAGAAAATATGTGATGGAATTCTAGGATACCTGCATCATTTTTATATCTCTCTCCTATTAAAAATGCTTAATTATAAAGACTTTTAGATATGCAAGAGCTGTCTCCTTTCTCACGTAAACAAGAACTTCGTATCATGCTGGTTTTATATATCAAAGACCTACTTCTCTATTTATTCAGTGAGATAACTAAGCCTTTTTTTGCATAAATTAGAAAGACGATTATTGTTATTTAGCCATAATGTGGTGGCTAAGAGTTATTTAAACATTTTGTCTTGGTTTGATATGCCCTCATTGTTAGCTAACACAATAAGGTTTGTTAGGGAGTTGAATGGAAGAGAAAAGGAAAATCTTCACTGCTTGTCAGGAAAGTCAAACAGCAAGAAAACAAGAAGGAAAAGCATTTCTTGTAAGACTTGTTTATGCGTGGTAAAAGAAGCAGATTTGAGAGACAGGCACAGGATGGACCTTGTTTCTCAGAGCTTTCTCTTGGAGATCAGCACATAAGTTTGGGCAGCTGGGGAAGGTGCAGGACACTGGGGATGGGCTGAAATGAGAATGGCAGAGGGTGGGTGACATGAGGAAGGTGAGTGATACAGCACATTTGGGCAGAAGCTGGTAAATTTCAAGATGCAAGGAGTGCATTTAAGTGTCTCATATTCTACAGAATACAGTGCAGACAGTTCAGGGAAATATTATTAAAATTTCAGTGTGCATCCTTTTATATGAAATATACATCTTGTGTATGCAAAGCACATTTTCAGGAGCTCACTGAATCCTGAGGTTAACATATAAGTGTCTCAGCATTAAGCCTGAATATTTCATTGCATCATTAATATAATATGTTTCAGTATATAATGGCAGACAGATAACTAAATATTTGATTTCATGCCAGTCATAACGACCCTTCATATGAAAAACTGTTTTCATCAGGATGACCCAATTGCAATTGCCATGAAAAATTTGACAATAATTTCAAGATTCAGTAAGACGTGGCTACGTTAGTGTTGGATATTGTAGCAATGTGGCAATATCTGTGTTGCAGCCTATGTCCAACCTTTATTATCATCAAAAATGCCCTCATGCTTCCAAAGTAAAAGGCAGTGGTACTCTGAAAGCTTTCCAGGTGAAATTAACTTAGTATGTCAAGGTCCTCTTCCAGCTCGGATTACTGAACTGGCTGTTCTGTGCATTGCTAGCTCTCAGTTTCATTCATTACCTCCCTTTAAATGGCAAACACCCTGTCCTCCTGTAGCAGGCAGCTACATCAGTCACTGGGTGTCTTGAGGCCACTTGGTATTCACAGGCTAGTACTTGTCCCTGCTCAAAGCACAGCTACCTTTGTATTTATGGCACTTCAGCAAATGCAGCCTTTCTAATAAGTAGCTTTGGAATGCAAAGTTCATGGGGTTGCTCATATTTTCTTCAGGTGTAGAGGTGTTTATGTACAGGGCACTGGTACAGCTACAGTAGAAATAAAGACAATGGTTTGGTTTATTTACCCTGTGTGTCTGCAGTGATTCCATCAGTGCTGTACTCTGATTCTATGCCCTCCTCATTCTTTGATTACAGTGCATGCTTACACCAGTGACAATACTTCACACATTTGTTTGTGGAATAGCCTGTTTGGCATCAGCTGCAGGTCTCATGGCACTGCAGAGGAAAGGAGACACAAAAGATTTCTTCCTAAATCTCTGGGGAACAGCAACTCCTGTTCTGATGGTGCAAAAACATAAAGCCTCAGCTATTTTGTGACATGTCTTTAGATATCACCTTCCAGAGAAAAACCAGGGCTAAAGCAATGCAAATCATAGTAAGATTGGACCAGAAGGACCTTAGACACAACCAATGGAGTAAACCAGCAGCTCTCCTGCTGTTAGGTGCTCATCACTGAATACAGGTTTGAGGGAGGACTGGCAGAGAACAGCATTTCTCCAGGAACTTTTCCTGAGTGCACACTGTTCTGCCTAATGCCTTTATGCAAGCGTAAGCAAGCTGAGTTTCAGTATTTGCAGTGTCTATGCCAATCTCCCTGGTTCCCTTTTTCCTTTTCTCCTCCTTTTTATTCATATCTTCTTCTTTTCACCTTGTGTACATTTGTGACCATTGCCTTATTAAACCTGTTTCTTTTCCATCACCTTACAGCTCCAAAGTGAGAAAGGACACTCTAAGTCATTTGGCAGGGCACAATAGCAGCCCTAATTCTTTAGAGAAGAGAGAAACACGGACTTCACTCTCTTTCGTCCACATTCTCTCTCATCAGTATTTGGGCAGCTGACTCTGACCTGAAATTATGAGGTCAGGTTAAAAAAGCAGAGCTAGTAGAGGCTTAGCACAATTTCCCAAAGCACTATATATTTATTTGTGTTTGAGCATGAACACACAAGGCTAACTTTAGTTCCTGTTTTTGAAAATGTTGGCCCTAATCTACATAGACCATCATTTATTCCCTGTCCTGCCCCCTCCACTCCCTCCCATTTTTTAACAGATGGAAATATCATTTTCCAGAGCTAGTTTTTTCCAGGTGGAACGCCTCCAAACTATAAAAGTGAATTTCTCACAATCTACAGGCAGAATTGAAACCAGAACTTTAAATTAACTGGCATTTGCTCTCAGAAAATTCCAGCTAGGTGTGTTTGGCTTTTTATTTTTCATTTTTATTATTGTTATTGAGAAAGTTCAGGAAAAGAAATGGAGAAACGGTGGCCCCACTCCAGCTCTGCCCCTTTTTAACTTAAGAAGTTAGTCCATAATTATAGCACAGGACAGAGGCTACGGCTCCAAAGGTTCAGCTACCCATGGTGCTAATTCCAACCTGAAATCATGTTCAGAAACCACATTGCTTGAGCACAGCCCGGCAATTCCTCCTGCCGGTACAGACACCTGCAGGGCCACCAGCAGATTACTGCTAATGCAAATAATCCAGCCCGTGGCACGGAGCACTTCCCAGAGATTGAGTTACCACCGGTGGTGGGGAAACCAGAGATCTGGGGCCAGAAATCTCCCCCAGATGGGCCCTTGGAAAATCCCCTGCATCCTGGGCGTTCAAAGCTTCCAAAGAGATGGAGTGAGTGCCCGTGACCCCCCCCGGGCCAGGATGGGTCCTGTCTGGGCGTGCAGTGCCTGCCGTGATTTACTCGGGCCATTCCTGGCTGGGGAACAGGCGGCAGTGCTGAAAGTGAATTACTATTGATTAGGTAGCCCGTGCTATTGAGGTCGAGGCAATTTTATGAATTTATTTATTTGAATAAAAGCTTTTAATGACCCCACTAATTTCAAACGGCTCTAGCAAAACAGCAGTTCTTCTTTCTCTCTTTTTCCTGTTTGCCACTGGCAGATAAATACTTTTAGGTCCTGTTTATGCCAGCTATGACTTGTTGTCACCCTTAACCAGACAGAGCTACCTGATTAAAATGACAGTGTGGGTGTTGGGAGAGGCAGCAGAGATCCCCTCCAGGGACACAGAGTGCACTCAGAGCACAGGGGGAGCTCTTGCCTTTCCGTGGCAGGGAAGGGAGGTGGAGCCCCAGCCCCAGAGCATCCCTGGGGCAGAGCATCCCTCCTTGTGCTGAGCACAGCAGGAGCGGGCTGCGAATGAAGGACCACAGGCCATGCAACTGGGGCTGTGCCCCTTAAGGACCACTCACACCCTTCTGCCAAAAAGAATGTTCCGCTGAGAAGGGCGGGATTAGGTGCTATTCCACTGAGGGTGGGCTGTACGGAAATGAGGGCAGACCCTAAACTGGCAGCCTAGGCTTTGGAAGGGGCTGTGATCTAAGGTCTGAATTTTGCCAGTGTCTTAGTAGGCATATCTGCTTCCTGTAGAAATAAAAACTGTGGCAAAATGTAGTCTGGCACTGAGATGTGCTCTGATGGAAACAAAAGACAAAATGCTCATAAGGACTCAGGCTCTCCATGCTCTCATTAAAAGCCTAGGAGACTTCTGCTGAGGTGTTTCCAGTACATGTATATTAATGGTCTTTTATAGGAATTTTTTACTGAATAACCTCGTACGTGAGAATAGCATGCACATTTCAGAAATCAACATCCCACTTCCTCCCATCAGAGGAAATGGATTAGCAGCATTTTTGGTAGTACAATGGACTTGAATGAAGGAATAACATGGCTTTTGATATATGATAGTTTCTGGAGACTGCCACAAAAAGAGGCTAAAGAAAGTCCTCAAAGGCACCTATACAGAACACTTTCAAGGCTTGTATATGGAACATTCTCTTTTCATTCAGGGGAAAAGAATGTGCTTACATGGCAGAAAGGACAAGGAGTGGCAGCTACGCATGACTTCCTGAGATTATTTCCAAACATAATCAATGCAGTGCTAATGCTGCAAGGTATCAGTCCTGCAAACAGCTCTAAGTATGCTGGCTATGGAATATTCAAATTTTAAAAACAGGGAGAGAGAATGAAAGAGACAGCAAGGGAAGAAAAGGAGCTCAAGAAGGGCTGCTCTGTAACAAGCAGAAAAACAAGTTCCTGTAAGATGGATCTGGGCTCAGGCAGGCACTTAAAGCCTTTAAACAAGCTCTGCAGGGAATTAAATGCTCTACCTTACTCCAGAAACATGTAGCAATAAGCCAGGCTGTTTATGACACAGAATGTCTACGATTTTAATTGAAATTTGTCAAAAACATGTATCTCCATGAATGGATGCTGAATTTAACTACTCCAAGTGGAAAAAAAAAAAAGCAAGCAAGACAGTACAATGCAGTCAGTCTTCCAGAAGCCTATGAAAATGCAGATTTTTTCATTTACTTATTAGGTAAGTATGTCATGCCCTAAAGGCAGATCATTTCCACAAGAATCGGAGTTAAGGTTTGACTGTAAGGATGGATTTGAATGTGAGCTCCTGCAGTGGCTCCCCTAATTCCTGAACGAGCATAAACAAGGCCAGTGAAACCAGTGGCTGTTCTGGTCCCTTAACAAGCTGTTTGTCCCCGTGATGGTGGTGCTGTCCCCACCACAAGGTGACGGTCCAGTCCCTCCTACTTCCTTCCCTCCTCTTCCCCCTGTCATTCCCCCTCCCTTCCCCAGCATCCAGCCTGGCATTCAAATCAAAGGTTTGCTTTGAAGTTATAACCTAAAATGGGAAGTTGATAACTATTTTCCTCCCAGTGCTTTAGTGATGATGAATTGCTGAGCACGAAAAGGAAATGACTTCCCCCCCTCCTTTTTTTTTTTCATTTACATGCAAGCAGTAAAAGTCAAGGCTCACACTGCAAATATGTGCAAATTCATCCCGTGGCTGTGTGTGCTGCAGCAAATCCTATGGAGATAAGGAGCTAAAGCAGCAGGGGTGCAGCAACATAAGCTTCAAAGCTAGACATGCAATTTACTAGGCAACACACTTAACAAAGGGCACAGGGGTATTTAACAGGGAGGTGAAATATTCCAGCCATTAAACCCAGTGCATTGCTGTGATGGCCAGAGGCTGGCTCTGCACCTCAGTACAGAATGTACATCTGGGAAGAAACAGAGAGGGTTGCCCAGAAATTACCTTAGCTAACGATTAGTTTTTTTCACGCAAAGGGATGTTCTGATTGAGAATGTTCCTGTTGTTATGAACAGAAGTAAGTGAAATAATATTTGGGGGTAGGGAGGAAAGGCTTAGTAACTGGTGCTGAATGCTTAAGGTAATCATCCTGTTCATCATAAATTATCGTGTTTAACCATAAGCAAATTAGACCATGTGGATCTTTTAGGAGGCAATTAAAGCAATAGATTTTCTGTGGCCTGTTTTCATACACACGGGGCCTGATCCAACTCCCACCTACCTCTCCTGGGCACAAGCACAGCTCTGGAATTCAGCACAGCCATGGCTGCCTCTGACTGCTCTCAGTGGTAACTGGGTCAAGCCCGGAATACAGGGCAGAAATGGTATTCAAAAAGAAAAAAACCAAACTCTCATCTGAGCAAATATCAGGCCTTATTAAATCAACCATTTCAGTAAAGAATTGATTCTGATCTAGATTCTTCTCACTTAATGATGGAGATTCTGCCATGTATTTAGGTTTTCTGGCCACTTGCAGAAATAGTAGTTGATTGGCCTTTTTTCCCCATCACCTGGGTCCTCAGTTAGACGTGTTAAAGGACTGCACCCACATTGCAAACTGGCCTTTTTTCTTTCATTTTCTGCAGTTTGTTTTTCTCCAATCAGGTTGCATCGGGATTCATTGCATTTAATGGGAAATGCACTCTTCTGGATCAGATACCTCGTTTCGCTTTGGAGAGTATCTGATTCTGATGGCAGAGGTGACAGGAATACACAGGGAAGGAGAAGGAAGTGCCTACAGGATAGATTTCTGCCATGCTAATGGACTTGCTACTTTCTGAATCACTGGGACCTTAGAATTTACTTGTATTTTGCAAATTACAATAGTGAAAGAAGTGAAAAATTAATTATGCATTTATTTGAGCTTATTTGCAAATTAGCTGTTGTGTTTCTCAAAGCATAACTGGTTTTTGACATAAAAGCTCCCTTACCACAGCCTTCTAAGGACACCACTACTCTGCAGTGATGGTCTGCAAAAGTATTCCTGACATACCACCCAAGTCAGCATCAGGCTCACTGCTGGTTAGAGTGGAATGCAGTTCAGGCTCTTTAGCACCTGCTCTTGTCTTTCAAGTATCAGCTTGAGGGTTCCACAGGGGATGATGAACAGTGTTGCTGTGTGGACCTTTTTTTAATTAAAAAATCTCTACCTCAAATTTTTTTTTCTTTTTTTCTTGTTTTAAATCATGTCATGGAGACAGCATATTTTCTGTACTGAGCTTTGATGTAATTCATATTAGGAAGAGCACCTGGGCTGATTTATCCGAGGCAGAAACATCAGGGTACCTTTTTCCTAACAAGAAGAAAGAAAAACTTTGTGTCATCACAGCATTAATACTGGAGAGCTCTTCTTCAGTTCCAAACCAGTCTGCTGAGATTTATTTGATCCCTTTGAATTATGAAGACCCTAGATCTGTGGAGATTACCATCTTCAACTTGCTTACAGGCATTTGGAAGACGTTCCTATACAGCACCAAAACAATAAAATTTGGGATCAGCTATGGCTGACTTGTGTCTCGTCATTGCAGGCACCCAACATGCTCATGTTGAAGGTCTAACAGAAGTCACAGCTGGAGAAGAAAACCAGGAGGGCAGGAAGGAAGGTATTAACATGAATGTCAAAGAATAAGCCAAGAGAGGCTTCTTGTTGACCTCCAAAGACACTGTTGAATCCCACCCCAGCTTGCTGCATACCCTGGAAAAGTACTTTATCAGCCTTGGAAGGCCATGGCATGCAACCAAGCTGAACGATGGACAAACCACCAAGGAGCCACTTCTACTTTGCCAGCAAGATCACAGATATTCAGGGAGATTTGCAAGCAGCATAGATCAGCGCCTTCCCACCGAGCAGGGAACAGCAGCCCACCTACAGCCCCCGAATTCAGCACTCTCATTCATCTCAGCACGTAACAGACACCCTCAAGAAGCCACAGCCCAAGCCCTGAGCAGTGGCCCGTGCCCTCCTCAGCCTGGGAAAGGCAATGCCCAGCAGCTGGTGCCACTGCCCAGGGCACTGCCAGTGCAATCCTCAGGCAGAGGGGCCTCCTCTCTGACCATCTGTTCCTCCAGTGCTGAGGAAATGTTCATTGCAGACCCCATTTCTGGCCAGCTGGCCCCCACCTCAGTGCTCTGGGTTTGCCCAGGAGCCAGCCAAGGCCAGCTGCAGGGCTGGGGCAGGGAGCCCAGCAGAACTGGCCAGGCCAAAACACAGGTGGATGGATATTTTTAAAAGAAGTCTATATTTCATTAGAGGGCACCCTATAACTAAACCTGACACGTACTATGAAAAGAGACCAATCTTGGCCAAATTTTGTGTGAATGGCCAGTAAACCTCTGAGAAACTCCACTTGGTGGGGTGCACTGGGTTCTGAAGAGCCCACATTTCCAGCCCTACCTAACTGTGCTGCCTAAACTCTGACACCTAAAGCAGTGAAGATGCAAACAGCCCGTGACAGATGTGAGCTCTGTTGCTGAAGGCTTTGCTAAATGGCACTTGCAAACCAGGGCATTGTCACGGTACAAAAACCTACACAAAAGAGAAGAATTAGCTGTTTCACCAGAAAATGCAAAAAAAAAACCCAAGAAACCAAAAAAACCAAGCAAACAAAGAAGCAAATGGATTTATGGACTGTGGTCTCAACATGTCCAGTTTAGGAGCATTTTTGAGCTGACACAGCTGAGAGAAGTGAGGAAGAAAAGCCTCTTTGTTAAGACAGTGGAATCAGAGAGTAAGGAGATCTAGATCTGAAGAACAGCTTAAATGGCCCTTCCTGACTCTGCCTCAAGTTTCTTACGTTTCCTTAGGCAAGCATTTAATCTCTCTACAGTGGATTCCTCATTTGTAAAATAAGGGTAATTCTTCCTTCCTCCACCCTGTGTAATTAGTCAACCAGGGCCAAAGCCGTAAAAGAAATTAGCTACATAAAGTGAAATTTAAGTGGCTGAATTAAAATATAGGACCTCAGCATGTTCTCCCAGCTGTTGCCTCGAGCTGGAGACATCTGAAATCTGTGTACACTAAGAAATGGAGTGAACCCACATGTTCTCACCTAGGCACCAGAATATGGAACCTTTGGGGCACTGAAATTCCCTTGCAGATTTAGCCTTCATCCCTTTGAAGTTGTAGTTTGGGGATTTCTATAGGGAACATCATAACAGTTATCATTTTGGAAATAAAAATTATCCAACTTCAACAAACATACAGTGGAGTTTCAAACTTTTTTTTTTTTTTTTGGAGAAGCAAGCATTTCATCTGATAGGAAGAGATGTCAAAGTGAGAGGGTTTGGAGTAATCTGGTGTGGAATGAAAGATGCTGTATAACAGGGACTGTGTGATCACAAAGGCTTTGAAAGAGTAGGAGCATGCTTATCCTGTTTGACAGCATTACCCACAATGTGTCATTATAGATATTGATGATTATATAGCCATAATTAAAGTGTTGTGTTGAAATAGCTAAATGCAGAAAGACGTGTCAGATCATTAACACAACTTTAAGTTTAATCATGTCTGGTTACAGAGCTGAGGCAAATGTTTAAGGTTCCTTGCTTAAAAGAAGAGTTACTGCATCTAATCATCAAAGCAGAGCTGCTTGCCAAGAGCATAAAAACCTAATGGGTTTTGCAAGAAAATTATGTCACCTTCAAATGAATGTTGCTAATACAGATGGCATTTCTAAAAGGTAAAGTCATTGATATTGCCACAGTCTGTCTCCAGTGACTGTTAGAGGAGATTACGATCCCACTGTCCAGAAAGACATTTTGCCAAAGCAGGGTTTTGTTAGAATAAGATAGGCTGGCAAATCTGGGTGACTTTAGCTTTTTCCTGACAGTTTCTTCATTTGGGTGGAAACTGTGACATATGGATGCCTTCTTTGGTGCAAATAATCAGCAGCACTCAGGCATCTACTGCTTATATAGGTATGATTCTTCTTGTGATGCTCACAGGATCAGCACTGAATGCAGGAACGGACTTCATAAAACTTGTAGGGAAAAAGAGCTTTTTTCAACACCACATTTGCTATGCAGGGTGAATAAAAAGTCTGGGAAAACATTCTCACCAAGTTTGCAAGCCTAGATAACAGTATGGCTTAGTATAATAACAGAATTACCAAATAATGCTGCTACCTAAATGTCAACTGCTCTTGAAATAAACATGGGCTGGGGGAATGTGCAAAAACCTTGAGCATAATGGTACATATAACAATTATTTTAAAAGAAATAAAATTGAGAGGGATCCTTACAAATGCTTCACATTTGGGGAAAAAATAAGAAATGATCTGTTTAACAAGGAGTTTCATTGCTTTATTTGAATGTAGCTAAACTTGTTTGAATGCTCCAAAATGCATTCCTGGAATCTTTTTCTAAACCCTGAGATATTCTTACACAAGAAAGTGTAACATTAACCAGAAGTTGTAAAAGACAATAATAAAGTATAGCAATGAATAAGGAAGTAGGGAGTTATTAACATGCTGCATTACAGCAATGGGCACAGAGAAAGGCCCTGCCCATGAAAATTAAGGGGTGTTGTTACAATTTACAAATATGCATTATTTCATACTGGGAAATCTAGCAGAGAAAATAAAATGAGCATAAATTGTGATATTTTAGAAACCATATGATCTGATGGATGCCAGGAAATATAATTCCAAACACAGAAGAAAAAAGGACTGGGGACTGGTGTGAACAACAACTGGTGATCATGGGCAGAGAAATCAGGCACACACTTCAGGGTGCCATGAGTTAAACCAAACCACCCACAGCAGTCAGTGTGTCACAGAGACAGGGACAGTATCGTATGCATCGAGATTGTGTGAGAACTATCAGCTGGAAGATTGGATGTCTATAACAAATACAGTGTCTAAGAAAGGTGCCCAGAGAGGATGGACATAATTCAGAAAGGCCTGAACTAAAAAAAAAAAAATCATAAAAACATAAAAAATAAAACAATAAAACTCTTTCTGGCTAAACAGGATATTGTGACATTCCACTGACATCTTAGAAACAAAGATTAAGTTTTTAGTATAACTAATAATCGATATCCAACTGAGTAAATGGAGGGAAATTAGGAGTGAAATTTTAAGAGGAATTTCAAGGAAAACTTCTTGACAGTAAAACATATTGGGTTGTGGAGCAGTGTCCTCAGGGAAATAATGAAAGCACTGTCACTTGGGACTTTGAAAATTGCCCTGAGACCCCCCCACACCAGAGTATCGAGTAGAGGGAACAGCCTTTGAATTGGCCTCGGGGAGTCGAACTGAGTGACTTAATTGGTGTTCCCAGTGTCTGATTTCCCCAGGACAGAGCACGCCCTCTGTGCTTCCCACCCAAGGGCAACCCAAGCTCGGGCAGTGCCCAGTCGGGGGGTTGAGTTCCCCTCACCCGAGCTGGGGTGGGAGGAGGGCTGAGCCCCCCGCGTGGCCCTGGCAGCTCCAGCTCCAGTACCGAGCCCCCCTCTCGTCCCCCGGCTCAGAGAGAAGCAACTCTGGGGCCCACATTAATTTATTTCACTGTTGTAGCCTCTCAGCTGGGAGATTGGCGACAGGAATTCTTTCTTTCCAAGAGACTTTTCTGCCCCGTGCTTCTATATTTAGAGGATTCTTCTGTAGGCAGGCATCTTCTATGGAGAAATGATAAGCAAAACATCTGCGACTGTTGTGTCCTCCCCTTCTGCCTAACTGAGCACAAGATCCTTCACTTTGTCTGAGCCCAGCGTCTGATTTTCTTTTCCCTCTGCCTTAGTGTGACTTTTCTCATCGTTTGATCATCTAGGGAAAGGTTCAGCTCATGTTTCAAGTTTCTGTGTTCCTTTTTTTCCTCAACAGAAACAAGGAAAAGAAAAAAAGAAAGCAAGAAAAACACTGTTGCTCAGGCAAATAAAGCTGTAAGTGTGGAAAAGTTTTTGTAGCCTAAACCCAGTAACCTCAATTCTCTGGTGTAACAGGACTGTTCTCCATCATGGACCAACGTGATGAGGAGACTCTGCTTGTGATTTGGGACTTGATGGAGGAGAAGAGGAAGTGTGACTGGAGCACAAGGTACACTTGATATGTGTGTAAAATACTTTTGTGTGTAAAATGCTTTGTTAAACTCAATCAGTCTTAAGTTCCTCGGCGTAAATTCAAGTGTTCTGAAGTTGCACTGCATTTGTGCTAAGGCCACAGAGAGGGAAGTGGGAGGACAGCCAGATGCAACTTTTGTCTCAGCTCATTTTGGATGCAATGGCAATTCAGCAAACTAATAACAGAGAGCAAATTTAAAGCACGTGAGCATCCAAAACAAAATGATTCTGCCTCAGCAAGTGTTTAATTAGTCTACATTTATGGAACGGAGACCAGCAGATCAACATAATCTGGCTATTATGAAAAGTATTAATGTTTTTTGTAAATTAAAAAGACTGTCTGCTACTCAGAGCGATTTGATTTCTTTTGACTGTCAAATGAAACTACAGAGGAGATGCACAGCAATGAGCACATTGTTGTCCACCTGAGCGACCCTATTTAAAACAGAAACAGACTTTTCTGATGAGACCTTCTCAGCTGAAAGTCAGTTCCTTGTCGGGCTTGGTGTTTCACAGCCTTTTTGTTGTCTTTTTCTGTTTGTTTTCTTCCTGCTCATTAGGTTTCTTCCTGCTCCCCTGTTACAGGTCTTATTCTGGGTAATCCCATTTTCGCCTTTACTGATGTAGCACTGAAGTGCTCAGCACTTTGGTCTGGATGCCACAGCAGGGACAAGGTGTTGAGGTGCTGCAGGAGGAGCCATTAAGCCGTCTCATCTGAACTTTGGGGAACTTCTTCACGTAATAGTAAAGGCATGGACCTGTTGACCCAGACTGACCTTGGGTTGGAAATGGTCACTGCCTTTGTGCATCTTGTACCAAGCATTTCTGAACTAAATGCCAACACTTTGCTATCTTGGTGCAAGAGGCTCTGCTGATCTTGTTTAATGGTGGCTGAAATCACTGGAAGCTCTTTCCTCAGTTTCAGTCTCTTCATGAGGTCCTATGTTAACAAACCTGCTGAAAACATGGGATCCAAGGAGTGCTTGCAATCACAACACCTAGTTCATTTTTTTATCATCAGATATGTTTTAAATGGTTCATTTATACTCATTTTTCTTTTTTCCCTTTCTACCCATTTCTCATGCTGAAGGACATCAATGCCATAGAGTGCTTGACCTTACTGCTGAGTTTATGGACACAGATAGTAATGTTACTTGGCTTTTATGGGCTTTTTTTAGGTACTTAACACTGCACAAAGGAGGCAAATGCTGCTTGCCGTGTTTTACAGGTGGGGAATTGTGGTACTTGGACTGTGGAATGACTGAGCTGGGAAGAGAACTAAAGCCCCCCGTAGGTATATCACATTTCCAGTGATTTCTGTGAGTACATTCATGTGCTTGTAGTTAAATAAAACCTTTACCACTTCCCCTGATCTGAAGACTCTCCCTTCCTCTTTTCCTCCCTCCTAAAGCCCAAATCAAAAATGCTCCCCCCCAATTGTTTGCTGAAACCAGACTAAAAAAAAAAATATTAAAAAAACGGCATGAATGAGCATGTGAAAGGTGCTCTGGAGCATTAGCAGAGCCCGTCTTTGTGGGCCTGAAAAGCCCATGATAATGAGCCCCTCCACTGGGAGTGGAGAGGGGCACACATTCAAAGGAGGGTCTTGGGCTTCACTTTTTGTTAAAGGAAGGTTTCAGCCCTTTTCCTTGTTAAAAACCAGCTTTGGAAATGGAAAGCAACACAAACTGATCATTATGGTTGAAAGCGCCATCATTAAAAACTCTCTCGTCATTCCCAGGCCCCTGACAGCTGGTGCTGGGGCCTGAATGAACCCAGCCAGCACCGCCTGGATTTTGGGGAGACGCTCCCTGTCTCCCTCGCTGCAGGGGGCATCCCCTCCAGGGCCACCTTGGGCCCCCAGGCCACCTTCCAGCTGCCACCTCGGGGGACGCAGCCCCTTCCCCTGCCAGCACTGGGACAATGCCCTATTGAGGGCTTTAGGATGCCTTGAATACCCCCAGTGGCTTTGTGTGGCTCCCCTTCTCCTCCTCCTCTCCCCTCTCTGCCCTCTCCCAATCTCTCCCTTTTCTCCCGCTGAGCATTTCCCAATCCCAAAGCCTTTTGCTGCAGTCTCTCCCCTTGTGCTGCCATCACGCCTGGCTGAGCTGCTGGCCCAGCAGTGGCCTCGTCCCACGGAGACAAGGGGAGATGCTGAGCTGAGTGGAGTGTGGCATCCAACGAGCCCCCCAGGCAGGCACAACACCCACATGCTGGGACAAGGACAGAGGCCCATCCCCTGTAACCCACGTGTTTCTGGAGCACACCTCGAGACAGGGGCACCCACGGTTCCCTTCTGTGTCGCTGGCTCTTCTTCAAAGCAGTTCTAACTCTCCCACAGCTGCACAACCCTATCCAGTCTGTGCTGAGCCAGACTATGTGTCACTGCTCCTCCAAGGCATCTGCACACACTCACATTGCCAGCAAATGAAATATTACAAATGCTTTGCAGAGAAGAAGAGGAAAGGGAAGGAGAAAGAGGAGAGGCAGTCAAACTGGAATGGAAATCAGCATTGGAATGGTTTTTCTTGCATGCTGCTTCCTAGTAAACAGAGCCTGGAAATCAGGAAGGGGAGGGAGAGACAGAAGGAAACAGGGAGAATGAGGTGGGGAGAAAGCCAGACCTGTATTCAACACTGAATGGAGACTGTAAACAAACATCTGCTTTGGGACGTGTAAGGAGAGAGACAGGCTTTGTGCAGTTGGGAAAAGTGAGGCTGTGTTATATGTATTTAATGTTTTAGGGACACTGGATCTGTGAAAAGTTACCGAGCATTTAATGCTTTATGGAGACAGCTAAAGGCAGGAGTTGTAATTGCTGAGTTTTTACATACTTTAAAATGAAAAAGTTAAAGGCTTTTGTTTCCCTAGAAGTTGTTTTTCAGAATAAGTGTTTTCAATCATTCAGAAGTAAATGTATGTTTCTCGGGACATAAAATAGATTTTTCTGGGAATTTCTATGTGGCAAGAGTCACTATCCAGTGGGTTTACTGCCACTGTGAACAGACTGCTGAAATGACATATTGGTGACACTGATGTGACACTGTTGTCACGCAGAATGGAAACAGAGAGGCAGGTTTAGACTGCAAGGTTACAACAACCTCCATCTCCATTCAGGGGGTGTGGTTATTGCAGGGAAATGAGGGGAAACCAAGGCCTGTGCTGGGCACAAGGTGCACTGTGAATTCTGATCTCAAGCTGCTTTTATGCTTCATAAAATCACAACCCCACTGAAATTGTTCCTCTTTTTTTTTGTTTGTTTGTTTTAAATTCTTATTCTTCCCTAATAATTGCATGGTGATTCAGAGTTGTTCTGGTTAATATTCATAATAAAAAATTAAAACAGACTTCCTCACAGCACATTCTTCATTTTGTAAGTTCCTTCCCTTTTAGAATATTTCTTTGGGTCCAAGAGAGATGAACTGTGAATAAAATTAAATATTTAATTATTTATTTAGCACTTTATGAAGGCAGCAATCATGATTGCTGTTCCCTGGATTTATTTCATAGTGGCAGACTCTGAGCAAGCCCAAGTACTTTGCAATCCTCATCACAAGGGAAAGGATGGAAGAAAGGAGCTGGAGGTCAAGACACATGAAATGTGCCCAGGATGGGTTACAGGTGACCAGCCATGCTCCATACAGACTCATCTTGGAATAACAAACCACGGAGAAATACTTTGACTGTCATCAAATTCTGCAGAAATTTGTCTTCTAAAAATTTGGTTTTTGTGTGTTAAGTTTGACTCAATGGAACTAATTTACAACCGTGTACAGCTCTACTCACAAATTGGTGCCAGAATTAAAGAATCAGTTCTAAAAATAAATGTTGGCCAATGAATCAAATTAATTTCTAAATATATGCGTGACCATTTTGCACAGTAGGTCTGGAGATCATCTCAGCAATTAACAGTTAAGGAAATGAAGAAACACTTGGCATAATATGAAGTATTTCCCTACAAGCTTGGCCTTTTTTACCTCTCAGGACCTGGACACACTGCACTTTCATGTAAGTGACCATAACTGGTGGCACTACAGAACCATCACGTAACTTGCTTTTTACAAGTCAGTAACAAATACACAGACAAGGCAAGTCCCCTTACTCTGCCCAGAAGGAATGATGGCAGAGTGAAAAAACACCCAGCAGAGGAGGAAAGAGAGCTCAGCACCTGCAAAATAGAGACCATATGTTACAGGGGACAGTGAGAACTGCATTTAAGAGAAATGAGGAGAACAGTCTCTCTGTTAAAAAAATCAAACCACACTGTTTTTGCAGTTCTTACAATGAGCCACAGACACATTTTGTGTTCAGGTAGGAGATTAGAGAGCTTTGGGGACGTGGGATCAATATCTGCTGATACTGCAAAATGTAGAGCCCGAAAAAGCAGGGTCAGAAAATACCCAACTAAAGCACCACCAGGGGCACACAGCAGGGTGAGATTTCTAGCTAGTGATAAATCACCATGGCTGCTCTTAACATGATGACATCAGCTCATCATTTGGAAAATACTTCCAAATTTTGCCTCAGTAGCACCCAATGTATAACTAACTACAGCTGGCTCTCCAGTTACTCTACCATGAGTGCTCCAGGACTACTTTTTATTGTGCCTTTTTCCTTGCCCATGGGTAATAACCAAGCTGCAGGTTTTCTGTCTTTTGTTGTGAGTTTCACAGTTTCTGTGGAAATCACTGAGGAACTCAAACTCTTTCCCAAGTAAGCAAAGCATTCACTGAGAGGGGACATGAGCCTCCAAAGACTTAAACATCAAATGAAATCCCCAGGTGTCTGGGAATTCAGTGGCTCTCACAAACAAACAAACAAACAAAACTCATGACAAAGTTTCAGAGGGCTGCAGGAAACAATCAAACAATCATCCACCAACAGAGAGAAAAGGTAAAAATGGTGCCTCTGTGCATCCAGGCGAGTCACCCAAGCCTGCTCAGGACATCGTCCCAAAGGCAGGGTGCTAAAAATGCCAGATCACAGGGGTGCAGCCAACACAAAGCTGCCTCTTGTTCCTGCCAAGACCGAAGGGAACTGGTGAATTTTATCTTCTGTATTTGTCAGAAGGAGGAGGTAGGAGAAGCACCATGAAGATCAGTGAATGTTTGTAAAGTGCTTCATAGCACAGAGGAAAATTCTTCTATCAAAAGCTCACTTGTCAAATGTCAGGCTGTCATTGTCAGTCAGGCATGTGCCTCCCTTCTTGTGCTCCTCAGCCACACTGCAGCCTCTTGTGCCTTATCTGGCAGTGACATGATGTGTCTCTGACTGCAGGTACAGCCTGGGGTACCAACAGCAGGGGCAGAGGCAGCCCTGATGCTGGATGGCACCTGGCAGATGGAAACTGGCACACCTGGGCATGTGTTCTCCATGAAAAGCCCTGTGCTTCCCCTCAGAATCACCCTGTCATTTCCCATATGGAGTGCTGGACTGCCCCACCCCATCCCATGAAACACTGGGGTTAACTGAGAGATTACTAATCACCAGCTAGGAGGCAAAGAGGAGCTTCAAATCCTTGCCCTGGTATGGAGGCAGCTCCTGGGGTGAGCCATCTGCTTCCTCAGGGACTGTTCTGAGGAGCCCCTCAGTGGGACCCCTGTGAGAGCAGTGGCAGGAGCAGCTTCCCGTGCCAGTCACATGTGCCAGAGCTGGGCAGCCACTGGGCAGGTGTCTCCTGCATGCAGCTCCTGCAGGAAACATTCTCGAGCCAAGTAATTCGGATGGTGTGGGATGTATAGAGGTTGTGACTGAACTAATATCCCTTGCCAGAACATTTTATAACATCCTAGGCCATCTACTAAATCCCTGCCCTAAGGAAGGATTGATGGTATCTGCTTTTATTCTTGATCAATGTTTGTCTAATGTATCTGCAAAATTCCCTAATGCTGGCAATGCTCTGAGGGCAATCCAGCCCAGTGATCGCCTGTCCCTGCTGTCAGAAAATATTTTTAACCTCTGCTACATTTTCTTTTCACTGTCATTTAATACTGAATTACTGTCCTCTTCCCTCTACTACCTTATCCCTCTTTGCTGCAATCTTCCTCCTGTCTGGAGTCTGTTCTCCTGCTATTTCATTGGTTTTCCCTCTAGGCTGAATAACTTCAACTTGATCAATTTTATCCACAGGTCATGCTATCAAGACTACTAAATAGTTTGTGCTCTGCTCAACTGACCCACATCTTTTCTGAAGGAGCACAGATCTCAGCTGGTTTCAGCAGAGCTGAGGAGAGCAAGAAGGATTGCTTCATGTCTTCCATAGGCAAGACTTCACTCCTTGCCTCATGATGACTTTTTGCTTTTTCACAGCAACTTCTCAGCTCCAGCCTGTCTGGAGACACAACTTCAGATGCCTTCTGCAGGACAGCTGCCCAGCCAGCTGCTCCCCACCCTGTGTACCTGCCTATTGCTGGCTGAGGGGGGATCTTCAGGGCAGGAACTCTTGCTCTAGGACACTTGCCAAGGCAAAGCTGGATGCACGCTATACTCATTCGTATATCATTATCTAGAGTGGGTTGCTTCACAGACACATTTAATTCTGAGCTCTGGGAATGATCCAAAGGCTTGGCTGGCTTTAGTTTACGTGTCAGAGTGATCTTCTTTGTCTGTGTTCTAGCAGGAACTACCTTGGAGGGCACTTTTGAGAGTCTGGTTCACTGTAAAGTTATATTGAAAGCCATACAACCCTTGCTCTTGAATCTCTAATGAGACTTCATAGACTTAACCAGTAGAATCAAAGAAAATAAAACAGTCTATAGATTCTGTCAGGAAGAAATATCGGCTTAGAAAGTCAGCATTTTCTTGCTATAAAATAAAGAAACTAAAATAGCAGTTTCCTGAAGTCTCTGACATTAAATTTTCTTTACTTAAACAACTCCTGCTGTGGACACACTGAATGACAGGTTCCTGCTCCTCTGGGTAGGCACAACTGCATGCACAGCATCTCTTTCTGTAGCTTCCTCCAGTTGTTAATATTTCTGAGTTTGGTGACTAAAGGGAGACAAAGAGCTGATTTTGGGAAGGTTCCATTGCAGTGACGTCATTTATCATTTATATCTTTGGCTTTGAATAAGAAAATTGATTGCCTCAGGAGAATAGAAAGGTTGCTGGCATAAAGGTTGCTACAGAAAAAGTGGAAAATAAAAGAATGAAAGGCACCTATCTCTTCTTGTTTCTCTTTGTTCCTGGAACTGCTCTATTTTATCAGTAGGGGAGGGAAAAAAAAAATGGTATCAGTAGCTTTTCATTCAGATATTTTTGTACCGTGGCTTTGATAATGCTGGAACAGGATAATGAGAAACTCTGACCTTTGACTGAGAGCAGGCTTGTCATAAAAAGCATGAAAAAACAATATTAATATGATATATTGTCTCAACCTTTCATTTCTGAGACAGCTTTCCTCTCCTCCCTTCTCTTTCTGGTCCAAAGCCCATTCCCCAGAGCACCAAATTCAACATGAAAGGCAGCAATGCCACCTTTGCCCCAGAGGAGAGGAGCCTCAGATGACACAGGCCATAATGGATCCCTTGGTGTGGCATCACTCTGTGCTTCACCTGGGGGTGGTCAAACAGTGCTAAGGACAGGGGGGACCCGGGGGAGCTGTGAGCTGCTCCTCCTCTGCTGGGAGGTGACAGGAGGTGAGTCCCTCCACGCTGCTGGGCTGTGTCTGCTGGCACACAGACCCACTGGAGCTGTCCCAGGGCTCCCCTGCTGCCACCAGCACCCAGCATGCTCTGCTAAGAGAGGTGCTTTGCTTTCCTTTCTCACACACAGACAGGGTGGAGAGAGAGAGAGGGGATGTTACATCCCTCCTCTCCTTTCCATGTGGAACCTTTTTTTTTTCTGGTGTGTGTTCCATGAGTTGTACTAAATTTGTAGTTATTTCCCACGTGAGTAATACCTGGATAAGTTATGGCTTACATAAGCTCAACACTTGAAATGAAAAGCAGATTGCTGTGCAGATTTGAATTATCCTCCAATATTTCATGATATATATTCCATCTTCATGGGTTAGTATTGTTACATATTTCATAGTTATCATTTCCATGGTATCAAACCTCTCATTATCTGCCAGTACTATCCAGCTATAAATGCCAAAGCTCTCCAGCAGCCAGTGCATCCTTGCTCAGACTTATAGTTCTGTGTTCCACGGATATTCAGTGTTTAATGGCTCTGAATCAAACTGAGCTGCCAACACTCTCTCGCAGAAACCCCAGCCAGGCTATTGGAAGAGCAAGTTTCATTTAATTCCTTGATTCAACAGCCATTTCTAGATGTTTCCTGAGCAATGCAGTAAACACAAAATGCAGTGCTCAAATTGAATATTTAAAAGTCAATCAGGCTTGAAATTTAATTTTGTCTAATTGGTTTGCTACATTCACACACAACTGAATGACATTTAGAAAAACCCAACCATCCTACACAATTTCATGTTTACTCCAATCACAAGATGGGGTTTTTTAGCTTCTTTTAATTTCATTTTAATGTTTTAGCTAATAGGCTACCCCCTCTTTAATACAGCTTTAATACAGTGTTTTGGAATCCATCTTTGTTCTGCTGATACACGATGCTATCGAAGAAGTCTCAGCCTTATTTATCTTCTAGTGCTGAATGCCTAGAGGAAAACCATATGTACTTTTGGGGGTCCCATTTTGCAAGTTGGGGAAGGGATTTGGGAATTCTCTGACACACAGAATAATGCTGAATCAGGAATTACACAAAGGCAGTATAAAGTTTGTTGGTCCTGTAGAAAAGCAGGGGCTGGCACTTCCTGCTCTGTACTTTCTTTGACAGTTTCCTTGTTAATCAATTTCATACACAGACAAAAAGGCACATCAGTCCCATTTATAGTCTTTCCCATCTGTATAATCTGCATTATTGCAGAATTCCCATATTCACCTGTGGAAAAGGAGCTGGGACACAAGCTAAGGCAGTGATGCAGAATAATGGGCACTGTGTTTGTCATCTCAACACAAACATAAACTTTAGAAAGGTTTCTGAACAGGAAAATTAGAAAGAGGTGGCAGATAACACAGAGGGTGAGTATGCAAAGAGAGTTGGTCACTGTGACAAACTGAATGACACAGATCTGTGTCTGATGACACAGCACTGAACAAGATATGTCCTTCATAACACCAAATTCCAGAGGACCTTAAGGGAGGAAACCTAGAATCCCAGAGGGATGCCCCAGGACTCCTTGTCTCCAGACCCTCTCCTACATGTCCCACTGCAGGGAGCAGGTCCATGGGAGTGCCCCCACTCGGGTCAGCTCAGGGGTCACACATTGCTTTGCTGTCACCATCACGGGCCATTCACAGTCCCCAGGGTGCTCTGCAGAGCCACAGTCAAAGTCAACCGGCACCACAGCACCTTTTAATGAAGACATTTACAGGATCCCAACTGCCCACTGGAAAAGGCTGAGCCAGGGGTTGCTTCTTCCCCACAACAACTGCAGTCAGAAATTTCTGCAAATAGGACACTGGACAAAGCAAAAGGCAGTTGGGGTCCCACACTTCATTTTCTCTGTCCCTTAAAGCATCACCAATCGTTGTGAATGTCTGACGTGGGATCCCTCTAATGTCAGGCAAGATCCCACCTCAATGAGGATCTGCTTATTTCATGTAAGAAAACCTGAGGAACCCGCAGAATGGAATTATTTCGTTTTTATTTGCACAGTAGTTTTCTTGATTTCCCTTTTCTTCATACTAACAGCTACACAGAAGAGATGAATCTCTGATGGAAACATGCCTAGGACACAAATGCTGCTGAGTTTAAGTATTATTTTTTTGTATACATATCAAAGTAGATATTCAGTTTAGCCTTAAACTTAGTAAGAGCTATTATCTCACCTTGATGTGTAAAGCTTTATACATTTATCTTCCAATCTAATCAGGTGAAAACAGAGCCCTCTGTTCCTGGAAGCTTTGCCAATTTGTCATATTACATGAAGATGGATGTCACCCTTTCTTTAATAGCTTGGTGTTTGACAGAGGCAGCAGCAGTTGGGAGCAATACTTTGTAGGGAACTGTGAACAACTTCATTTGTCTCAGAAGAGCATTGGCTCTACCACCCAACGATGACAATTTAAATATCCCCATTAACTGTTTTAGATGAAATAATTTGAACAGAAGCACCCAACTTTGCCTTTAATTGAGTATTGACAGTCATAATAAAGATTAGAGATGACAAATAACTGGTGCATCATCTTTTCCATTTCTGAAAGGCCAGCCTAGGTGGTTTACTAATGCACTTAGACTTCAAATATTGCCACAGCTAGTTTTAATTCAAAGCCTTCTCTTCCATAGGTTCTCTCATCAGCACAGCTACCAAAAAAAGCTAAATCTGCTGGAGATTTTCAAAGTTCTGCCAGGACTGTGCTAGCAGTTTGAGTGTGGCAGGTGCAGGTTGCACCTCTCCCTTTAGGGACAGATGCAGCCCACCCAGGATGGGGCTTTGGGACTAGAGAGCTCGCAGTAAAGTAAATGAAGAGGAAGAGTGTGAGCCCAACCACAGCTGGCTCCTGTGAGGGCTTTGCTTGGTTACTCAAAGCACAGGTAGCATGGAGCAGAAGGACAGGATGATCCCCCCAGCAGTGACGTGCAGGGAGTGTTCCCCACCTCCCTCCCTGCCTGCTGTGTCGTGGTCCTGCCCCTGCAGCACAGTGCTGTCAAATAGCCAGGCAAGGCACACGAGCATTTGGTGTGCTTTGAAATGCAGCCCAGAGTCAGGCTCTCAGAAACCTGATATGCCTTTAAACTCCTCGAGTCTCCCATTAAACTCCAGAGATATAAGTAATGACTTTCCTTGATCAATTGGCTTGTCTGGAGAATGTTTAAGTCTACACCTGCACTCTGTGCTGAGCCCATGATCCACTGGCTTGTTTAAAACTGCCTTTTACTTGTTTAAGAAAAAGCTGCTTTTGGTGTGTTCAGCTGCCAGATCCTAGGGGTAAAATGGTTTGCTTGACACCACTTCTGTGTTGTTTCACATCTGTGTATCTGGCTCTTTAACACCTAATAAAGTAAAAGCCTTACCTCGACTTCTCCAGGGTAATTCCAAATGTCACTCAATTACAGCTCTGGCTGTTTGAGCTCCTGCACTTGGGTGGATATTGCTCTTTAGCTTATTGACTCCATACCTTGAGTGTAGCCTGAAAGAACAGAGGCACAGCTTTCAGACAGTGGAATTTTCTACAGCTTCTGAGAAATGAGGGCTCACATTTGATGTGACATGAAAAAATTAGAAGGCAAGGTGATGCTGAGTTAGGGTAAGAGCAGACTGCACTTCCAGTCAAACTCCCCTAGGCTTTGCTGGGCAAAATTTAGGAGTATTATTTCACAAATGTTTGTCAGTAAAAAGTCCAGATTCTGAAATGTAATTAATATGAATTTGTTCATTAGATTATTAGTTTCTTCTATAAATTTTTGTGGGTGCTCTTTGTGCTCTTTTGGCTGACCTGGCAAAACCAAAGCTGTGCAGTGGCAGAAATCTCCGCTGTGCCCATGACACAAAGTGTGGACTGAAAACTCTAGCAAAGCCTGCACCATAAGGGTTGAGAAAATTAACTAGGTACCTTATACAGAAAAAGAAATGGAGCAGAAGCTCAGATTTTCTTCTTACATTTTCTCCTATGTTCTAAGGGTGGAAATCTTTATTTCTAATTTCTTTGATTAACATTAGTATGTCTGTCTAGAGCAAAAATCCAGGAAGAGAACTGATGCCTTTAGTAGTTTGACCAACCACTTAATTTTCATTGGATTAATTTAACTGTTGTTTAAGAGTGTCTAGATAAAGCACTGATAAATAGAAGGGAGTACTGATTTAATCATAAGGAAATTATTGAGAAAAATAAGAATAAACTAAGGCTACCTAATAAGAGATCAGAAGGCACCACAGTTGAAATGGAAGGTGCTGTGATCCCTTAAATTGCTCTCTCTTTTCTCAGCTGAGTCAAACCCCATGTATTATCTGCTTGAGTGATTTAATCTGACTAGGTCTAATATGAGAATGGACATTTAGATCCTGGGAGCATTTCCATCCTATAGATACGAATGCCCTTCATCAGAGAGCTCAGCCAAGTGTATCGATGAGTGCAGTGCTGGAGAGCCTTCCCTTCTTTAGCCACACTCTCCTCTACAGTTTATTCTGTATAGAGTGAAAGCACAATTATTTCTCCTAGAGACAACTTCTTAATTGGATCTAATTATCTGTGATATTAATTTGACAATAGATCCTGTTCATTCAAAGATTTATTTTGAGTTATGACCTAAGGTTAGGAAATTTGTGATACAAGCCAAAATATATTTGCTACACATATATATTACTCAGCTTCCTTTTTTTTAATAAAATCCATAAAAAGTACACAGAATAGGTTTATTCCATTAAGCAGCAGCACGGCTCATGAACTCTGAAGGCACAAATATCCTTAGGTCAGAAATCTTCAAGGTATTGGATTCTGCTCCCAAATTAATACCAAGGCCCTTCACAGAATGTTAAAGCCATTCATGACATAGCTATCAGTCAGCCATTTGATGGGTTATGGATCTACAAAAATAATTTAGTGGTTTGTGACAGTATTCTCAAAGTTTAATATGATTCTTTTTGCTTCCTTAACACGAGCAAATCAGAAGCACTCAGATTTGCCTGTTTTTAAATGCAAATGGTCTGGAGAAAAGCATTGTGAGGAAAAATTGAAAAAAGCATATGAGAAAAAATCACAGGAGTGAGTTTAAAAGGATAGCAGCCCTCAAAGACCAAACTATTCATAAATTTATTTCTCCATACTGAGAGGGTGAGGAAGGAAAAGTCAAGTGTTTCTCTGATACCTGAGCATCCCTCACTTTCTCCACTTCACCCTCACATTTTTGCACCTTTTTGATCTGTAGTTTAAGCCATTGGCTTTGTGACCTTCCATTCACATAATTTCATGGTGCACATTGAGATGGGGGATCCCTTTGTGAATTGCCAGAGATCTGCTTTATTCTGCCTCCACACCAAGCACCCAGTGGGTAACAACACACAGAGTCTTCACAGCTCTCTGCCCAGTCTTTCCATCTCAGAAGGGCAACTCCTGCTGTTGAACTCAATCCTCTGTAATATACAATATGTATTGTATGTGATATACAGTGCAAAAGAGAGTTGATAATTATGAATGATAAGAAGAAGAACCTGGAATGAATATTTCAAGTACCAGCTTTACTGCAGTTTCATTTTGTCTCCAGAAAGTCTGAGTGCTGTAGGAGAAGGTGGTCCTTACCCGTTAGAAAACATGAAGAGGTGATGTAGCTGTCTGTGTGGACGACTTGAGATTCAAACAGCAGAGCATCACACCCCACTACAAGTCCCATAACATTTCCACCTTACACCTAGTCCTTCCTTTAAATCATTGCACCCTACACATTCAGCAGCAATGTGTCCATAGGGAGAGTTAAGAACAGAAACAGGATAAAAAGACACTACACACAACTGCAATAAAAACCTACCTGGAAATATGTGTTCATTTTTTCCCTCTATCAGCAATAATCCAGAATTGTGATAATGTAGGAAAGGAGTTTCAGTGTTTGATACAAAGAGGCACATGAAGCCCTCTGTGGGGATTATGGCTCAGGAGTTTGTGTTATCCCCAGTCCACTCTTCCATGAAGATGTTACTCCCAATTAAGTCATAGATAGAGACTCATTCCTTGTGTTTGGCCACAATTCAAAGTGCTCTCACACTCTCATGTGCAGACTTTTGGTTTATATGATCAATGGCTTTTTTGCATGTCTGATATTGTCCTATTGATTCATTTTTTGGCTCCCATGCATATTGTATCACACTGGCTTGTCATGCTGTGCAGTGAATAATGGTTGAATGCAATAGAACAGATGTAACACGATGCAATAACCAAAAAAAGACAAGTAATTTTCTGATCAATAAGCCAACCCATTTGGTGAGATAGAAGAGATCAGTTTGGAGACATGATTTATTTTTCCTTTAGGCAATGCATGAAGGCCCTTACAATTATGAGTCTCATGTGTCTGACTTACTCCAAATCTCCTGTGTGTAGGTCATGCAGAAACAGCTCACTGAAGGCTGATGGCTCTCCACGGTGCTGTCTGTGGGCATGCTCTGCAGAATGGAAGGAGGCTGAACAGGGGGTGCTTTCCCAGGTGCCAGAAGTGTCCCCCTTTGCCCTTCTTACTGCAAAGGTGAGCTTTTCTTCTGCAGAACATCTGCCTGAGTCAGCATGGAGGTCCCTCTTTGACATCACCCTGTGCTCACAGAGCCAACAAACCACATCATGCTCACTGACACAATTTCTGACCAAAACCGAAGCAAGTCTGGGAGGTCTAACACACAGGCAGTAGTTACAGCTCCTCAGCTGAAATTTAGGGTTGCAAGAAAAAACATTGGCTCCAAACTGATCTCTTCTATCTCACTTCACTCACCTTCACTCACTGCAGAAAGCAAGCACAAACGTCCTTGGCTGGGGTAATATCTCCAGTTCCTGGACTCTCAGCAGTGCTTGCAGGGCATTGCTGTGCTTGAGAAATGGTTTTTCTGGGGCCAGGCAGATAGTTTTCCATAAACATCAAGAGACTGTAGGTCATTGCCTCTGCCAAGGACGCTTGTGCTTGCTTTCTGCAGTGAGTGAAGGGGTGTGCGTAGCAAAGCCTCCTCCTCTCCTTACTCTCCAGGAGCCTCAGTGTACCCTGTCTCTTCCCCCAAAAGATTTATCAACATTCATGACTTTAAAAAAGGGATGAGCTCTCTGAAGTATTTTAATGAGCTTCTGAGATTATACCTGGTGGGAGGAATGATCAGCACCAGAGACCAAGAATTCACCCCAATTTTTCCCTCAAATTTGGTGGCAGTGTTACCAGGAGCTCCCCTGTTAGCACATCACTGTTCTCATGGCTGTCAGGTGGGGTCACGGTCTGGGGATTTGTCTGCAGTAATTTCAGTTCCTCTTTTCAAATTTCCAAAGAATGGGCAGCAATTTGTTCCAGCACCTTTGTTCCTTCCTCTTTACAGACACATGCTAAACCCAGGACGTTTTACTACCAGCTATTAGTACTTGGCATAAGATTCTCCAGCCTGCCTTTCCCTCTCCTGCTCTCTTTTGCTTTGTCTGAGGTTACAGACCTGACACAGAGAGTTCGGTGCCACAAGGAAAATTAGAGCACTGCCATGGCACAGATTGACTGCATTTTAGCAAATACTCCAGCCATTTGCAAATCTCTTCAGTCTGATCCTCTTTGCTTTCTGCTGCTTAATGGGACAAGATTTAAAGAGGGAAAGGAGCAATTAAAAGCAGAGGACAAAAACTACAATCATAAAATCTGGTAATGACTTACCCCAAGGGCTGGATGCAAACTATTGCCTTTAGGAGCCTACAGACAAACTTTAATTTCTTCCCTCCTCTGAGTTGCTGTGACCCTTAATAGTACCCAGATGTTACCTCTTCTTTCTTCAGTATCTCACCACTTTCTGAGGCATTCACCTTTCAAGAGAAATTTTATTCAGTGTTGTTCCCTACATGCAGCTGATTTTTTTGCAATGTTTTTCTAAGAAAGAGTCATTAAAAATGTAGTAAACAAAAAACATACTTTCCATATCACACCAAAAAACATACTCCATGTTACATTTTAATAATTACAGAATCCTAAGGAGATAATGGAAATAATCAGTGTGGAAACAACCTAGGGGGTAAGGTGTTATTGAATCTTCTGTTGGTAAGTCTCAATGAGGAAAGAATTTATCAAATATAGTCATAAGTGTGTGAATGATTACAGCTAGGTAGCTAATGTATTTGTCACAGGTAAAATTTAACATGGGATGGACAAGACAGGAGCTGTAAAAGTGATCTTAATTGTTTCACTCTTTAATTGGTAAAGTAAAAACTGTTTAAAAGTAGGAGTTCAGAGCCAGTGAGTACTGGCACCAGCTACACAGAGTCTGTTTTCTCAGAGAAAACATCTTCCCACAAAAGACTCCAAATAAAGACAATGGCTGATAATGGCAATAAAGAGTTTACAGATACTACAGAAGAAAATTATCACACAACGTATTGCTATATATTTTTAAAAGAGTTAATGATAGTTTGGGATGTTTCTTCTATTGATTTCATGATTTCTGCTTTGGCAATAAAATATTTTATCACAGAAGAGTTGCATGACTTCATCACTTCACAGCAGCATTAATGAAAATAATCAATCTTTGTATTGATAATATGTAACTGCATATAATCATCACTACCCATGTATAGAAGACAAAAAGCACAGTCTAAAGGATTAGAATATTTTTTGCCACAAGGTCCTTTAAAGAGAAATGTGAACAGTCAGGTGGGGGTTTCAGCTCCAGATTCTGGAGGTGCTTAATTTCACTCCTCAGAGTTGTCATCATTTGGGTGCCACATTGAACAGCAAACTGTGGACTAAGTATGCAGTTTGAGGCTGAGTGAGGTCATTTTTGATAGCAGCCATCATTCCTGGGGAAATAAAACACACTAACTGGGACAAACACAGCAGGATGTGTTCCTTGCAGGTGTATTGGTAGAGAGGTCAGAAGCAGCAATAGCTGCATGCCATTTACATTCCCTACATCTCCTACCTCATCCTCTTTGAAGAACCTATCACTGGTTTTACTGGGGCTTTTAACAAAGTGCTGTAAAACGTGTAAGATCTCCCCTGGGTTTGCCTCCTTTGTGGGAAAGCAGGGGCATTTCCTTTGTGGGCACAGGGGCATCACCTTTGTGGGCACGGGGGCATCACCACGACATGTGGTGGCAGTGAGTGAGGGCATGGATGGGAAATCCGTACTGCAACCCAGTGTGGCCATCTGGGGCAGATACACCCAGCCAGTCAAAGGACACGGAATAAACCAGCCAGAGCTCTTCTCACAGAGGAGCTTTGCAGACCTGCCCCCCTTCTTGCTGGCATTTCCAGTGGGTAAGTGCTTATTAAGTGACAGTGGGGCTGCTCAGCCCAATTTTAAATGAACACTGTAGAAGGGGATTTTGACAACTTATTAAAAATTTAAGAATCATTTCAAACCCTTGGGTTAGTTGATTTTATATTTAACATTTCTCTGTTGGAATAGCAACCCTCGATGTCTGTCAGCAAGCCAGCCACAATAGCCCTAGGCAGATTTTCTAAAAATAAAACAGCAGTCTATATTTGTCAGGGCTGTGCCAGTGCCATGTTCTACATGAGCACTGCTTTAACCTGATAATTCATACAGCTGAAACAAGTCTAAGAATCAGCTGAAGTGTTCCTGCAATCTGAAAGAAACACTGTTCTCCTCCCTGGTGTGGCAGTCCACAGGTTGTGTCAGAAGAGCACTGAGAAGTCACGCCTTAACAAAATTACACATTAGAAAAAAAACCCCAACACCAAACATAGAAGAGGAAGGAAAAAGGACAGCTATAGTGAATTTTTCTTTTAAGGAAAGATCAAGGAATCAATGTGTTTTTCAGATCACTGACTCTGATTGCAACAGAGACCTAAATCTGACCAAATTCAAGAGTGATCTGGTGGTTGAGACCTGACATAAATGTAGGCTGACTGTGTTTGTTTCCTCCATTTCTAGAAATGTTTGTGCTGTCCAAACTGCAGGGTTTGTTTGCAATTGCAGCTGTGTGTGTACAAGCACCCATAACCTAATGGATAAGGAGTCGAATTCTCTTTGGAAACTAGTTTTAAAGAGGAGATAATTCTACCTGGTAATACTGGGGACTGGAGGCAGCAAAGGTGCAAAGTTCAGTGCACATAGAGGTGGGCTCAGTGTGGGACACAGGTGAGTGCCAAAGTGCTTGACTGCTCTGCAGTGATGGACTGTCCAATACTTTCCTCAGGAAGGCAAATTCCACCATTTACTCTGTATAATTTTGTTATTTGGGTCAGCTTGCATTTTCTGTCCCACCCTGCCAATTAAAACTTGCCCAGTCCATAGATATGTGTGTGCAGCATTGCAATATTTGACAACGTGCACATATCTCTGTACAAAGCACATACACATGTTCTGATTATAGTCATGTGGGCTGATAACTGGACTGGGGGATCTTCCTCAGAAAAGAGGAGCAGAAATAAGTAGCACTTATTTTGGGAGTGCTTTGAGTTTTGACAGTTTGAAGGCCTTTTTAATCTCTCATGTTGTATGACTATCGGACTTACATTTGTGAATATTATGAGGGCACCACAGGGCAGGATTAACTGGAAATTTATTTTTATATTTACAACAGTAATTAATTGTGACAAAGTTATAGAGCTATTGCAGTCTGAGCATGGGAAATGGCATGGAATATTCCCATTTTCACTGCAAAAGTGATTGTTTTATACTCTGATGTTCCTTACCAAATGGGGATCCATAAGGACAGCACTGTCTGCATTCCAACTAAGAGAACATGTGAAAAACCAGAACATGGGGCCATGGAATACAGCCCCTTTTTAGAGATGGAGAGGTGACAGTCCAATTTGTCACTGCATTGAATGCAGCTGACCACTGAAGAAAATGGATCTTCTGTCTCCAGTGGTCACGTTCTGAAATGAATCCTTTCACTGTATCACACTGCTAGCAGGATTTATAGATTCTGTGAAAAGCAGGGCATTCCCATGGAAACAGATCAAACCTAATAAAATACAACTTACAATTTTTGCCCATATTTGTGATAATAAGATTCTGCTCTAGACTGTAATTTCTCGGATGGGACTTCTGTTTCCAGTTTCAACCCCAAATTCATTCAGCAGTCTGTATTTACTTATTTTTATGCCACCATTCTATGTCTTCTCTTAGTTTTCATTTTGCTAGGACTAAACAAGCCAAGTGGGTTAGGCTTTCTATCCATTGCCCTATTCATTCTTCTGCATCCATTCCTCTTTTAACTCAGTACTTCTTCCCTCATCATGGAGCATCAAAATTGTACACAGTGTCTCATGTGGAGTATTCCCATATTGTCTAGAAGGCCACTGACAGTACTCTGGGAAATACTCTCAATTCAACACCACTGGATTTGCAAAGGAGATGTTGCTTTTCTTTTCAACAGCCCCTTCTTTCACTGAGCCTGAGGTGCTGGGCCTTTGCCAGGTCTGAGAGTGAACAAGTCTGTTACTGCTGCACAACAACACAGGTTACTGCAATTGCAAAGGTCACAGCTTTTTGGGGGGGAAGTGCTGAGTATTGCACTTATTGCTACATCACATAGAATTTAGATATGCCATTGTCCAGCTTATGAGTTACCTCCTGCTGATGGCTGGTCACAAGTGTGTTCCACAGGGCTCAGTGCTTGGGCCACTCCTGTGTAATGGCTTTATCAATGAGCTGGACAGGGGGATCAAGGGCACCTTCAGGCAGTTTGCAGACAGTCTGGGAGAGGGGGGAAAGGCTCTGCAGAGGGACCTGGACAGGCTGGGTCGGTGGGAGGAGGCCAATGAAAGGAGGTTCTGTAAGATGAAGTGGCAGGTCCTGCACTGGGGTCACACCAAGCCCAGGCAGCACTGCAGGCTGGGGGCAGAGTGGTTGGGAAGGTGCCCAGCAGAAAAGGACCTGGGGGTGCTGGAAGGCAGCTGAACAAGGGGCAGTGTGTGCCCAGGGGGCATCCTGGCCTCTGTCAGGAATAGTGTGGCCAGCAGGACTAAGGCAGTGATCTTCCCCCTGCACTCAGCACTGCTGGATCCTTGAAAATGTCTTTTTAATTAGAAAATGTGGAACACAATCTAAAGCACTTAGGTTAAACTACAAGTGCAAACATGAGGTATGGAGATACAGATGATTTGCAATCCACAGTGAATGCCTTCAGTCTGTCAAGTGTTGCACAAGGAATATAAAGGTGCACATTCACTTCCCTTTATTGAGTTCCTTACCCATTCCCAAAGGAAGGAGAAGCATTAGTGTGACAGAGCAGGACATACCCACGATGGGGTTCAAAGGTGTCAGAGACTTTTGCTGTTTTTCTAGAGATGACAGACATACTGATTTAGCTCAGGACAGAGCAACCTTCAGATCCAGTGCTTGGAAATGCACTGGGACTGCCGTGATAGCTCACACAGCTGAGGTTGGGGTGTAGATATTCATGATGCTGGCATCAAGAAATGAAAGCTTGACCTCACTGGAGCTGGAACAGACTCAGGCTTTGATCTCAGTATGACAGTGATTTTAGCGGTGATTTTAGAAATGTCAGGCACGGCTCATGAGCCTAATTGACAGAAACATTTTGACGAGTGTCAAATTTTAAAATGCCATTTTTACCTCAAGCACGTGGCTTGCTTCTCTACTGATCCTCAGGGCAGTTTTTTCCAACACAGTATAGGCCACATGGCACTTTCATTTTTATGCACACAGCCCTGACAGAGTGATCCTCCATTGCTGCAGTTATTTGCCTGGCTGGGGAACAACACTGAGGAGCTTCAGCTTTGTGCCTGCAGAGCTGTGCTGTTGACAATTCTGAGCTGTGTAACAATAATTTCAAACAGTCAGGCAGGTAAACAAAAAACCACTTTTATATCATTAAGGCTTTTATTCAAGTACCAAGGATTTTTGCAGTGCATTTGCAGCATCTTATGGAAACCAAACTAAATCAGCTCTTCTACCTCATCTGCATTTCCTTCTACTACTGCCATAGAGGCCCCACAAAAACAACTGCACGTCAATTGCTCAGACTGGAGAGCAGTATAAATTCAGTCTCCATTGTGTGCTTTGCTGTCAAACAATGCCAAAGGCAGAACACAAATGAGGCTAGAAAATATTGACATGAAACATACCTATAGTGTATACACACACTGTATGCATTATCCCAGGTGCATTTAGCACACTGAATGGCTAAACAGCTTTCTGCACGGGCTTCACAGCAACACAGACCCTGTCATGAACTGCTCCCTCCCTATTTTTTTTCCATACACTCAGGCTACTGTGACATCTTCGTTCCCAGCAGTGCTTCTTTTCTCTTGAACTTGTACCCTCTCTGCTTCAGCCCTTCTGTGAATGGCAGTGAAACGAAAGGGGAGGAAAATGAAAAGTAATTACCAAGATGAGGACTGCTCCAGCTCCTCAGAGGTATCCTCACAGGGTGACTCTCTGAGCTCATCAGTGCAACAGAAGATGTCAGTGGCAGGGATAAACAGGAATGGAAAGAACTGAAAGAGACCCAGATGAGCTAGAGATTGCCTTGGTTATTTTTGAGACCAATTTCATTGGCAGAATATAAACATCAGGGAAATTAAAGGAATATGCCATTTAGACTGGCCTTACAATTTTATGCTGTAGTTCAAGTGGACAGGGTGGCTAAACCCATACTTCAGCTCCTTGAAATCTTATGTCACGTGTGCTTGGACAGTATAAAAAGAACAATATTGTGAGAAAAGTCTGTTAATGGTCAGTTCTTCAGTGCAATATTGGCAAATTATCTGGAAAGATCCTGCAGACAGATGGGCTGCTGAATGTTAAACAGCTACTGAGCCTCGTCTGTGTCATCTGGTTGTACCTTGAGCAATAGCAGAGCTCACACAAACTGGAGAATTTCACATGTATGCCCCAAGCATGCACTCAGACATTATAGCAGCAAAGCCCAGTAGTGAACCCCTTCCTTAGGCATTGTCAATAGGACTTGGATAATCACAGAAAAAGCCCTTGGTGCTGAAATTGTATTCTTTTTGTTTACAGCACATTGCCTAGTGGGACTGTGTGAAGCTGTAAAGGAAACAACTGATTGGCAGGAATATCAGAGTTGAAAAAAAATGGCAACTTCAGTGAGGCCTCACTACAAGTTGATAATTTGTTTTACTTTATTCCCCCTTTGTTCACCTCAAGGAATATTTTCAAACTCAAATCATGGACTGTTCCGTGCCCACTTTGCTGAGCACTCTCTGCCTGGTGAAGTTCTGTCCCCCCTCGTAAGGACTGTGGCATGGTGGGGGCAGAGGCAGGGGGCTGATTCCTTATTTTTCTGATTTGTAAAAAGGGTAAATGTTTATCTCAGTTTTGGCACTGAGAAGAAGAGCAGAGAGGGTTTTAAAGGCACTTTGCATGTAAGTGCTCATGAAACAACCCTGTTATTCTCACACAGCAGGCATAAGCAGCAGAAACAGAGACATAACAACTTAGCAATGCAAAATGAGCTCCAGGCATCTGGTAATTGTACCTTTTTTCCCTTTAAAACCCCACACTGAATCACATGGGGTCAATCTGACCTGTTCTTGACAGTGTTCGCAGCGGTAGGATGTCTTTGTGACTCACACTTTCAATCGGAAGGACATTTCAGATTATTCAGGTTTGGAGAGAAAAAAGCACAACAACAAACTATTTATTTGCACCCATTTTATGACCCAGAAGGGCTCAATTTTCCATGATTATGCTGAAGTTAGTGTGTTTTAAAAGCCTTTTTCTAAGAGATGTGATTTCATCATACAACCTCCAAAACAAATTTCTTTATTTCCATTGTATGTGACCTATCTTTCTGCCTTTCTTATAAGATACAAAATATTATGGGTATGTAAAAGCATGTGATCCAGAGAAGCAATGCAACGTGCCAAAGGTTTGAGATTCAGAGGCACTGGCAGGTCCCTGGGGCAGGTGTTTCAGTGCCGTGAGAGCCAGAGCCCTCTGTAAGGAAGGCAGTGGCTCTGGGTGGTGCACACAGAGCTTCCCAAAGGCAGCAGGGCTGGGCAAGGCTCTGGGGCACAAGTGCTGTGGGGAGCAGCGGAGGGAGCTGGGCTCGCTTAGGCTGCAGCAAAGGAGGCTCAGCACAGACCCTGTGACTCTACAACTACCTGAAAGGACGAGGCAGTCAGGTGGGAGTTGTTCTCTTTTCCCAAGAAACAAACCACAGGACAAGAGGAAACAGCCTCAAGTTGTCCCAGGGGAGGTTTAAACTGGACATTAAGAAAAATTTCTTTCCCAGCAGGGCTGCCAAGCACTGAAACAGGCTGCCCAGGGAAGTGGGTGAATCACCATCCCTGCAGATATCTAGAAGATGTGTAGACGTGCCCTTTAGGGACCCCTTTTAGTGGTGGACTCAGCAGTGCTGGGTTAATGATTGGAATTTGGTCAGGATCAGGGATCTTCCTCAGGCTGAGTAATACATATTCTTTTTGCACATAACTTGAATGTGCAGGTCCCGTGCAGTAACTTCATGCCTTAGAATTTAGCCAGAAAAGGGTTGCTGACAAGTGGATGTAAAATAAGTGCAGGTACCTATAGTAAAACATTATCTGTCTATAAAACACCTTGCAGTTAGCAATACAAACAATATTAAAAAATGGATGGGGGAAAAAAAGGTTAGCTCTCACCACTAGTTGCAGTGCTTGCAATTAAGTGTAATCTATAAATACCAAGGAATTGTCCATTTGGACCAAATTATGTGTTCCAGTTCCTAGAACAAGAAAAAGTATTATTTTTCTGCCACGCATTAAATTTAATATTAGTTACTATGTTGGAGAGAATAATGGGAAAAAGCTTTCCTTGGGTTGGCATAAGGTGAGAGCTAATATCTGCCAGTTAATCCCATTATGATTATTGTATGTGGCTCGAGGCTGGATTCATTGATAGATTGCACAGATAGCACTAAATAAGGCTTCAGGCAACTAAACATGAATTCTTGTAAATTGTGGTGAGGCCTCAGTGCAGTGGCCACCAGGTAATGGATTAACAAGCTGTCAGTATGAAATTCATTTCTTTCTCCTTATCATTTAAAGCACAGGTGGTCTCTACCAGTCTGAAAGATACGGAGCTTTTTGCAGAGACAGGGAAGGAGCAGCCACAGATTTCATTTATCAGGACCCACATTCTGTTCCTGACCTTTCATCTCCAGCTCCTGGGCAGACTCACTCTGCTGCTGCCATTGACCCTGCACGTTTCATGCAGACTGAGCTGGATTGGTGATAAACATACTGAAATAGGATAGATTTGCTGTAAGTTGAAATTAAGTGAGGCTGTGAAAGAACAGCCTTCAAAGGACTAAAACTGTGTGCATGCATACATGTATCTGTTCAAAGAAAGCACGCAGTGATGGACTGGCCTGTGTTCTGTGATATGCACAAATATTGGTTTCAGGAAATTGTAAGGTGTGTAAGTCAGTGCAAAACCTGTCTTACCCTTCTCCAAAGTCAAGTCAGTCGTGGTTGCCTCTGTCCCATAAACAGTGGAATTTCACATACATTTAAAATATGTGAATTAACATGATTGATTTATTAAAAAGTAAAAGTGCTGAAAATTTTCACAGTTATTTAAAAATGAGAGAAATGACCTTTAATTTAGTCAGGTTATATTGTCCCTTCCCCTCCACCTTCTTTTCAGGAGACAATAAAATATTTGGCCTGAAAAAATGAAAAAGGATGGGAAAAAGTTCAATTTTGACCTTTAACTAAGCAGCTTATCTGATTGAATCTCTGTATGCTGAAAAAAATGAAGGTGAGCAAGCAGGAGAATTTTCTCTAGGTAGGCAGGGCCTCTGTGAGGCTGCATTTGCTGTCATCTCCCTTGGTTAGTTACACAGGGTGTTCATAACAATTCCTGCAGCCCCCCAACTCTTACTGCACTATTCCAGTTAGAAACCAAAAGGGTGCTGAGGATTCACCTGCAGAGAATGAGTGCTCATGAAAGAAAGTGAAATGTCTCTCTTCTCCATTGCAGCAGGCAGGTTTTCTGCAGGTGAAGATAAAGAGAAGCAGCACAAGATTTCTCAGAAGAGGATTTTAATGCCCATTATCTCGTCTTACTGTGGCTGCAGATGTTGTCGAGCAGGGCTTTCACCAAGAAGTTGAATTCCAGTCATCACAAAGAACAAGGTCATGCTATTGTCAGCAACACTGCTGATGGCACAACACAATGCTGTGGGCAATGAAAATTTGAAAGACAAGAGAGATCTGCCATTAAAGGAAGATTTTTCTTGTCTGGACAGGGGTTTTCTCTTTTTTATAAAACAACTTCCTAATTGAAAACAAACAAAAAACCAAAATGCCCACAATGGGTAAAGGAATTCTTAAAGTAGGCCATAAGAAAAGTTGTTCTGGACACACCTGGCACCAGCTAGGGTAACTGGAAGGTATAAATTAGAGGTGGGTATCTCAAAATAAATAGCAGCCAGACCCTTTCTCAAGGACCTGTGTATGCTTACATTTGTGAGCCCTAAGCATGTGCTAAAAACACCTCTCTTTTCATTCCCAAAGCACAACTGCTTTGGACAGGACTGGGCAAGAATTCAGAAATGCTGCACTTGAGCAGTGGGGCATTTGAGAAGTCCTGCCACAAGTCTCTCTCTGTTCTCCCACTTGCAACATGTTCTAGTCCAAGGGACTACCAAAGCTGAGACCTTCAGAGGACACAAAGATATTTAGGAATATAATGTCCCTGAAGGTTGATGGCATTTTCCTAATCTTCTCAAGCTCCTTCTAAAAAGGCCTGTTCAACAGCTCTGTGAGGTTTTTTGGTGTTTTTAATTGCCTTTGCTTTCAGTTCCCTTTTGGATTATAAATCAAAAGGAAACAATTATCTATTCATATAGCAGTTTGCAGAAACTTATTCAGACTAAACTATATGCAAAATTTAGCCACAATTCATCATGGAATTTAAATACCATTATAAAAATTACAGGGAGCTATAGTCTATCACTAAAATTTAAAAGCATTGCCTTTGAATACAGACAATCTTCCAGGATTAGTTAATGCTAGTGCATTTTTCTTACACTCAATCAGAAGTACCTGATCTCCTCTCTAGACACTCTTCCTCAGAAAAAACCGACAATTTGTAATACTTACTGAATTTAAAAAGTTAATTGCTGTCTAACTGAAGTATCTTATTATACAAGTACTGGGACTGTGCCTGTCTGCCAGTTGAATACACTAAAGTATTCCATTTAAGCAATTTAAATTAAAATATCATTTTATAAAGTTGTTTTGATTTTGATTACATATTGAGATTTTAAATAATTTTTACTTAATTTCAAGGGAGATGGATTACTTTTGTATAATATCAAATTGTAATAATTTCTATGTGATTAACATTTCCTTTATGTGTATATTCTTAGCACATCCTTTCCCTATAGCCACACTTGTATTACACTCTTTAAAAAGCTGAGTGCTCTGTGCAGTGCATTGTGGAGAGGAAGCAGCAAAAGGCACGGTGAAACAATGCTCTCTCTGGAGCTCTACAAGCCCTCCAGCAGGATGTCACTGTCCCCTTTCATCACACAGCCCCAGGACAGCTCCACCACGGTAGGCAGGCTTTGCCACTGAGGCCATTCAGTCCCTCTGTGTCCTGTAGTGCCAGACAGTCCCTGGCTGACCAAGGCAAGACGACCCGAAGCTCTAGGTCAGCCTTTGGCCCCCACTCTCTATGGCTCAGAGACACTGAGGCAGCAGCACTGCCCTCTCTGCAGCACAGCCAGGAGCTCCCCTCTGCCCTTCACCAGCCTCTGCTTCAGGACCCACACTCCTTTTGGAGAAATTATGGGATCTCACACTCTCCACTCCAAAGCATTTATTCAGGAGTGGAAGTGGCCATTTCTTTTCCATTTTGGTAGCCAGTATAGAAGGGGAGGGCATTCAAAATAGTTGATTTGCCAGAAAAGTGAATGCTCTACATTGACTTTGGTGAATGACTCCAGACAAATTCGATAAGGCAGGAAAAATAAATATCAGGAGCAGAAAGACAAAATATTCTGACATTTTTTAAAATTAAACTTGATAATTTTTCAGCTGAGTTTACTGGGGGAGAGATTGTCTCGACCTTGAGCAGCAGGTGAATGACCTGGAATAGTCCAGTTCAAATGACTTGGATCACTTAAGGAGGGATGTGAGAAAATATGTCTCTGAATACACGTTCAAAGTGAAATGAATATTCTAAATTCTCTGAGCTGTTAGCAGATTGAGGGAGATCAAGTATGGACTAAGAATTTAGCTTTTGATTTACACCAAATTTCACCCAGAAAAACATTTCAGAATTTACACAGTAACAGTTTTGGTCAGTTCCACTTTAAATTGAAGCATTCTAGGTAATTGCACAGCTCCCCCATATTTTTCTGAAGGAAATGTCTTAGCAGCAATCTGATAGAGCTCATCAGAAACAAGTACCACGCAGGAATTTACATCCTGTCTTTGTCTCGGGGCTTCATCTTGAGTTTACAGATTTGTTTTCCCTGCTAAGATGTATAAAGGAACCCATGAATGGTTTGTCATTGCACACTGTGTATTATTTCTTCCTATTGTCAGCGCTTTGCTTTGGAAGGCTGATGTGAAATATTCCTGCTTCTAGCTTTTTTGAGTGTTCAGTTTATATGCTGTAAACCAAAATAGACACACAAAATAGGAAAAAGAAACAAATTCTATAAGGTAACAGCCCCAGTTCAGCATCTGAAGGCATTTAGAAACTGACAGTCTCTGTAATGATACAGTAAAAGCAAAACAACACAATCCAAAGGGCATTTTTTAGAAACACTGCACATGCAAGTTACAGCAGTGTATTGGCTTTGCATTGCCAGCCTTGGGTAGCAGTGGGGGACTACAAGGGTGGCTGCTGTGAGAAGCTTCTAGAAGCTTTCCCCATGTCTGGTAGAGCCAATGCCATGTGGCTCCAGTCAGAGAAGGTAGTGCTGCCTCTGTGATAACACATTTAATAAGGAAAACAAAGTTGTTGGGTAGAAAGTGTTGCACTCAGAGAAGAGCAGAGTAAGAATGTGTTGAGAGGAGCAGCTATGCAGGCACCCAGGCCAGTGGAGAAGGAGAGAAGGAGCAGGAGAAGGAGCTGGAGAAGGAGAAGGAGAAGGAGAAGGAGCAGGGGAAGGAGAAGGAGCAGGGGAAGGAGCAGGGGAAGGTGCCCCAGGTGCCAGAGCTGAGGCTCCCTCGCAGCCCCTGGTGAAGAACAGGGTGCCTCAGGCTGTCCCCCCGCAGCCCATGGAGGTCCCAGGGGCTCAGGGAGCAGGGGCTGCCTGACAGAAGGCTGTGAACCCTTGGCAAGCCTGTGCAGGAAGACTTAGCCTCGAAATAAAATAGTTTTACAGTCCCAACTCCAAAAGTTTTTGAAGTTTATATATACTTTTTTCCTCTAGTTACACATGCTAAGTTTTCCAGAATTCCCTCTAATATAAATGTGTGTGTGTGTGTACATGTACAGCCACTTCATTATCTTGACAAGGAAGCAAGGGCAAAAATACTTAGTAGCAAATCATCTAGATAAGACCTAAAATCCATAAAAGACTGAAAGCCCATCTTGCTCTTGTTCTTTTTTCCACCTTAAAACATTGCTATAACATTGCTATTCCAGAGGAGTGTGAAAGAGGAGCTTTGGGAAATTAAGCCCTTCCTATAACCACAGAAGAGATTCAGCATGGGTTATCAGGTGTCACTAACATGTATCTTGGTCCTGCTCTCTCATCCCTGTGTGACAAGTTCAGTCCCCTGTGACTTCCCTAACACACTGCCAGCTAGATTAGCCAAAGTAGCAGGAATTAACAGAACACACCCATCTGTCCCTTAGAAATGAGGATTAAATGCAAACACGTCTGTTTCAGATGGGCCAAAAAGCAGCTCTGGAGTTATTATCACCTTCAGCCCCTGCAGACTGGCATCAAGAGAGGTGGAAGGTCTCCTGCTGACAAGCCAGTGCTGCAAAAAGCAGCCAACACGGTGAGGTCTGGGAAGCAGATTGCCATTAACTTCATTATGTGAAAGGACTGAGGGATGGAGGGTGAGAAGGAGAAGAAATGAAGTGAGAAATGTGTCTCTCAGGCGAAGGGGCACAGTGGCAGCATGCTGGGATGGACTGGTGGAAGGTGCACACACAGCCCCTGCACACAGGGCACCTCAGAGAGCCTGCCCTGTGGCTGCCTGGCTGCCCCAGAGCCTCTGAGACACCGGGTGACTCCTTAAGGGAGTCTGCAGGACATGCCCTACACGGTGAGCTTGTCATTAGAGTAAGGGCTAATGACTGTGGTGGTGACCCCACACTGGTGGCCGTGTGTGACCAGGCTGGGGAGAGGGCCTGTTCCTCCAGCAGGGATCGAGGTCAACCTCTAATGCAGTGAGGGAAAACACAGCTGCAAGCAAACCTTGGTGTCTCTGGGCAAGGTGGGCACACAGGAGCCCTGCCCTGCTCTCCTCCAGCTGTGCCACCTGCACCAGCCCTGCCCGGCTCTGGCCCCTTCCCCAAGGCAGGGGAAAAAATATCTCGAGTTTCCCAATTATCAACACAGTGTTGTAACAATGAGCTGCTGCTGCACCTGCTTCCTCAGGGCTGAGCAAGCGGCCAGAGCTCACCTCCCTCCACACGGGGAGCCTGGCCAGCGATGAGGAACTCCAGCAGAGCACAATAGGCACCATCTGAGCTGTGTGTGTGCCAAGCAGTGTGTTTGCCCTGTTTATCCTGCACTGCGAGTTTCTAGCATGGCTTTTGCAGCAGGCCATGCCTCCTCCAGATTCCCAGACGGTGAGTCAGCCGTGTCCCGGGTGAACCTGTGGGCTCACGTGGGGGGACTGGAGAAGCTTCACCCCAAGGAAGGGTCAGGCGGGCTTGGCACCGGAGCGTGGCCAGATTTAACAAAACAAACCTGTTTCCTGCCACCATGCTTTAGCCTCGGCCAGCATGTAAACAGCTCGTGGAGGGCTGGAGCTCAGCACTAGCTGTGCTTCTCTTGCTCCCTGCCTGCCTTTTCAGCCTCAGGGCTGCAGCAGCAAAGCGTCTGCTTTGCACCAGTGCTCAGCATTTCATCCTTTTGGGATAGCAGCATTATTACCCTGTTATTTTTTCAATCTAGGTTGAGTAAGCTATGTCCATTACCCAGCCATCATCTTAGTTCCTCAAGGTCTCAGTGTGATGTGCAGGGTTTGGATGTGCTGTCCCCAGCAAAGCCCAGCAAGAACCAGAGGTCATGGGCAGCCAGTTGGAAACTGGAGCAGCCCTGAGGCTGAGCAAATTCAGAGGCACTAGAAGGTTTCAGCTAAGCAAGAAAAAGTCCAACATCTTGAGGTTCTACTATAAGCATATTTGCATCCCAGAGTGTTTGCCATCCTAGTAAGTGCCTTGTTAGAAGTGGAAAATATGCAGGTGATGATATTGTGCACCACCTTCCCACTTTGTAGCATATTGCAGTGAAACATGCAATTCCCTTTTGTTAGAACAATATGGATAACATTCTGCAAGGATATGGCATTGTGCAATGAGATGTGGAACAGTGGCCATGAAAACAGAGCTTATTATCACTGCTGAAATGACCCCAGAGTGCCTGGAGTAAGCAACCCCTGTGAGATGCAACGTAGATCCAAAAGTGGGTGTTGGTTCTTCTGCTTCTGCTGCAGATTTTGCTCGGTCACATTCCAGACCTCCTCTCACACTCAGGGTGAGTCTGGACCTTGGTGAAAGGTGGGAGCTGCAGGCTGGGTATGCCAGAGGGTTTCTGCACAATGCCCACAAGGTTTCCGAGACTGATTATGTCGTAGCTTGTTTTCAATTAATGTCAAAATGGAAAAAAATCAAGCCATCAGTCCCCACACTGAGCCCTTCCTTGTGAAACAGAGGACCTTTATGAGGAAGGAGCACTCCAGGTACAGCACCATAAGCACCCAGCAACTCATGTACTGGGCATGCAGATCACCCCCAGGTTCCCCCACAGAAAATCATTGTGGAAATCATGATTTCCATCTCCAATGCTCATTCAGCCCAGAAGTTTTTCATTTTATAAATGAACATATGGTTTAATTTGAAGTCATGGTATGGATCCTAGCTTGCTGAGTGGCTGTTTTTAGAAAGCATTGGTAACATATGTGGGATAGTGGAGTTTTGTTTTGGTTAGAGGTTTTATGGAGGGTGTTTTTTCTTAACAAGTACAGCAACACAAGCTGGATGGATTAGAGCACCTCAGACATGTCATCGTTTATATATATTGTCATGGACTGTCATAATGATTGGTGTTGAGAAAGGGTGTGATGAAATGTTTATGTGGAAAACTAATCATTGTTTTGTGGTTTTTATTGACACTTTGCCTGGTATATGCTACGATATTTTTGTGGGGGAAAGGGGGTGGTTTATTTCACTTCTAACCAGCTCTTACAGTTGGTCTGATTCTGTTCCTGCTGAAAACTTTGGGCATCTTACCACGCTGGTGAGCAGGCCTGGAGCCAACACGTCTGCAAATGCAGTAACAGAGCCCCAAGTCTACAATGAGCTCTGAGCAGGAGGAATTCCATCTCCATATATGAGATCTTTCTCAGCCATATAACATGCCAGCATTGAGGCAGATTTTGTGCAGAGCAGATATATAACAGCAAAGCTTCTGTAATTGCGAGGTGCTGCTTTAATGCTACAATGTCAGATGCTGTTTTCCACTCTGGGAAGCACATCTGAACTCTGAGTACAGTTTGCCTTGCTAAACAGTGGCATTAAGCTCTAGTTCCCCTCTTTTCCTTGGAGAAAACAAGTTTCTACTTGGAGAAACAAGTTTCTATTCTCCACTGTGGATTCCAGGGTTAAGGGTCAGCAGACCTCTGGGTCTATGCTAAACTTGAAGAAAATATAAAAGAGACATTTTTATTTATAATAAAAAGTGTCACTGCATTTTTTTCCTGCATGCCAATCTGATTCAAAATTGGATGTGCTCCACTTTAAAGAAAGGCAAAGGAGTGTTTTAAAATAGCTGGAGTAATGACATTCATCCCAGACAGAGATCTGTCATCCCAGAGCTGGTACCCACGAAAACCCAAGCAGTTCCCCAGTGTTGGTCCTTCACCCATCTCACCTGGTTAACCATGGCAGCAAATCCACGAAGCAGAGGGTGTGGGAGCAGACTCTCAGCCTTTGGAGGGGTGACTTTCCTTGGTGCTTGCTGTAAAGACTCTTTTTCACAGAGGGCTGTGAAGGCAGTCCCTGAGGAGTGCGAAAACAGGGGGTGAGACAGCACAAAGGAACAATAACAACTGCACCCAGCTTCTGCCTTCTTTCACAGGGGGAAAGAAGAGGTGCTCGACTTTCACATCACTTCCACCTCCCACCTTTCCCTCAGCTGCTCCCCAGGCAGTAAAGAAGGCTGGATTTGAAATGGAGGTTAACAGATGCCATGCAGCATATATTTAGCCTTGTTACTTGTTTTTGTGGTGATCTGTACTTTGTAACATATGAGAGACCCTGGACATCCTTTTGGCCTCTCTCTTCCCTCATCTCATCCTACACTAAGGGCACACAGCTTCAGATAGGTGCCATTTTATATCTAGACAAGAAATAGGTGTTGGAATTATGGCTTCATCAAGCACAGAGAGGTCAGACAAGCTCATGATTTAATATCTGGGATTACTGGAAGCATTACCTAAAATAATGACTTTGCAAAACCCACTTATCAAAGGAGAGGTGCCTGCAGCTGAGACCCTGTCAAAGTTTGGAGTGGTCCATGCTGCAGAGAGGAGGCAGTGGGACAAGCACCAGGACAGGGAGCTGGCAGGGAGGAGCAGTCACATCACTGCTGTTTCTCCTGCAAGTGGATTTGTCCAGTCAGACTGAAGCCTTAGTCAGAGCAGCCTTCTCTGGTGAAGCAAAGGAAGTGACAACTTCGTGTACCTTTCTAATTATGCAATATTTCTTGATAACAACTTCCTAATCTAGATGAAAGTCAGCATTTTTCACAGGTGTGGTTTCTGAGTAGCTCTCTTGGCACAGAGTAGTTCTCTAGGTCCACTATGTTTGGGTATGTGTACATTGGAATAATTTTTCATATGTAGAGTTTAGATTTCTGTATGTATGTGTGTAGAAATTATGTTTAAGAGCCTAGACTGAAATTCAGCATACAAGAAAGAGAAGAAGGAGTGTTTCAGCTGCAGTCTGTCCTCTGTCCCACCTCTTCAATGGCACTGTTCAGACAGTGAGAACTTTTGCTTGGTGTGACTTGTTCACTCCTGTATTTCCAGGGAGGTGAGCCTGGTGCAGACTTTGGCTGCATCTGTCCCCAGAGTACTGAAGCTCCCAAAGGAGGAGCAATGCTGTGTCTCCAAGCATAGGTCTCTGTGCTCTCTGGATTATATTTGGAAGTTGCAAGGCAGAACTTTGGCTTGGGAGCTGGCTCTAGTACTGGAGAGATTTGTACAACGCTTAAGAGATTCATGAGGAGCTGTAACTCATCCTATAACAGGCAGTCATGAGTTCATGGATAGTAGTGTGCCTTGGTTGGAGTAACCAAGACTCAAAAACCAGAGACCTTTGCCCTGTTTCTCAATGCTGTTGGAGTCAGAACACATGATTGAATCTCCAGAGTGCTCTTTGCCAGAACACTGCACTACGTATGAGCCAAGGATAAATTGCCCAGTTTACTGTGCTGTGGGTCTGGGTTGCTCTGAGCAGAAGGTGTCTAGGTGGCCATGGGAACACCTGGTGCTCCCAACCTTTCCCGAGAAGAGTGCATTTATACTGGAGCTCTGGCTCCTTTTTAATGAACAAACAGCCAGCAGAGAGAGGGGCTGAATATCCAGCTCATTCGGAGGAACACCTAACTTGCCTATTATGTTACACATCTCTCCCACATTTATGATTCCATTTCAGAGGTAATTTCAATGAAATTGAACGTTGTGACTATATAATAGGCAGCTGCTAAAAGATAAATGCTGAAGGCATATATTTTAAGTGAAAAAAATAGTGGTTTTTAATGATGAAAGTTTGGTTCCCTTACAGGTACTGCTATTATACCATCTGAGATAATATTATTTGTGCAATGTGATAAATTATATTCTTCTATCCATAACAAGTGAAAAGAACATACCTGCTTTTATAATTCACTGTTTTTGACTAAACCCCTACACTCTGTTAGCCAAAGGATGGAGCAAGTCACTGAAGACAGTCTGCACTTCAGCTCTCCAGATACTATAATCAACTTGCTCCATCTCCTTTTCTAATTAATTAAACAGCAGTCATATAGACCAGCATCTGGAACTGTCTGAACCAGGGTATCAGCAATGTTCAGTGCAGGTTTTGGACACGACTTTGCATGGCTGACCCTGAGTTTATATGGTATACTTGCTGCAAAGATCGAGTGAAAGGAAAAGTAATGTTAAGCATCAAGCACTGGGGTTTCAAATTTCCAGCATTTAAAACAAAGAAAAATTAAATAAGTCTGGAAAATTTAATTCAGACTCTTTATTCACAGGCTTTGCACCACAAGTCTGTGTTTTGTTTTATATTATAACCACTTGACCTCACATTGTCATTTGCCATCTTTTCTCCTTCCTCTCTGTCCCTCTCTCTTATTTCTCTTCCTCTTCACTTTTGTTTTTCCCTGAGTCTAATTTATCATCCACTCTCACTTAAAGGATGTCAAGTGAACTCTGCCAAGTCAGACAGGAAAGAAGGTAGTTTTTTATAACACGTTCTCATCCTGATCCGTGTCTTTGTGAAGGCACTTGCACAGTGTCTGTTACAGACTGAGCTGTGCATCGCCTCCCACTCAAGGACCAGGGTGCAGTTTCCCTGCCTACCTGTGCATTCCTTCCAAGGGGAGCACATCCATACCCAGTACCCATGGGCAAAGGCATCTGTCTGGGTATAGGGCTCATTCTTGTCAGCTAAAGTTTGTTATTCTTTCTGGGTTGATTGGTTTGGCGTGTTTGATTGTTTGGGTTTTTTTCCCTGCGAAATCTGTTACAATTTTCAGCAAAAAGAAAATATACAGAGTAATGTTTTCTACAACCCCCCCAAAGAATTTCCATAAGGAACCCAAAAGTTTAGAAGAAGATTGCCTAGGTAACCTTCAATATTCTGCCAAATGTAAATGCCACTATGCATGTGAGAAATAGCATAATACAGTATTCATTAGTAGAATTCCATGAGCAGGGGAAAACTCCCTGCTGCATTGCACTCTTCACTGTAAATTCCAGGGAGATTTATACTCCTTTGCCTACACTCTATCCAAAAGAGCTGATTATGACTATACAACAGTAAAGACACAGACACTAAAAATATTTTAACAGCAGTTTATACTCCAATTTTACAAATCAATAAAATCTTCAACTACCTCATGTATTAATTATGACACAGCTTCTCCTCTTTACAAGGGTTTGAGTCATAATACAGTAAGAATGCAACCTGTCAGGCTGCTTTATCCTCACTTCTTGGGTCTGGAGGAGGATGGAAGCAGGGGGTTGATTAGTAAAACATTTCCCTGAATTTAAGTGGAGTTTTTCTTCTCTGCCACACATATAATCCTTTCAATGAACCCTCTAGCAGGAAGGGGAGGAAGTGACCACCTTTTCTGCACACTGCAGCTGCTCCTGATTCCAGTTTGGTGTGGAACAGCCCCTGTCACTCACCAGTGCCCTGTGCTGTGTGTTCTGCACGCAGGGGTTCAGGTATGCACTAAGGTAAAGTCCAGAGAAAACCAATCTCTCTCAACTATGTCATAACTAAGATGAGTTATTTCTGGGGTGGAGGGGGGAATGCATACATCTATCCCTATGTATCTATAGACATAGATATGCATTTATATGCATTTTTCCCCCAGAGAAATAACTATCTCTATCTATCTGTCTATCTATCTATCTATCTATCTACATATATATTTAGCTGGAGGTGGAATAAAAGTGCATGGGAAGAGAGAAGAATATTTTATTATCTTCTGCTACTGGAAAGCCATTCCTTTCATTCTTTAGCACTTAGGTACAAGTGGACAAGCCATTTATCTTCTAAAACATGTGTTTGCTACAGAGGTTTCTTGAATTTGTTCTGGCGTTCAAATTCATTGGACTATTTGATTATCTGTTGTGTTACATCAGGTATATTTAGATCCTTGATCTTTAGGCAAATTATGATCAAGTGTGGGACCTCTGTCTATTCACCAGACTCTGATGTGCTGAACACTGCACAAGACAGAGAAGTCATTAATACATTACACTTAACAAGATGACAATTAGTGGAAAACATGGCTTTCTTGATGTGTTTCAAGCTTACATTTAAAATATGAGCTCAAATGTTGTCAAACTGTGGCAGCCACTTCAAACATCTCATTACACACTTCCAGGACCCATTTATGCCAAGGTCATGCCAGTCTCATCTCAGATCAGTGCATCCTGTGCTCATGTGTGATGCAGCAGTCAAGCCATCCCAAAGAGGGTAGCCAGTGGCCAAATCCAGCACAAACCCAGCTGTGGGGAGCCTGACCTAGTGCAAGGGAGGTTATGGATGTCCTGGCAAGATGGTTAACACAGCCCTGCACCTCCAAACTGTGCACTGCTGACCCTGTGCTTCCTACAGTGAAAGGAAACACAGCCCACAGCACCAAAAATCAGCTCAGGAAAGATCTTTGTGACAAAAATGCCTTCTTGCCTCAGAGCATGTAGCGTCCTCTGCCCAACCCAAAACCACAGAGGGGAAGTGACAAAGAAGTCTCCTCCTCTAAAGCCACAATGAAAAGCTACATTAACAAGGCAATAAAAAAGGTTTGTAATAAATTAAGTTCTTAGTTTTCTCAGGGAGTATGAAATTTTCTGCTCAGTTTCAGCCCATTCCATCCTCTGCACTGAAATGCTCCCAAGGGCTGGCTGTTGCCTGGTCCCATGGGGAAGCTCTGCTCTCCCTGTGGGAGGTCTGCTGAGGATGGTGCCCACCCATGGCATGAAATATGCAGTGTCTGTCCTCTCTACCCACCCACAGTGCTGCAACAGGGAGCCCAGAAAGCTCGCTTAATACCTCCCTGTTTGTGTGTCATTTCTTTCTGCTTTTACAGAAACAGAATGTCCCCCTCACCCTCACAAAGATAAGAAAGCATGAGGCTGAAGCATGACCTTCCCTTCCAAACAGCCCTTTTATTGTGGCTGTATATTAATGAGCAGCAGGATCCTAAAGAGGAGCAGACATGGAGTTCATGTTCTCCTGTTCGTGGTTAATTGCCCACTCCAGCTCGAATTCAGCAGACTGAGCCCCTTGGTAGGAAGTGTGCTGGAGGAATGTGTGTGTGCCCACTCAGGTCTGAGTGTGCCAGGCACGGGCTGTGCTGGGGTGTGGAACAGCTCCCTGGGACAGGGGATGTTCCAACAGTGTTTGCTGGAGTACCTGGGGCTCACACAGCTCCAAAGCAGATGTCAGCTACCCATATGCTGGGCTTTTTTATCTCTTCAACCAGATTTACTGTGAAAATATATGCAGTAGGAGATGTGATTTTGAGCTTATCCATTTAACTCTACTGGGACTTGGAATTTTGCCTTGCTTTACTTATTTGTGAGCCCCTTGGTAGAAGATTCATTAGCACTCACTGGGATGATAAACAGTTTCTATTCTCCATTCCTGTTATCATTTACCGTTGGTTGTGTTTTTAATCAATTATTTTTATTCATTGATAATCAGGCTTGCAAAACCAACTTTGAATAACCAGCACATTAAAGTGAAACACCCACTAAAAACCAGTTTATAAGAAATATCTTTCGCCTGCCCTTTCCTGGGTTTTCTTCCTATTCTAAGCAAACATTTTGGACCCAAGTCCTTTATCCGAGGCTGCCCAAGAGCTTGATGCCCATGAACCCACCTATGTGTGTGTCTGTCTGTCCACCTACCTAGCTGTTTACCTTGTTTGCTTCCTGAACATTGTGCCTGGATAGTTTGCTTTCTCAGCAGTAATCTGCAACATCTGAGCAAAGTGAACAGAGGGCTGAACATGCTGTTATCCAAACTTCCCCCAAAAAGGGTAGGCTTGGGGAAGTTTTCTTTAAATGCTCAGATCTTCAGTACTCCATAATCTCTGGGAAAAAAAAGAAAAAGAAAAAAGTAAGTGAAAAATGAACAAGTCATGGATTTTCAATGCTCTAATGACTTATACTAATGTATTCCTTCATCTAAATACAGATTTCTATTTAAAATTCAGTATGCAGGGGTATTATGAATTCTAGCTTAATAGATTCCAAATAATTGCCCTTTAGAAATGATGAATAGCAGTTTAAAGCCACTGATAAGAATATACTATTTCTCCTCTAACAATGGACCTTCCACATTAACTGTATCATATATGCTTGAAATTAGTTTATTAATTTTTTTTATTGATATGCAAACTACAAGCTGATGGCAGATGGCAAATAACCCCTCACTCTAACACCAAACCCTCCAAAAAAAGCCTTGTCTCTGCTGCACTTCTTGTAGGGGGACAAAAAAGAGAGATAAGAAGATAGCTTTTATATTGAAGGCAGGCCACTGAAATGCAGATGAAGCCATTCTCTCTTGTATTCAGTTTTCAGATTTTCTGGCATAAAAAGAATAAGATATAAGGTTGAATTAATGACCAGATTTTGCAGAATTGCAATTCAAGATGCTTTCTCTGTGCTGCTCATGCTGTTTCTGACTGGCCTTTAAAACAACTATTCTAGACTTGTTTTTTCCTTTAAAAGACAAGCATCCAGAAATACTGAAAATAAAAATACGTTATTCATGTATTCAACATAGGAATGACCTGACGAAAAATTTCACTTAACAGAGCTGATGGTTTCTTCCTAACGTACAAAGTGCTTTGAAAATACCAGCCAAAATGGATGAAATGCACCTGCAGCTGAATTTGCAGTTGGCATAAACATGACACTGGAAGTTTCGAAGGTTGTGTGTGTCTTGTGTGCTAAACACACCTGCTGCACCTGAAGCACAGCATTGAAATAATAAAGGCAAAATGTGAATCTATTAGAAAACTGACACCTTTTTCTTAAAATCTCGGGGGAAGAGTATGTGTTGTGAAGGATTATTTCAAATATTTAAGGCGATATGCAAAGATGTTTTACACCAACAGTAGTGTTTTTAACAAATAGAGAGGTAATGCTGAAGTTATAATATAGTGCTATCTACAAAGAAATGGGTTTTCACTGCATAATGGTTGGGTTATACCAAGTTTTAGATTACAGGCAGAAATAAAACATTTGCTGGGTGACAAGTGAATATATACATGCATACATACATACATATACATAGATATGTATATTGCATTAAGAAATCAGTATTTCCTACTGTGTGCATATTATGCAGTGGAACACCCTTGCACTAGTGTGCAATTGCTCTCTCTGCCCATATGTGATTGCATTTCTGAAATTTCACATGTCATTGCATTTCTGTGCAGAGAATTCCTCTCAGCTAAACTTTGGCAGTTGGAATAATATTTACTCGTGTCCTTGTCTGCTAAAGCCAACAGCAACACCCCCCCCAAAATACCCCCAACAAAATCCTCTTCATTCTTTACCAGAGGTTAGAAAACTGCTGTAAGAACTGCTCTCCTTTTCTCACTGCCACCTTTCCTACTTACAAGCAACTTAACTTTCCCATTAATATCTCTTGCCCAAGTTAGCAGCCCCACAAAAGGCCCTAAGAGCGGGTTAAAGCGGTTTTAAGCCTTACCCACAGTTGCCTCTCTAATGCTTGGCTCTGGCCCCTCCAGCCCTTGATTTCCCCAGGCTCAGGGCAGTTCCCCCCCCGTGGGGCAGGCTGCCCCTGCCCACCCCCTGGCACCCCAAAGAAAGGCTGCTCTGTGTGGTGCCTGACTGCAGCTCGCAGCCACTGCTCCAGTCAGCCTGCCTTTGCAGCTCTGCTCGCTGCGCCACAACTTGCCTTTGTGCTCTGCTGCCAGGGCTTTTCTGCAGCCAGACGCTGCTTGAAAAGAGGCTGTATTTGCATAAACAATGCCATGTGAGGAGGGCTGCTGGAAAGAAAATCAAAATTCAGCTGAGCGACTCTTCCTGAACGACTCATTTCTTGCACCCGACACCTCCTCTCGTCACCATCTGTGGACTGAATTATGGCCGAGAATGGGGCCGCTCCTCCTTTGCACTTGCTCTCGTGTACACATTCCTCCTATCAGCTGAAGATATTTTGTTTTCAAATTTAGGCTGAACAGAGACCCTTAAACAGAATTTGGTGTACGGAATAAGGAAAATATGGTTGTGTTAAATAAGGAACAGAAGGCCAGCCGTGCATCAGCTAGCGTGCAACCCAGATTGGATTTGTACTGAAGGCTCATCAAAATGCATATCAGAAACAAGATCTGCCCATCAGCTCGCTGAGATTTCAGGTCACTGATGGCAGGGCAGCTTTATCAGAGGAGAGCAGGGAGAAGAAGCTTACTAATGTGGATGATAGCTGAAGGAATCATTCTGGAAAATATGTGTGCTTCAATCAAATCTCCAGTGACTTAAAATATTGGATCTACTGAGCACATGTATCCACACAAACACAGAAATAAAGAGCCCATACATATGTATACATGAGAGAATGCATGGCTATTTCTGTGCACAAGGAAACATATACACATGGTCTATGCTGCATCCGCTGTGTTCATTTACAATATCTTACACGTGGCAATCAAAATAATTAGGCAAACCCTGCAGAAAGGCAGGCAGGCAAACCAAAAGTAGCCACAAGGAAAAAAGGAAGAATGGACTGTCATAAGCCACTTCTTTGCTTTTTTTATTCAAATATCTAGCTGGGTAACACATCTCACACTATTTCACTAAATCACAATTTTAATTTCACTTTCTTGCTCAGATACTTTGGATGTAATTAATAACAGCATTTAAAATGTGTCTCCCCTCCTGCCTGAGGTCTGTGCATAGAGGATGTTCTGGTTTGCACTGCTCTTACACCCCCTCATCCATCAGGAGGTGGTGCCTGGGGATGTGCTCAGCATACCAAACACCCCACGGGGGGTTCCTCCTGCCCTGCTGCCTCGGTCACTGCTCCCTTTGCTCCCAGTGTCACAGGGACTGCCAGAAGCCAGACTGCCTCTGCCTGTTGGCTCCATCCAAGGCTGGAAACAGCGGGCACATGGGATTTTGGGGGCATCTTTGACTGATCTGGTTTCTTCCTACACAGAATCCAGCGCATGGGACAAGTCTGAACAGAAGATCTCACATCATGTCTTTTCACCTACAGACAGGCATCCCACCGAGTGCATTCCCAGGTGTCTGAAGGGGACATTTGCCATGAATCAAACTTCATTTCCTTCGTGGGGCTCCAGGCACACTTGCATGTCACTCCAGAAGGTACCCCAGCAGACAGGCAGCAGAAAGATGGAAAGGAATACATTCACTCCAATTCCAAGTCCCATGTAAGATGTGGAGCTTTGTTAGACTTACCTGTTATCTAAAGTGTCCACTTCACACTACACTAGAAAGTGAAGATTGGGCTTAGTGCTAGAAACTCTTTCTATCAGATTTCATTTGGGGGAATCATTCCTATAAGGTAGTTGCCATTTCTGCATGAAAAATGTTGCTACACAAATAGCATATATAAAGAACATCCATTAGGGTTTAATAGATGTGAAAGAGATAGGAATGTCCACTACATAAAATTTGTAAATATGAGTTAATTATTCTACTTCAGTACCCAAAATAAACCCTTCATTATTCTGAAATTAAAGGCATGGCTAGCACCCCTCATTCCAACCATCCCTGATGCTAATTTCTAAAACTATTTCTAAACCAAAACTTAGGAATACATCAGTCAGAAAGCAGAACTTGCACCTGAGTGATTGGCAATTGTATATCCTGCAGTTGATAGTCTCCACACATGTCAGCATATACATTAAACTATGTGTTAATCTCTGCTTTTCGGAGGGGTTTCTCTATTTTACCCTCCCAACCCTGACCAGGAAAAAGGGGAAAAAACCAACCAAACAAAACCCCCCAGAAAAAAACAAACAAAAAAACCACAAAACCAAACAAACAAAAACCCAAACCCAAACCAAACAAAAAACTCCAAACAAAACGTGAAGAAAAAGAAAAGAAATTCACAGAAGAAATAGTAGTGTTTATGCCAGAGAAACATTGCCTGATTAACATTAGCTGTGTGCTCATTAGAGTGCAGGAAAAATTAGAGAGAGGAGGGTTGGAAGGAGCAGAGAAGGAAGAGTGAGCTCCTTGTTGTTTGCAGAATGTATTTTTCATGGAGTCTGCAAAATGCCCTGGCAGGGGGTTTGCATGACTGGATTTTGTAATCCCCATAACTTGGAAATCAATAAGATAAATGGAGGAGAAATGAACAGCTAGTGGCCTCGGTCTTGATGATTGGAGGATAAATCCTTTTAATAAACATGAAACTGCAGCAGAGCAGAAACTCTAAGGCCTACTTTTGATTTAAAGATGTTTATCTTTCTATCTGCTACATTTCTCAAGTTTTATTCTCCTCGTATCTTTTCAATTTTATCTCTCTGGTTAGCCATATGGTTAATTGTTTTTTGTATTTATTCTTCAGAGATGGAGCATGCATATATGCAATAACACATCAATATATGCAAGCAGTGGGGACATACACAGAGTTTTGCTTTGTAGTTGCTCCCAAGAAGACTTTAATGGAAAATCACTGTCGTGCTAGAGTCATTTTTTTCATGCTGAAACATGCTCTGGTCTATATGGCAGAACCACATATGTGAAATGTAGAGGAAAATAAGGGAAATTTCACTTAGGGAAAACTTACTTACAGATAGATTTTGCTGGTGACAGTGGTGACAAAGGAATTGTTTAAAAAAATTAAGCAAACTGCACCAGCTTCCCAGCATTAGGGCTCCTCTACCAGTTAATCCACCAGAACTGGGATTTGGCAAGGCTTACTTTATGTAATAAATGTTTGATTAATTTGTACATTTCTACAGTATAACAAAAAGAATTTGGAAGTTCAAGATTTAATATCCAGGCTTCCCTTTATATACACTGGGGGGGAAAAATACATTTAGATCTCTCATTTATTTTCCAATTAACTTTTCTTTATCCGTGCATTAATATTACAGATGTCTCAAGAATAATTAAAACAGATAAGCAATTTATAAAAATCTTCACATTTCATGCTGATTACCATAATGTAATGTTACATTTTTATTAGCAGCTTTTGTTCCCTCCCCTCACCCTTTGCTTTCAGGAACCCTGGGGCCTGAGCCAGTCAGCATGTTATAAATCTTTGTTAAAATACAGCACGAAGGGAAGAAACTTGCAACAAAGCCAATTGGACAGTGATGGAGCTCTCCTTTCTTGGCCTTCATTTCCCAACAGCCAGCCTGCCATCAAATATGGAAACAGGGGTGGGTTTTCACAGCTTCTCTCTGTGAAGGGTGAGGGGCTCCCAGGACAGAGGGGTGTGAGGATCACAGGCAGTGCATGAGAAAGACAGAGGAGAGCAAACTGACCCCAAGAGCCTGGTACACACAGAAGTGACGGGCCAGGAGGTGACTGCAGAGTCACCACACCTGGCACCACCACAATTCCATTCACAAGCAGCTAAGTCCAACCTCAAAATGAGCTGAGCTGTTTGTTCACACCACTTCCATGCAAGATTACTAAAGGAATTTAAAATTCAGCATTCTAAGGGGATTTCCTGCTGGTATTTAATGTTAAGGTATCAAGTGAGAGAACAGAAGCAGTGCCATCCTGAATGACACGAGCTCTACCCCAGCCCAGTTCCAGCCAGCAGTGGAACCACACTCAGTCCCTCGAGACACCATGGCCAATGTGAGCCAGTGGCTTTGGCTGGGATCCTGGCAGGGGACACAGGCTGGGCCACTCACCGAGGGGATACTCCAGACCATTGGATGTCCCCCCAGATATTAAAGGAGCGGGGAGGGAGCCCTGGGCTCTCTGGCAATGGCCACCTGCTGCTGAGCATCGCTGTGCTGGAGCTCTGCTTCCCACAGGAGTGCTGTCCATCACGGCTTGTGGGGAGTAGGGATGCACTGCTGCCTTTTGCTTTGGGGCTGTGTGCACTGCTTTTTGGGTTTTTTCCTTTTCTGCATAAATATAAACTGCCTTATAGTAACCCATGGTTTGTATTGGGTTTATTTTTCTTTCTGTCCCTTCCCTCTGGGTGGACACCCAGTGTTCAGCCCAGGTGAATCCATCACGTGTGAGCAGTTTGGAACAAGAAGCAGAAACAGTTTACATTGACAAATACGTTGTCTTTGCTGAAATATGAGACTCTGTATCAGTAAAATTAAGTACCTGCTCAAGTGTTTGGAAGAATGGGATAAACCTGTCCAATGAATGAGCGAGATATTCAGTTTCACTGGTAGCAATACCCGTGGTCAGCACATTAACCTGTGCACACACAGGGCACACACAGATGTGCACACACACACGTGTGCACACACAGGTTAACACACACATGTGCAAGCACAGAGGGGCACACACGTGTGCACACATGTGCACACACGGGGCACACACAGAGCACACTGATGTGCACACACAGATGTGCAAGCACAGAGGGGCACACACGTGTGCACACACGGGGCACACACAGAGCACACAGATGTGCACACACATGTGCAAGCACAGGGGGCACACACAGATGTGCACACACATGTGCAAGCACAGAGGGGCACACAGATGTGCACGCCCTCCTGCTCTGGTGCTGCATGGCAAAGCCAAGCACACGAGTGTGTTTTTAGTTGCATGTCTTAGCAGCCTCTTCCAACTCAGCCTTTGAGAAGTAATTTGTGTCATAATGAAGATAATATACCTCCATATGTTTCAAAAATACACTCATCTAAGCTTTCAGAAATAATAATGTAGTTTAGGTTTCATTCTGTTGTTATTCCTGAAATAGACTTTGAAATAAGGTGGTGGAAATGAGATAAAATGAGATAAAAATGCTTGCTCTGGTGCCAAGTCCTGAAACCTTTATTTAAGGAGAAGAGCACATATGTGTGTCTCCTCAGCTGCTATCCAGTCTATTGATTCAAAGCTACAAGAGCTTTTTTGTATTACTTAATTTATTTTTATTTATTGCAACATTGATAGAATTCAAACTGCATTAGATAATGTACTAGATAAGATACCTTTTTAAAACCTCTTACTGAGATCCTATTGGGACTGGCATGTAATTGAAAACACTTAATGGAATATTTCAGGGCATATTGCCAGAGAATGAACAAGAGAATCACATTTCATTTTAAAATGCCATAGAAAAATCACTTAAAATTATCATAGCTCTGGTTTAGTGTTAGAAGAGGATGGGTATTATAATTTACACAGACTTTCTTTCTGAAATTATTTTCTCTTTGTTACATTTGACAACTCACCCACTGTCTTTTCAGAAATGCCTGACATTCTTTTTAATTAAGTAGCAAGGGGAGACAAGCAATACATTTTTTAAAGACGGCTGAATACACTGGGTGTGTTTTCATCCTGGGGCCCAAATCCCGTGTTGGTTTGTTCCCTAGGGAAGAAATATCAGTGCTTACAACTTCTGCCTTGACCTATTCTATGATGGTAGTAAGCCAAATTGTGATACTCTTTGTTAGGGCTTGGTTTGCACTGTCCTTACTTCTGTTAGGCCAGAATAACATTTGAGTCTTGGAGGGCTGGAAACTATTAAGTTCCGAGGTTTCTGATTACAATACAGAAAAAATCCAGCCCCCTCCACTCCCAGACACCCAAACTGACGTGGTGTATTAGCCTGATTCCTGTTTTGCAAAGGTCAGCCCCAAGCATTCCCTGATGCTGAGAGAGCTCATGGTGCAGTGACAAGCCAAATGTGGAAAAAGCCTGTGGTGAACAGAGTTATCCTCACCAGAATGAATACTGGAATGTCAACACACTGGGATTTCAGCCTCTGGAATGCCTGAGCTATCTGTGTTTGTGGTTTTGCCACTAGAGGTGTGGGGGATTTACCACCTGCTTGAGCAACATTGGCTGATTTATTCAAAATCAAATCATGGTCTTCCTAGCTAAGAAAAGCAAACCAGTGTCAGTCCCACCATCACTAATAATCAATGTCTCTTTTGGAATGCATTCAAGCCTCTCAAATAAAACAATTGTCTGTCTCTTGCACTTTCTCACCAAATATTCCATTGGCTTGGAGGCAGCATGGCCAAGACTGAACCACAGAGAGCATTTGCTCACAGCTGGGATGTGTCAAAAGCGAGTTCTGCACCAGGACACGGCACAGGGTCCTAAAACAGCAGTGAGAGATATCTTCCTTATGGCTGTGCTTTAGGGCCCAGGTTTGTGGTGTTTACCTCATCTGCCTTGGACAAACTGACAGGTACCAATGACCTATTTCTGCCTCTGGTGCCCAGCTGGAGTGGCAGCTGCCTTGGAGGGCACACTTCATATATCTGCTGGTATGTGAGGTGAGGAACACACCAGGCTACAGAGAGCAGGCAATCAGTGTGTTGAATGTGCCATGCAATTTCACATCCCTGTCCTGGGGAAAGGGTGTTCGTGCAGTGCTGCTTGCCAAGAGACACAGATTGTTTAACAGTCACCTCCAGGCAGTAAAACCGGTTGCCAGTTCAAGTGCCAGGTAATTTTATAGGATAATTATTAACCCTCCTGAAGTTATTAAGGACTAGCTACTGGGAGACTTGTGAAGTGTGAATTATCGCTCTCCGTCTGACCAGGAAGGATAGCTAATCCCCTCAAACATTTTATGTTGAGCTGAAGATTATCCCCCTATTTAGATATTAGAAAAATCTTCAGAAAGGATCAAATTACATACAATTTTTACAGTTGTGAGAGAGCTTTTACAAGATTTCTGTTCCATTTCTTCACCACCCACCCCGCTTTTTCCTCACCCTTCTTTCCCACAATATGCTGGGAAAACACAGCTCTATTTCAGCCCTCTGTGGTAGGGCTGTCTTCTGAGTGTACCACAAGCAGTGAAACAGAGATGTGAATCTCATTCTATCTCGCAGGAGAATGTTTCTAAAGATGAGAGCAGAGCTAACACCATGTGCTAAGGCACTCAGCACAGCTTGTTCAGGGTCCCACAGTCTCCCCTCCTCCTTCCCACCCAAAGTAAATTTGTTGTGCTGTGGATATAGACACTTTTTCTTTTTTTAGCCTCTGATCAAGCCACTGATGATGTGGTCACCTTCCTTTTCTTCCCACCACTTTCACCCAATATTCTCCCTAATGCTGAGCTTTCGGTGTCTGTCCCAAAGTCAAATGCCACTCCGGAACATTGCAAGACTGCAACCTGTGAAGGAAGTGTGAGCAAGCAAGCTCTCCTGCATCTACCAGGGCCAACTTGCTTAAAGAAAGCATCATATGTACAGAGTATTTGAAAGAAATGGAGGTTAACCAGAGGGGAGGAAATTAAGAAAAGCTGTGAGTCCCATTTTTGTAAAGACTCATGTTATTCCCTGGAAAGGGATATGATAGAATAGCAGTGCAGTGCACCTTCTTGCATATGGAATTCTTCACCTTTGGTGGCTCAGCCCTGCCCTAACACACAGCCATGTGCTTGCACATCCTTTCTTCCTCAAGAACTATACAAAGGCAAAAATTTGCTACATCTGTTGCACCAAAAGGAATCTAATGGGAAAATGTAAATAAATTGATAAATTATTGGTATTTTTTTAGTTAGAAGAGGAAACAAACTCTTGAAGTCTCTGTATAACAGGTTGGTAAGGAATCTACGTGTGTAGCTATAGATTCTTCTAATCACAGTCCAGAGACCAGTGCACATCCAAATCAGTATTATTCATTTCATAATGCATAAGGCTGCAATATGGGAGTTCTTTTTTGTTAATGCAGGGCATGGCTTGAGTGAATAGTTTCTTCCTTTCGTTTGATTGCACTTATCTTGTCCATCTGGGATTTTCCCAGCTTATTCAGGCTCTGGAGTGAAGCTGTGTGTGTTCACACAGAGCTTAGTGCACCGTGCTCTGAGCTCAGGTAAGCCCCCACCTCATTTCAATGTAATTCACAACCAAAGGAAGAATCTGAACCACCAGGTTTTGTCCCACCAAGGCTTCCTGGCTGGTCAGTGCAAGTTATGAGACTTACCCTGCCTTTAATCCTGGAGGACCCCCCTCGTGTTTGCATTGGTAAGACAGTCAGAGCACAGCTGGATTGTGCTGGCTGAGGGGAAGGGAGAGGGCAGGTCAGTCTAGACAGGAAAAAGGGGTGAGAGCAATTGTTTCGTGGGTCTCTGCCTCTGCAGTCCCTCTGCCAGCACACTGATGATGCTCTGCTCTGGGACAAGAGGGCTCTTTTAACCTGAAAGTTGCCAACTGCAGCAAAAACATCTATTTCAGTTGCAGCAAAGTATCCTGAAAATATATTCCATCAAATTAATAATGCCTGGTACTCAGTTTTTATATACCTTGCTGTTGGAAGGGAAGGTCACCAAGGAAATTAATTGTATTTAATTTATATATTGCATACTGTGATCAACTTTTAGAGGAACTTAAAATAAATTGCAATAAATAATTCAGTGAGTCATGCCAGCTCTATCAATGTTGGCACAATAGCAGTAAGTCCATCTCCAATAAATAAAACCAGTCTGGGTCTTTCAGGTTATTTTACTCCTTGTAGAAGTCCATTCCAACACACGCAGCCCCTCTGATAACTAGTAAGATTTTTCTAGTATGGTATGGTAGCCTTTTTGAGGCTAAATGTATCCACAGTTCCATTCTACTTGCTATCACTTCAATATTGTCCCTAATTTAAAAATTGTTCTTGATGGCAGCTCTCTCTCTCCTCCTAAGGTATTTAAGTGAGAAGTCACATCACCCCACATGTCTTTACTTTGCCACACAAAAAAATCATGCTTTCTCTTTCAGGTTTGGTCACTGTTCGTGCAGCCCATTCTCTAGAAGGCCTTCTCCACACCCCTTTTGACCCAGATCTGTCCTGCTCCAAACTGAACCCTTAGGGGAGTCTGAAGGGCATTGGATGCAGCATTCTTCAGGTACCACAGCCTGCCCTGCTCCCAGCAGGCTGCACAGATAGTCTGGTGTTGGAAGGGACTTTGGGCATCCCACTGAGACAGGTTAGCTCAAACTGGTGAGGATGAAGCCAACCCATTACCCAGGATCAGTGGGATCAGTGGGATCAGCAGTGGTTTAAGAATATGCAAAAGTAAAATACAGATTTATCATGGTCCTTTTTCTTCATGCAGTGAGGATTCTGACTGGAGGACTGTGCTCACCTGGGGACTTGGAGAGCAAAGCCCCAGGAGCTGCACTCCTGTGTCAAACCTGCTTGAGCCAAGGGAACCTGCCCTGAGTAAGCGGGGAATTTATGAATATTTAGGATGTAGCTCTATTAGTAATTCCGCTCTGTGCACATCTTGGCTCAAGAAGGTCTTAAATTTTATTCTTACTAAGTCTTAAATGAGTGCCTTACTCTTTTTGCATCCACTGTTCAGGAAGAAGTTTTTCACCAGAATAAAAACATTCCCATATGTGTTTATTTCAAGGATTATTCAACCATTTTTGATTCTTTGGTTTCCTTGATTTCATTTCCTGAGATGTAAATCTACCCTGAAATCCCTGCTGTAGCTTTTTCCTTTCTCTTTTTCCTTTTTCTGGTCTTCATTTATTGCTACAATCTAGGCTCAGGTTCATGTATTTTCAGCCTGGGTGAATTTAAAAAAACAAACCACAATTTACTTCCTTCTGTTTTATGTAGCTAAATATGGTAGTGTCTTTTTCCTCTGGAAAGCTGTGCCAAGACTCTGCTAATTTAACCTCGTGTATTGTATCTTTCACGGCAATCCATGATGTGCAGAGGTCTTTGCCATCTGCCTCCATCAGGAGGGTTATCTCAGTGTCTAGACAGCAGAGCCATAGGCTTTTGAGGGTTGCTGAGAGATAGACAGGGCTTTGGAGAGCTTGCATTTAATCCTCCTCAGATGGGCATGCATGTTTTCTGGCAGGCTGGAATGAAGTTTAGGATTGCATTTCAAGCAAATTTCTCCTAGAGTGTAAATGGGACAACTTTGGTTAATAGTAAACTCTAAGAGGTCTGAGGGATTAAATGGGGGATTAAATAATATGCAAATCGGAAAGCCTGCATTTTGATATAGGGTATGTTTATCTTCTTTTGTTTTCAACACAAATTAAAATTCTTTGAGCAGAATAAAACATTATTCATGAACATATAACAGTAATAGCTTCCTTCAAGGAAAATTGTTATAAAACCATTAAGGGGCAAAAATAGAAAGGGATCATGTGCCTATGCAGACAAGGAACTTTTATCACTAACAGATAGATTATTTCTTAAATTAATTTTAGGTGTTGCTAGATGCTCACCATTTGTTTATTTGGGCACAATTCTGCTCTCAGAAAATGAGAATAAGGCAAAGGTGTCCTTGCCCTCTGGCGTGTTCTGGTTCCGTGGAGCTTCCCAGGCTGCCAGCCCTGCCTGTGCCGTGGAGTGTCCTTGAGCTGGACATCCCCAGCCCTGCTCCTGGTGTGGGGTGTCCCTGAGCTGGACATCCCCAGCCCTGCTCCTGGTGTGGGGTGTCCCTGAGCTGGACATCCCCAGCCCTGCTCCTGGTGTGGGGTGTCCATGAGCTGGACATCCCCAGCCCTGCTCCTGGTGTGGGGTGTCCCTGAGCTGGACATCCCCAGCCGTGCTCCTGGTGTGGGGTGTCCCTGAGCTGGACATCCCCAGCCCTGCTCCTGGTGTTCCTGCACATTTGTCTTTCCCATCTGAAATGTAGCTGTGCTCTTCAACTGCCTTCTACAGTTCTGACCTCCTCAGCTCCCCAGTCCCAGAGGAGGGCTTTGCTCTTGCTCTTCTCTCCCACTGTCAGGGATTTGTGTCCTGAAGCTTTCTAGCCTTTTTCTAACCTCTTTGTGACCATGCACACAGTTCTTCCTCTTTTCTCTAAATGCTTTCAGGATATATTCTCCTAAGGAAAGCTACTGGTTATCACTTAAAAACAATGAACATAATCATGGTTCCCACTGAAATGGCAAGCACAGACAACTAATTAACTGGTGAAAGGACAGAGTTGGATGTAGTCAACTTTATTTTTACTATTATTATTATTATTGAACAGACTTCTGCAGTACTTTATATTATGCCATGTATGTTATTATCCTAGACTAACTTTTATTTCATTACTTTAAGTTTGGTTGGTGAATTGGACCTAATTCCAATTCCTCCAGACACAATAGGGCTATATAGATAAATATTTTCTCTCCTGTTAAATTCTTAACATGCTTAAAGAGTCGAGCACATTTTGCTCAGAAGACATCATTTATTGACAGCAGAGAATACGCAGGACTGACAAAGGTAAAATCACCCATCTTTTCTCTGACCCCAGCCTGCCTCAGACCTTCACTCCTGTGGAGATGTTTCCTTACAAATGCCCTTATTTTACAGCTGGAATTTAGTGTTTCTCCCCATTGCTGGAAATGGAGAAGTTCCTGCTGGCTCGGAGGTTCTTTCTCTCAGAGCAGAATTTTCTCTGATCATTCCCTGGATGTAGAAAAACCCACAAAAGTGAGAGGTCTCACAAACAGCACCTTCCTGTTACCTCTGTTCACGAGACAGGAGTTCTCATGTGATGACAGTTAAATGAGTGAGAAGTCTCACTGAATCACACTGCAGAATTCTCTCCTTGCTGGAGTGAGACAGTGTGCTGTAAAAAGCTGTTTGAAAGTGTACAAGTCTCAGCTGAAAAAAGTGAGAGCTGACAGGTTTGGTCCTGCACATCACATTCCTTTGGCAACCAGAGAGATGCCTTCTGTGAAGATTTCCAGGGCCCAGTAGAAAGATAATCCTTTGTCTTGCATACACACTGTAATTGTAACAGTGGCTGGGATTTATAGGGAAAGCTACACTGCTAAAGCAAGAGAAAAGAAAAAAAGGCTTTGTACATTTAAAGGATTACGTTTCAGACTGTGGATGGATAAGAAAGTAAGTTCCCCTCAGTGTTGCTAACAACAGAAAGCGACCATCAGAGTCTCAAGCACGTTCTGGGGACAACTTTCCAAGCTGCAGGAGCAGCTTGCAGAGCCTCGGGCTTCTCCTCTGCTCCAAGAACCTGAAACCAGTCACTGAAGGGAAAAGCTCAGCCTGGGGTTTGGCAAACAAACCTTTGTACTCCACTTTGCCACCACCCCTAACAACTCATGGCTGCACAGAGAGGAGAGAATGGCTGAGGAGGAAGGGATGCACTTGCAGAATTAACAAACCTAAGTTCCAGTGGGAAATTTTGGTTAGACTTTCAGGAAAATCATACCCCAAGCCTCAAACTCAGTGTTGCAAAAAGCAGTTTTCTATCCCAGGAGTGAAAAATCAACCTTTCAGATTTCAAATTGAACAAATCTGAGGCATTTTTTTACTGTTTACTGTAGACAAAGCTGTTTAATACTGGAGGGAAAAGGATAATTAAAAATAAAAGCTGTAACTAGAACACATAATTTTCTTCCTACAAAAGATTAGGAAAAGCCATATACATGCAGGGAACACAATAGCTGAGCCTTTATCTTTTACCTGTACCTGTCGCTAGCTTAAGGTCAGATACTGATGCCTTTGCTCACAATGAGTCAACTCTTCCCTTTTAAGCAGCTCTGTCATTGCCCAAAACAGACTTGCAGGAGGGAGGGAGTGTTGGAGCACCCTGGGGGTGTCAGCACCCAGCCCTGCAAGGCAGTTCAGTGGAAATAGAGTGCTGTAAACAGAGCAATGTCTGGGCACTGCCACTTTGGATTGGCAAATCATTGCACAAACTTGCCAACTGGCCCACACATATGAAAAACAGAAGTAAAACTGTTTGCATCCAGCACAGAGGGGTTACAGAATAAGCTTTATGTGCTTTCATGTGCACACACACACACACAATTCAGCTTTTTGAGGCAGAACCAAACTGAGCAAAAGAGAGTCCAGAAGCTTTTACCACTGAGCTGAACAAAGGCTTGGGTACCATGGCTCTGCCTGGTGCTCTCTACAGAACAGGGGAGCCCAGCTTATTCTAGGCACTTGAGCAAAATTAAATGCTTATTTTAAGAAAAATGTTTTAAATATCATTCATATTTGTGCTTGGGAAAACAACTGTAGGAGATTGTTTTCCTGACTGATTCCCAGAAGAAAGTGAGTGCTAGGAGTGAAGAGCTCTGGCTCAGGAGAGGTTTGCCAAACTCGTCAGAAACCTTGGTTTGTTTCTGTCTTATTTATCTGTGTCCTGGTTTCCTGTCTGAGAGTCACAGGATCGCAAGATCAGACCTGTTCAGGCCAGAAGGGACCTTGTGTGTCTCTAAATCAGACATTCAAATCAACATGCCCAACCAAAATTCCCAACATTCATCAACTATTTGTTTGAGTTTGGTATTTTACATAAAAAAATAATTCAAAACTTTTCTTGTTTTTCCTGTTGGGTCCTCAGAGATAAACAAGTACACATAAACTCTCCAAATATTCAACTCTAGCATGTCCACTGTCACCATCTACACACCTAATGCCCTCATCCACCCACACAGTGGTAGCTCCATGTTACAGATATTTATAGTGCTGCTTTTCCAAGGAAAATACATCAATATTCTCTCCAACATCTTTTGAAGATACAGACACACATCAGGTAGGAGTACAGCAGATGGAAAATCTTCATAGATATAGAAAAGAAATGTTGTGAAGCAGACGGGGATCAGTTGTTCCAGTCAGCTAAAGTGAGCCATGATTTTCTTTGTATGAACGATATAACCAAACAATTCCAGTCAGGAGGGCAGTGAGGGCTGGAGAACCTGGCAATCCTTAGAGTAGAGTAGGCTCAGTGAGCCTTTTAAGAGCGAGTTAACATCTGCTGGAGTTCAAGGGTCTACCTTGGGATACCTCTGCTTCAAGGCAAGAGTTAGATGAAGGATGGTTTCTGTCCATACTCTGATTTCATGACATCGTGATAATCATGAATTTTGTCACATGGATCCAGCTTTT
>VZUH01000787.1:26347-144760 GCA_013401175.1 Xiphorhynchus elegans | reverse complement strand
TTGTCATCCTGGGGCAGTAGCTCCCAGGCTTCTAATGTCACATGTGAATCTACAGTTCAGGAGTAATTAAATTAAAATCAAAACCAAACCAAAAAAATACCAAACACTCCTCCCACCTCTCCCCCCAAACACCCCCTCAAAAAACAAGCAACCCAAGACAAACTGAGTGCTGGAAACAAAGAACAGAAAAATCATGGGAAGGGCACAAGGACAAAAAGGAGAGCAATGAGTAGGCAAGACAAAGACCTGAAGGACACAGAGAGATGTTGTCATCCTGGGGCAGTAGCTCCCAGGCTTCTAATGTCACATGTGAATCTACAGTTCAGGAGTAATTAAATTAAAATCAAAACCAAACCAAAAAAATACCAAACACTCCTCCCACCTCTCCCCCCAAACACCCCCTCAAAAAACAAGCAACCCAAGACAAACTGAGTGCTGGAAACAAAGAACAGAAAAATCATGGGAAGGGCACAAGGACAAAAAGGAGAGCAATGAGTAGGCAAGACAAAGACCTGAAGGACACAGAGAGATGAATGCCTCGAGAGCAGGAAGGTCACTCCAATTTGCTGACACAAGTGGTAGACAGTACCATGGAGAGCTTCCCAAAACAGAAGAATTGATTGCTCTGATCAGCAGACTCACAGCATCATGGAAGAGCTGTGGATGGCACAGAACCCAAGAAAAGGAGCAACAGCCTTGGGCTGAGGAAAGCTTTTATCAGCAAAGCCTCTGAACTTTTGGTGGTAAGTACCATTCACTGACACTACAGATGAGGTAGCAGAGAGACAGAACTGCAGAGTCTGGGGTGTCAGCACCAGCTGCTCCCCACTTTGAGGCACAACAGTAAAATATTCCTTCATTAACTGTGAAGTTGTGCTTTAGTTCTGAGCCAAAAGGACACGTGAGAGAAGATCCTGGTTATGCCACAGCTCTTGCCCCACAAACCCCTCTTCTTAAGTTCTTGAGTCACGGTGTGCTCAGTCTGGCAGGCCAGAATCTGATTTACAAATGAGGGCAGAATCTGGTAAAGTGGCTGTATCTGCTACAGACCCGTGCTTATCTCTCTGTGCTCGTGTTACACAGGAGGAATGGCTGGCAGTCAAATTGCCTGGCTCCTGTAAAACTTTGAAGGGAACAGCAGGATAGTCATTTGCATAGTTGTGAAAGACTTCAGACTGCTGAGTGATTGAATGAGGAAGGAAAATAAATATATTCACCATGAAACAAGACAATTTCAATCCAGAGCACTTTTCCAACCATCCACAGAGTATTTAATAGGTATTAAATTGGAGCTTGTCTAGCATAAGCAGAACCCTTCAATTTTGCCATGGCAGTCTAACCACACAAAAAGGAAAAATACGAGTGTCCTCATAAAGTTGAAGCCTGTGGGTTTGGATTAAGAAAGTGACATGTTTGTTTGGGGTTTTTTTTAGATCAGAAGTTCAGCCTGGTTTCTTTTGCAGATTCCCACACCTCTGCCCTGCCAGGCTTTGACTGCAAAGGCATCAAAATGTCTCATATATTCCCATTCTTGCAACATTTCTGGCCCCACTAAACTGAGGTTACTCCTGCTTCCCCTGACCCTTGGCTTACTGGGGTCTGTTGTTCCAAAGGGATATTTAAGAGGTGTGACTGCCACAGCCAGCCAAGCAATGCCTGCTTCCTCTGCCCACCCTCTTTCCCAGGGCTGGCTGTCCCTTTCCCAGGGCCATGTGTGCTCAGGGCAGGGCAGAGCCTCCTCATTCTCCCCGAACCACACACCAGGCAGCTGTTTGATTGCAGCAGTGCAGAGCGGTTCCTCCCACTGCTTTTTGGGCAGCCACACATTAGACATGCCCTAATGTGGGGAAGAGCTGCAGACATGGATCAAAGCTGCTAATAGAATCATGGAATAAACAAGGCTTAATAGGCTAACTACTTCAAATGTAATTAAAGTTACAAGAAACCAATCCTTCTCCTTAACCAGGCCTGGCAGTTCCAGGTTAAAAACTGATTTTGTGAGGTTAGATGCTCTTCTCCCACATTAGTCTAGTTTCTCTGGTTTTCCCCTGTTCCCACAAGCTGCAATTTGCACATTTCCCAGCAGAGCCCTGCCAAGCCATCAAACAGACAAGCTGGCAACTTTAGGGACTGAACAGCAGCTTTAGGCAGAAGAGAAGGAGCCAGTCAAAGGCTCAGCTCCCTTCCCCCTCCCAGCAAATCTCTGCTACACTTCTGTAGGTCCCTGTAATTTTATTCACCTTCCATAACCAGCAATTTATCAAGTTTACCTCTCCCTGTCGCTTGCAGACCTATATGCTGCATCGATTTAAAATACAGAAGACACTAACTCAGTGTTCCCTTGCAGCAGATACTTAATGCAACTGCAACTTTCTGCATGCTCATCTTTGAAGCTATTTCACATATTAAAAATATGGCACAAGGCTATTTTTTTCATGTTAATTAAGAGTTATTGCGACCAAGGATGAGCTAAGTGTAAGAGAAATTACCTACAGTAGTGGTAGCTCACATATGTGCTCATATTGTTTCATATCAGTAAAATATGCTGTGTTATCGTTATGTATTTACAGTCAGCCAGCAGAACGTTCAAGACAGTAGAAGACTTGCAGCTGATGCCACCTGGAATATGATGAGATTAAATTGCCAGAGAGAAAAATAAGGCAGCATTTGGGAGACATGTTGCAACACCTGTTGGATATTTAAAGCATCAATCATTTTTTGTATCAGTACAGCTAAATCCATTTGCAAGGCCCACACCACCTGGCAAGGGACAGCTTTTCTAGAACTTGGAGCTCATAATCAGAAGGGACCCACAGAGTCCTGTGTAACTGAGAACAGCACAGAGAAGATGCACAGGGATTAAGCCTGTCACAACACCAGAGCTGGGGGACTCAAACGAAATTTGCAGGTGGTAGGTCTGAAACAAACCAAAGCAAGTACCTTTTTTAACCCATTACACTATGTAAATTCATTATCACAGGACGCTGCAGATGCCAAGGACCTGCAGAGCTCCAAGAGGTGATTAGACAAGGTAACAGGAGAAAAGCTAACAAAAGGTTTCTGAGCACAAAGGCACAGACACAGTTGTAGGACATCCCTGAGCCATGGGAGGCAAGGGAAGTGTCCCAGGAAAGCTTGGATCTACCCCTGCCTGTTCTTGCAGCCTTCTTGGCACGTCTGTCCTCAGCTACCCCCAGAGACAATACTGCTCCTGGGGCCCTGTGGTCTGAGCAAGCCCTTCTTACACATCCTATTGAGTGGCACCAGTGTGTGCCAGCTCTGGTCAGTCGAGCACCGCCCCCTGGCTTGTTCTCTCTCCCCAGAGGAGCCCAGGAAAAGCTGTTCAAGGAGCAGGTGCCACCCAGCTGGCTCAGCCACACTCACTCACAGCCCAGCACAAGGGTGAAGGGGGGATGCTGCTGATGCACCCTCTGCCAGGCAGAGGCACAGCCCTCCCCATGCCCTCAAGGCAGCTGCCTTCAGGCTGGCAGGCTCCCACCCCACCTTCTGCTCCCCCAGGGAAGCAGGAAGCACCTCGAAGGGTTTGCTCAAGGCAGGACTGGGAGAAGTATTTAACATGTGTGGGAAGGGAAAGATCCTTTGGCCAGAGCAGTCTGAGCACGTAGAGGGTGATGGAGAGGGATGTGTCCTGCCTGCAGCTCAGGGACCTGGACCTACAGCCCAGGCTTAGCTACGGCCAGCACTGGAGCACTGGACCTCATTGCCCACTGAAACATGTCGTAAAACCAAAATACAGACCTAAAATCTCTGGCAACTCTTTCCTACTCTCCGTGTAGATCCACTGAAGGCCATGGGAGCTCTGCTGTCAGCTGTCAGGGCATAGGATCAGAGAAAAACTGCAAGTCTGGTGGCAAAGGTTTTCCCCCTCTATTTATCATGGGTTTTTCCTCTTTATGTTCCAAGGCAGGATGTTACATGGAAAATACATAAACTGGTGTATTAACCTAAATGAAATCTCTATTCCCGCTCCTAAGGGGAGCCACCTGATCTCCTTATTCAGCATATATTCTATGATTATGAGATCTTTGAATGGCAGAAGCCAGAAATACCCTGTGAGACACGGTATGTCTGAGTATATGGGATTTGGTAAGATGGTGTTAATATTTAAGGAACCTAAGAAGCACAAGTTCATCATCAAGCATTCCAAAACCTGATTGATGTTCATTTATGAATGCATGTATAATGTATATATCTCAGTCACAGGTTCATGGGTTATGAGCCTGTAAAGAAATCTGTGAAAACTTAAACAAGAAGCTGTCATCCCATCAGCCTTGAAAAGCTGACACAGCAGAGAAAGGTACTTTGCTAATGGAGCTCTGGTTCTATTTTTGCTTTGTACTTAATGATTTTCCTTCTACCTTTTAGTTATTTCAGCTACAGTGCAATTTAAAAATAACTATAACGTAGCAGAATGAAACACTTTGTATTTCTAGTGATCCTTTAAGAAGAATGGATCAGAACCTTCCTTAGAGCCTCCTTCCAGACCGTATTGACTTTTTTAAGAAGCTGGGGTTGTTTTTTCTTCCCTGCTCTGGTTTCACAGGATCAAGTGTCTTGATTTGGGCAGCAGGAATTATGCAATTATGAATAACTTAATGATGGACAACATACATTTTGGACACACATGCACAACTAATGTAATTTCCAACAAACACCACACTGTCTCCTCCAGAAAAACAGAAAAGGTAATGATGAAAGGGATCCACACTTCCTTTTTTCTGGAGCATAAAGCCCTTACCTTTCGAAAGCATGAAACATGTGCGGTCTTTAAAATACAGCTGGATGTATAAATCACTGAACAATGGCAGAGCTCCCAAAGAACCAGAAATGGATCAAGATTTGCTGCCATGGATGTATATTCTTTAAAGACTTTTCCAACCACCTTTTAATCTTTTTCCCTTACATTTTGCCTTTTTCTTTTCAGTATCTGATGAATAAGGTTCCCAGTTCCTGTCCCTGCAGAGGGCAACAAAGAGCTTCCCTGCTGGTCAGATGGCTGGATGGCCCCCTGATGGAATACTACACCACTTGTCCCACCTCTGGCTGCCAGGTGCTGGCCCCGAGAGCCCCCCGGAGCTCTGGGGTGACCCAGCAGCTCTGAAGGTGCTGCTGCTGCTACCCGGCCATGGGTGCCCTTCCCCAGGCTGGGGAGCCAGGCTGCACAGCAGGGACTTGGCTGTGCTAACTGGCCCATATATCTCCCAGCCAAGTGTGTAAGCCCTGGGGAAAGAGGAATGCAGGCAGGAGAGATGGGGCTGTGATCATTCAAAACATCACACAACGTTTTGAAGGCAGTTTGTTGCTATTCCCCCCTCCTCTAATGCAGTTGTTAAAGTACTGCGTGTTTAGAAATATCGAATCAATAAACCAGTTGTGCTTTGGAAGAATAGAAATGTTGACTTGGCAGAAGTGCAAAATAATCCATTAAATAAAGATAGATGCAGACACCATTTTCAGGTTCTACACTTGGCTTTTTCTGCAGGAGGTGTTATTAGAACGCCTGAAATATTTAAGTCGGCAGTTCAAGCTGCATTCTGCCACACACAGAGTATTTATTCTTATCCATGTCTCTTCTCCCCTACTTGTGGGGCTGACTATGACTCTGTACACATGTCTGTGTGTGTTTGTGTGCATGCCTGTCAGAGCTGGGGAGAGCAGCCTTCCCCGTGCCAGTGGCAGCTCCCAGCGTGCCCTCTGCACTATGGGCTGCAGCACAGCGTGCCCTCGGGCTGGCAGGCTCCGTCCTGGAGCTCTTCATTCTAACGGAGCCCTGAGAGCACGGCAGGGCATTCAGGCACCAGGTAAAGGAGCCCACAGCTCGGCTGCACCCATCAGAGCCAGCAGTCAGCAGGAAAAGGACTGCCCTGGAGACTGGGGAGACACTGAGGGAAGCACAGCAGAGCCCTGAACAGCAGGTGAAGGCAAAGTTGGCAGTGCTTTCTGCTGGGTTTGTGGGCTGTGCTCCCTGGATACATTCAGGTGGGTGTAGCTATGAGTGCCAGCCTGGATGGCTGTCAATATGCACCCCTGCATTGCCCAGATACTCACCAGCTGCACTGGTACTGAATGGCAAACCCAATGCTCTTTGATAAATAAGTCCCCATCATTTCTGCAAAGACTTGCTCGGATCCTGGTCTAGGAATAAGTGCGAGAAATTAGGTAGGATCTATCAAGAGAAAAACTGACAGAACTGGGTGGAGAAATCCAGGAAAGCTTTTGGACAGACTGGTCTTTTTCCAGGGCTGAAACTGTCTGGGAGAGCTCTTCCCACGTTTACACAGGAAGGAAGGGTTTTCTTCCCACAGACTTAGCACATTGTGGGTACAACCACTCCCTCAGGTGACTCAGACCTTCACGGGTCATACAACCTACATATTTGCAAGTGTGGGGCCTAAAACATGTTTAGAAACTTCAGACCTGGAAAAAAAATCATGGAAATGTATACAGAAATGTTGGTGCTGGAAGGTTTTTTTCCTTGGGTCTGGTAGGGAACAGTTTGGGGAGCCAAAAAGGGAGGTTTCCATGTGAAATACTCTGCCTCAGAATGAACAGTGAAAGAATGTTTAAAGTAATGTTTACAATGACACTGAAATTTTCCCCTAAATGGATATTTTTCCTGAACATCTCCTTCCATCTCCTCACCCTCTGTACTTTCCAAGGAAAATATTTTCTTTTCAAGCTTGCAATATTTCCAAAATTTTTACATCTGTAGCAAGGTTAGGGCTGGGGATAGGACTGGGTTAGAGATCTGGGCCAGTAAGGTAGGATGAAATCCAGCAGACGTTGTAAAATGCAGTTTATAAAACAGACACTTGAGGCTGGGTTTCTGGCACACACACTCAGGTGTGTAGGGAAGCACCACCTTCAGCATTATTCGAAAGTAAGGTATCTGTATGCATTTATTTTACATATTAATACTTTTTAAATTGGTAGGTATAATTATCTTGGTAAATCAGTAGACTATTCTGTTCTTAAAGAAATATGTTTCATTTTCATAAAGACAATTATTTAAAATTTGGCCCAAATTTCTTGGGTTTTCCTTTCCTCTAAAAAAAAAAAAAAACAAGCCCTCTGACACCTCTGTTTCATAACTTGCACTCACAATAGTCTCAGGGCAACAGAGACAGGTACTTTAGCTCAGGAGATGTTCCCATATCCAGCTCCCTTCAGCCATCCATCCAAATGTGATGGGTGCCTGTTTGCCCTTCCTGAACAATGAGAAAGCGAAGTACAGTTCTTACCCAGCTGTGATCCAGAAAAGCTTTCCCTACTGTAAGTCCCTCTAAGGACCCAGCTGGCTTCAAGAGAGTGTTTTTAAAACCCAGTTAAGAGCATGTCTTGTGTTTTAATAGTGAGGTCAGAGCTTGGAAAAAGCTGTATCTGCATTCCTGCTATTTTACACCATCTCTAAATTATACATAGAGTGCCACAGTGGTGTCATTCCTTAGGTTCCTCTAGATGATAACCACAAGGTGAGTGCAGGAAGGGAAGGCTGGCACAGAATAGGTGTATGAGGGTGGAGTTAGCCAGGGCCAGTGCTGGCTGCAGAGCCATCTGTCTGCAGCCTCTCTCCCAGCTCCTCCTCCAGAGGCCAGGCTGCACAGCTTCCCTCCTCAGTGCTGCACAGTCTGCTCTGCCCTTTGCACCGTGCCTTTTGCTGAGCACTGACTTCTCCTGCCTCCTCATGCCTACAGGTCTGTGGCTCCACAGCTCTTAGGAAGAGCTGGTACCAAGAAGTCAAACTGTGCTAGCAGCCATGCACCCTCAAAGGCTCGCTCTGGGAAGCCACAGCTTGGCACTGAGCTGTGCAGAATCTCAGCCACATCCTCAGATAGCTCAGGGTGAAGGCCAAGAATAGTTCCTTGGTGCACACCCCGTTTTACAACTGGTACACAATTACAATCCTCACAATTTCCACCATTATTTGTTGAGGTGCCACAACTGAGCTGTGGATTATTAGCTCAAAATAACAACACAAACCCATCTCAGCCTTCACCAGCTCTCTTCTTCTCTATGTTGCAGCTCAAGAAATAGACAGGAGAGGAAACTCCATTTCAAATACTTGCACCAACACAAAGTCAATTTCTCGGTGAAGGTTTCTACAAATCATTCATGATTATTTCATACAAATCCTTGCAGACTCAAGTTCCCCAGCATGAAAATGCCCAGAATAAAATTCTTCGCACTTCATTCACCCTCAGAAAATTCGAGCTGTGCTGTAACCCAACTGCAGACCTTAACAATTCCAGCAGAGAATTTGATTTCTGCATTTATAATTCACAGCTCTCAGTGGGAATAGTTACATAAATCACAGTTTTGCTTTTGTTGCTCATTGCACAATATAGCACTGTGACCATGGCAGAGAGAAATTTCCATGCTACACCCAGATATGGATTTCAAAATTTCTTCTCTATTGACTTATTACTTTGAACACCAAAAGAGGGAAGGAAACAATGTGATACAATCAACAAACATTGATATATCCTAAATGTAACAATTGACAAGTTAAACAACAACTACACTGCTTCTTTAAACTAGTGTGTCTGGGTGCTTTAAAACATATACCATACCCAGGATTTATTGATTGCTCAGTATAACTGCATCAATAGAAGGAGGGAGGGCTGACTGAGTCCAGGGAAACTTGCACAGATCTCTCTGCCTCTAAAGAACCTGGCAGCGAGCTACAGCTTCAGCTCCATCCAAATATCCCTTGGTCAAGCAAAACTTGCATGTTTCTACCTAATTCAGAGGGGGTTTGAGCTCCCACTAAACTAAACCAACCTCACAAACACAGCCCTGCTCTTCATAGAACAACTCTGCAATATTGCAGGAGCCATCAGGAATGGCATTCTGAGGGGTTTAGGCGAGATTCATTTTGGCAAAGGATTTCTAGCAGCATGCTGCAGGTTTAAATTTCTCTGGCTATCTGCCCTGGTCTCCTTGGAGCTGTGCCCAAATGTCTAACTGCATCCAGGTACAGAGGAGAGCGAATTTGCTTTTCCTGGCCCAGAAGGCTCACACTGGGGAGGGGAGCAGCAGGGAGCCAGCAAGCCCTGGGGGAAGCTGCAGAAGCAGAGACCTTTCCAGGGATCACCTTCCCAGCCTCAGGCACTGAAATGTTTTGGGGGTGTGGGTTCAGTTTGTGCTCATTCATAGGAGGAGGTACAAGAGGCACAGCTGTTTTCCTGGTCTGCCTTGCATCATGAGCATCCATTTAAACCCAGGAAAGGCCAAGGATATCATTAGGCTTGAGCTGGGAGCTGGAGTTTATTGACAGTTTACATCAGTACCAGTTATTTACTGGTGAGAGCCGTGGAAAATCAGGCCCTTCCTTGAGATAGTTAGGTGGTGTGGATAGAGCACGGGAAGTGTTTTGAAAGTGCCCCTGTCTGTCTGCTGGCTTGCAGAGGGATGCACGAGCCCACTCCCTCATTCCAGTACACAGCAGTGAACTCCACATAGCATCAACTGAGATTTATGGATGGTATTTGTTTCCATAATGCTGGGGGGAAACAATCCATGTTTTCTCAGAGGGAGCACATGCATCTGAGTTGTAAAAACAACCTATTTTTCTTGGGGGAAAAAAAAGACAGAAAAAACGCAAATCTTAGGAATTGGCTAATATAAAATAGAATGAAAATAATTTCAGAATTAGATATTCAGGGACACTGGAGTCATCAGCAAAACTAACTGCCTACACATCTGGGACTTGAGCCCCTCCTCAGCACAGCCCACCATCCTGACAGGCCATGCTGTTGTTCTCAGTGAGTGTTAGACTCAGAGGAAGGGGCTCCTGCAGAATGCTCAAGGACAATTAATCTCCTGAGGTACTTCACTGTCCCACAGAACATTATAACTTCATACATATTATTAGCAAATACAGTATGGTGCTAATAACAAGCCAGAACTACAGCATGAACAGGAGCCCCTTATTTTCTGAGGGAGAATAACACTCCTTTCGCCCCTTTTTCTTCCCCCTCACCTCTAACCCCCTGTGTGCTCTGCTCTAATGAAAGGTCAGAGGTTAGGGCTTTATTTTCCTGCAGCCCATGAATGCTAAATGGCGTCAGCATGAGCAGTTCAGTGACCCCCTGTGTTCTGAAGCCACCGAAAAATGAAAACAAATGTTCATCTGCGGGCTGACTCAGGCTCTCTTTGCTGCTCTGGATCCTGGAGCACATCAGGGCACTTGGGAGTGGGGCTGGGGCTGCTCTCTGCCCTGGCTGTGTTCTCGGGGGCCGTGCCCCCTTGGCTGCAGGCTGGCACTGCCATGGATGGCCTGGCAGCTCCGGCCCCCCCAGTGTGCCCACTGCTGCTCTCACAAGGCAGGGCCATGCCCAGCACACACCAATGGCAGAGCTCCAGTCTAGGGGAGATGGGTCAGTGGGTGTTATTAGTGCCTGTGTCAGGCTGGGATTGCTCACATATGGCTGCAGGCTGAACAGCACTCTTGATTCAGGGCAGGGAAAGAAAAACTTGATGGTAAGGAAAAAGAAAAAGAAGAAGATGAAGCACTCTTGAACTTGCCATTTACTCCTTTGAAATGGTTAGAAATCCTCATCTGCAGTCCTAGGTGGGCCTGATCTTCAAGTTCTAGTCCTGTGCCATTCAAGCCACACATTCAGTAGCACAGCAGTTGTTTGCAAAGGGCTTCAGATGAGTAACATTCTTCTTGACAGAATGGCAAAAGCAAGAGAAAAATCTCCTATCTGAAGTTATTAAACAGCAGTGGAGTTCTTCCATTTTATCACATCATTCTGAGACAGACAATTTTCATTCCCCTTTTTTAATTTACCCCACCCTTTTTCCTGTTCAATGTATCTAATGCAAATAAACCCCAGAGGTTTAACTCTACATTGTTGAGATCTGAAGGCTGCTCTTGGTCTGCAAATGTGAGCTCTGTGAAGACTTATGGAGTTTGCCTCTTTTTTAATTTTTATTTTTCTGGGAAAATCTCCTGGAGTAAAAATCACAGATGTCGCATCAGTTTGTATTTGAATATTTCTTACTGCAGAATTGCCTAAAGAACATGTATTGTGCATCTACAGTATTGTGCAAGGGAAAAAGGAAGGGATGAGATGTGGTTGACTCTATTAAAGCTTGCAAAAAGAAATGAACAATTACATCAAATTCTCCTTTGAAACAGTCAGGTCTGAAAACAGAAGAAAAGCCAATGAGCACTTTATTAAGCATGGGCTGCACATATTTCTAAGCTTATAGGTACCTAAAGCCCTTATATGCTAATATATTGTAATTCTCTGCCTCTGCACTTAAAAGCAATGTGCAATTTTCTCTGCTTCAACAGGGCTCTTCACGTGAAAAGCCTGAGCACTAGAGGTCAGAAATCACTCGATGCTCTCTTTCATTGAGCAGCAATTGTTCACAAATTTCCTGCAGAATTCAAGTGCAGTTAGATTCGGGTGGTTTTAAAGAGGAGGATTTGATATTTGTTTTGGGGGACATCACCACACATTGTATTTGAAACAGTAAAACTAATGCTTGCCCTCTTCAGCCTTGGCCAACCTTTGCTTCAGGTTTCAAGGCAAATCTCAGATAAATGGCAATGTCAATATGTAGTGGCTAGCAATTTCATTCAGAATAACAAAAAATCATACATTGGTGCCCTTCATGATTTTTAAGTCATCGAGATGGGTCTGGCACGTACTGACTGAGTTATCCAGAAGGTCAGGAGGTATGTTGTGATGGATACCTATATTGGCTGGTATTACAAAGGCAGCATTTACTATAACTTTGCTATAACAAGAAGCCTGGCACAGACAGCCTCATTTCTGTTATCTTCAAAGTCATCTGTAGGATTTGATACCAACCATTTGTGTCATCTGTATAAAGAATTTCTCTCTCTCTCTCTCTCTATATATATATATATCTGTAAGTTTTTTAAATATTTCTGTAACTATGCATGAGGGCACCTACCATTACAATAATATAAAGCTTCATTAGCACTTCAAAGAATACAAAACCACACAGAAATACAGGCCCTTTGTCCCAAGGGCTCTTACCTACTGTTGTGGTTTTGAATGGAAGGACAGTGCAAGGGGAGCTGAATGTGAAAAGGGACTCTCCTTCTCCAAAAAATTAGTTAGCTCTAATTACCAGTGTGGCACTTTCTTTATGTATGGAGGTAAAAACCCCCACATGCTTAAAATATCACTTTTCTGTGAAATATTTTCCTCTTTTTGATGTAGTCTGATCAGAGTTTGGTATTCTTTCCTTAGATAGGAATCTCAGTTCTCCTTTGAGCAAAGGCCATATAAACATTGTATTACTCGGTTTTTTCAGAGCTAATTTTTTAATTTGAGTCTATATAGCCTTTTCTTGGGGGCTGCTGACTGAAGGGACTCCTACAGATTGCTTCCCACCTATTGTCCTCCCCAGACTTCCCTGGAGAAAGAACACACAGAGGCAGGAAACCCTACCAAGCTGGCAGACAGGAATGAAGAAGCCAAACTCAGAAAACAAGGAGGAAAATGTGCATTATCTTCCCTACCCTTTAAAAATACACAACTTCCATACTGAGCAGAAAATTATTGATCCTACACCATTACTGGTATTTTTCTTCAGAAAGATTTCAGAAAGTTTGTTGGATGAATGAGGGGTATGAAATATATGTAAGCCATTTGGAGCAGGAGTGTTCTTTAATGCATTTGTACAGAAGCTAGCAGAAAATATTTATAAATGTCTAGCCAGATAAATGGAGTTATTGGGTAGTGTCACCTAAAATGCAAATAACAATAATAGCAACAACGATAATAAATCTCTGTGTACTGACCTGGATTTTAACTCTGAATCTGTTTAACTTCATTTTTTGAAAAGCTATTGCGTGTATATCCAGCCAGCCAAATGAGATATGCTGGATCCCAAAGCTCCCTCTATTCTAAGTGTTCAAGGCCAGGTTGGATGGGGCTTGGAGCAATCTGAGCTGGTGGAAGGTCCTCCTGCCTAGGTGTGTGTGTGTTCAGATTCACTAAAGACTATAAAACATAAGAGATCTTATAAAATAACATGTGCTGAAGAAGAGAGAGTATGAATACAAGAGCACTACACTTGCAACATCCCTGTACCAAGAAGTCAATTGTGTAAATACCTGAGCAGGTATTTTAAGCCATTTTATAGACCCTCATCTCTTTTGGATTATCCTCCAGAACCAGAACTTTATGGAAATGTTTTCCGATCTGAATTCCTAAAGCATAACTAATTTATTACAACAGCTGACACTCATTTCACTGGAGTGAGAAACATGTCATAGTCTAAGTGAAGTTTATTCTGCCTCTCACATTTTTTCTCATCTCCAGTTTACAAGAACGAGGTCCCTGAAAACCAAGGGAGGGAAAATCCCTCCCATATGCAGCTCCAACTTTGTCATCACTGTCTGATATAGTTGAAAATACTGCTTGATATATACAGCCTTTGAACTCCCTGGAAACGAAATGAACCATAGAAACAGTGACAGCAGCACCTATAGATGAGTAAAGACAATGGTTAGCTACAATTTTTCCAAAACAAGTAGATACACTAAGAATATACTCCAAAAAACCCAGTCCAGGTCTGCAGGACATCTCTTTCTCATCTTGCCTCATGGTTCTCACATTACCATTGATTTCTCTTGATCTGACTGCTGGAGTGTCTCAGCTGAGCTCATTTGTAATATTATCACATATCCTATAGTAAAAAAGAAATTGTCTTTGCTTTCAAGACACTCTGCTCTCATGAAGTGGGAAAACGGGATTGGCTTTATAGATCCAGTGAGTGACAAAGCTGGGGGTAAAACCTACATGTTCCAGTTCCTACACCTCTGGACTGAAACATTTTTTTCTGATGACTCACCAGTGTACCTGAATGGTAAAAATCCCACCTTAATTCCATGCTCAACTGAAGGATGACAATTCTCTGAGCTTGCTTTCCCTGCTGCAATCAATGATGGGTACTCTCCTAAGGCAAATGCAGATGTGTAAGTTGGCACAGGAGCTCGCCGTTGCTCACACTGCCTGGTTCATGGGCAGTCAGGCAGACCCATGGGAGCACTTCATGACCACAGAGCTGAGGGAAACTGGGGCTGCAAAGATGGCCTCACCTTTGCCAGACTCCTGTCCCAGGGAAGAAGCTGGGGCCAACATCTCTACATTCTGGTGTAGCTCAAGACCAGCAAGTTCTTCAGAGACTACACATTTGCTCCAAAATGCAGTTGCGTGGGTATGAATGTGAAGACAATTCCAAATAAAAGGAGAAATTATAGAGAGCAGAGTCTGAAAAACGTCACACGCCCATGGTAACAGGGTTCATTTCTGAAAGGTTTCGATGACATTTTTTCACACCGTTCTCACTGTGGCATTTTGATAAAGCCTCCCTGTGCTCCTCATGTCTTGGCAGATGCTCCTCAGCTCTGCTCTGCTCTCCTTGCTCTGTCAGCAGCACTGACTGCAGTGTCCCACCTCTGCACTGCTCCTCAGCTGTGCACTGCTCTGCTCTCAGCAGCACTGACTGCAGTGTCCCACCTCTGCACTGCTCCTCAGCTGTGCCCTCCTTGCTCTGTCAGCAGCACTGACTGCAGTGTCCCCCCTCTGCACTGCTCCTCAGCCGTGCACACAGGCAGGTGGAACAGGGGTGACACAGCCACTGGCAAACGAGGCACGATAGGGGAATGCAGGCTGCAAAGGAGCTTATGAGGGGCCCAGGAGTCATTTTTCTGTGTTCTTGGTCTGGGATGATCATGTTTCCCAAAAGCACACCAAGGCCTTTGTGGATCTGATCTAACACACAGCTGTCACTGTTTCAGAAGGGGACAAGCAGAGGTTAGCTGCTGCTGCTGCTGCTGCTGCTGCTGCTGCTGCTGCTGCTGCTTACTCAGATACCAGGGGTCATAAAATTCCTCTTTTACCAGCTCAGCTATTTGAGATGTTTCTAGCAAGCAAAACCAAGGCAATTTCTGCCTGAGCAGGATTTCTTTCCCCCTTCTCCAGGTTCTCAGTCTTCCCCTGCTGCTGTTGGCTGGCATTAATCCTAAAATGGACAGCATTAGGAGCTACGCTGGCACACATTTGTTTCCTTTTCAGAACAAGTCACGATATAAAAATATTTTTAATTCAGACCATTATGAAAACAGACTGGGCAGCATATAGGCAAGATTTGCCATGATTGGAGGAAATATGAACATCAGAATAAGTAGGAGGAGAAAGCTGCTTTAAAGGCTCCCAAGTCCAGCAGTGCCTTCCCGAGTGCCAGGAGTGGCTGCTCCATTTGCAGCCCCACGTGCTGCTGCCTCAGCAGCTCAGGAGTCCCCCAGCCCTGGTGCCCCAGCTCCCCTGGGAGCACAGTCATAGCGAGGCACACGGGAAGACACCAGCTCTTCAGCCCCTCATCCCCATCAGTTCCCTCTGGGTCACTAAAGAACAGGACGTGTCCTGCTTAAATTCAGCCCTCTCCGAGCTCCCCCCAGGCAGGGTGATTTGCACTGTCCCCTACTCAGGTTAGTGGCTGAATATCACTCCTTGGCCTTCTGCCTGGTTTTTGAGCTTAGCTTTCCTCGGCTCTGGTGGGACTGCTGGGGTAGCAGTGGGACGCTGACCAGGAAAGAATGAAGTTTGGATTATGCTTGCCAAGCATATTCCAAAGAAGAACTTCAGAAAATAATGCTTTGTTTTTATGTCTATATATTAAATTAATCTCCTCAGTAAGCCAGGTTTGCTCAAGAATGTGATTTTTGAGAAGGAGTGGCAATTAAAATTCCTTATGTACTTTCCACCCTTAGAACTGAGGCCAATGCATCTTAAAAAATAAAAGCAAACCACAAACACATGTGCACAGTGTGAACATCTGATCACCTGACTTCAAACCATTGATATATATATTTATCTGAACCCTATTTTCCAAGAGTTTTGACTGACACAAGTGTCCCCTCTGATCTCTTTTTAGGGATGCTCACCAGACATCAGGCAGACAGAATGGGGAACCCTCTTTTGCTCCAAGGGCTGCCATGCAGGTTCTCTTTTTCCTATGGAACCTTTCTAAACACGTCCATCAGCTATGTGAAGGAGAGTCATTAGCAGAGGTGAAGAGAAAAGGAACAGACTTTCATGGCTTTTAATGCCATGGTTAGAAAAACAAGTATGAACTTTTTCTCCAGCCCTTGTGTCCTATTTATTCCTTTTACTGGTTTTTCACAGTCTTGGGCTGTCTACATGCAGGATAACACTTTGAATAGGGCCCCAGTGGTCCAAGAGTGTAGTCAAAAACCTAAATCAGACTTAGCCTTTAAAGGATTGTTGTTTTTTTTCTGAGAGCAAAACATTTCCACATGATTTAAGCTTTAAAATGTGTGTGTATGTTTGGGGAGTGGTGTTGTCTTTTACTTTTTCTTTTCTTTTTTTTTTTTCTTTACAGGAACTGGCTGTTGAACCTCAGTGAGACTCAGCCCCCTAACCCTCTTAGGCTCCTCTGGCAATCCACCCTCAGCCAGATAAAGCATGGCATTTCAGCTGAGGAATGAAGTTACATTCACATGGATGTCTGATCCCAGGTTTTGTTTTTAGAAGACAGACTTAAATGGGGACTGGACAGCAAAATAATTAACTGTGGAACTTTCTCATTCTGTTAGACAACAATTGATGCCAATAACAGGGGCAAGAAAGTAAGGTCAGAGCAGAGATGAGAATCTAAAAAGCAGCTGCTGGAATATGAGCCGTTTGCTTCTCACATTGAAAATGAAAGACCTGAATGCCCCACTGGATCTCAGTGAGAAATGAAAATAGAGCCATTATGGTGGGAAGTAAAGCCATCCAAAAAAGGAGGGCACAACTACTTTCTTTTTTTATCTTATTTTTTTCCCTTTCCTTTCTTTTTTTAGCTTTTTCACATTTTAAAAGACACTCCTGAGAAACATGTTTTAGTTTTATGAACTGGCTTGTTCAGCACAGTTTGAAGAGGGTAACTGCAGGTTGAAAAAGTAAGTAAGATGGGAAAAAATGCAGTCATGTCTAAAAATAATTGTAAATATATAATAAATCCACATCTCAGTTTTATTCTTCAGTTGAAAACATGAGTCTAAGGAAGCTTGTTTGTACATAAGAAGTAGTATAAATATGCTTATAAAACAAATATAACCTCTGATGTGTCAGGAATCCTACTGAATGTGTATGTGTGTGTATTTGTATCCAGCCACAGCTCTGTGTGTGAGTGGAGTGACATTCCCACCCAGCAATGGAGCAGCACCAGCACTTCCTGCCCTCGTCCATCCCCTCCTGCCTGGGAGGGAAGGGGCAGCTGAGAGCAGGGGGGTGTTGCTGATACCAGCCCCTCACCCAGCACAGGCACTCAGGATACGGGTCCAAATCGGGCAGGGGAGTGAACTGAGAGAGCTAGATACACTTCTGGCTGAAACCAGAGCCCTCAGAATGTGAAAAAAGACAAATAACTTCATATTTTTCTCTTTTTCATCATGAGCTAGATGCTTCAATGTTGGCTCAGTGGGGATCCATGAACATTATCATCTCTCGAAGCATTAACAGCCTTTGCTTTAGCATTGGGACTGTCACCAACCCAACCCAATTCTGCTTGAATCATAAAGTGTAGGGAGCTGGCTTCTTGGTTTGGCTTGGTTTGTTGGTTTCGGGGTTTTTGTTTTGTTTTGTTTTGTTTTGTTTATTTGTTTTGTTTTGTTTTGTTTTTTAATATGGCCTAGCAGAATAAAACAAGTTAAAGAGCTTTGGCTTAGTTGAGGCCCAAGATTATCAGGCTTTAGCTGCACGCAAGCAAATCTAGCAGTGAATGGCAACTTAGTCCAGTCTGGGTCAAGGCTGGGGAAATCATAGTTTGGGGAAGAGGTGATCCCTGTTCCACAGTCTTTGAAGACTGCAGCTAAAATTAGATGGTGGCTGCTAGCCAGGGAAGGAAGGCATTTTTTCCCCTCTTTTGCAGGATATCCAAAAGCCACACTTTCAGGGATTTCTATAAACCTGTCATACTTTTAAGAAAAACCATAGATCTTCCCATTCACCTGTGAGCTAAAAGTTGACAAGTTGGACACAGAGATGAATCTGTTCTGACTTGGAAGAATATTTAGGAAATATGTATCATATCATTGAACCCATTAATGTCAGCTTAATTTAAATACATGGGCAGTTTTCAGCTATATTTATGGACACCTTGTCTGAATCTCAGGTTTCAAAATTGGTCTGATTTTCAAGAGCAATTACCAGTCACTCTATGAAAATCAGGCCCCTTTTCACTTTTACATCCCTTGGAAGAGACTTCACATCTCTTCCAAAACCCTTAAGTTTTCAGACCCTCTACCTACAGAAAGAAAGCCCCAAACTGCAGTCCTTGGTGCCCCAGGCAAGTCTCTGTGGTCAAGCATGAAAGGCAAAAGGGCGGTCAGAGTTCAGGCTCTGTTAGCTTTGAGGGGCCAGAGCTCTGACTCACCGTAATAGGGCCTCAAATAACATATTTGCACAGTTCTTCTGACGAGAAACCCCAACATCAGATGAGGAAAATTGTGATTCTCACAGGAAAAAAATTCGGTAAACATGTTTCACGTCAAACATGGTGTGCCCGCACAGACTAATCCAGTCTGAAACCCTCTGTTAGTTTTTTTCCCTCGTTATTCAGTACAAAAATATATACCAATGTAGTCTTCAGTTTCTTGTGGCTGAAGCCTCACTTAGAGGCTTCCAAAATGACAGGACTGAAGAGTAGAGCCTAACCTCAATGTTTGGTGAAAAAACACAGGAAAGGCAGCACCTCCCCTGAGGAGCAGAGTGGAAGCAGTAAGCAATATTTCCAAACAAGTGGACAAACAAAAACATACAAAGCAGCCACTACAAAGTCAGTACATCTCTTCTCATTTCTTCTGGATATTTAAGGTGAATCCGAGCCAAGTCGGAGCCTTATGCAACTAGGGGGAAAGAGTCCACATGTTTAGGCCATTTTCTCATGGCATTTCCTGATGAAAAACTGCAAAGCACAACAGTTCTTGCTCTGAGCTCCTCTGTGTTTGTATATTGTTCCACATAAAATAGACACTGACAGCAAAGATCTAGACAAGAGGGGGCTTTGCTGTTGCTATTTTGAGGAACAGTAAGTCTCCATTTGGGATGGGAGAAGAGGAATTTCTCTGAGGACAGGTGTCAGTGGTGAGGCAGGATTTATTGCTTTTTTTTCTCCTCTTAATTCACTCTCTTTCTCAAAAGGTCTGGGGCTTGCAGAGTATCCATGTTGGAACCAACACTGCTGTTGAGCATTTGCCAGTACTATATAGTATTAGAGATCCTCCTAGCATGTTTGCAGAGGCTGGCAAGGGAAAATACTCGTTGTAATTATTGCTTTCCAAAAGCTGAGAAACTTTTGCAGAACTCCTCGGGAATGTACAAGAAGAAATACCTCTATGCAAAATGATAGGTGTCAGAGAAATCCAATCCCTCTCTCAAAACTACATTTATCCTACAATCCTCTGCTTTTCTGATAGAAGGGTCACTTCCATCAGTCCTGGGGGCAGGGAGCTGTTGTTGGGAGGCACAGCCCCCGGTGATGGTTGCTCTGTACGTCAGTGCACAAGCACTGGCATTGCTCACTTCATCTTGCTGGCGAGCTCAGCAACCACTCTCATGTTACTGGGAGAACTGAAGGCCCATTGTCCAGCAGCCATCAGTCTCCTTGGAGCTGCCCAGAATGGTCAAAGCACCATTCTGCCCGCCTGCAACTCGTGTAACAAACAGCACAGCCAAGTCTTTTCCACTTCTGTTATTCTGTTTTAAAAAACACTGACATTTTCTTAAACAGACATAATTTACAATTTTAAGTAACACAACAGTGCCTTGGTGTGTAAGGGCCAGCAGGCAAACAAGACTCCTTTCACAAAGATTAAAAAAAAATAAAAACCACAGTCTCGTGCTCTCTGAGGTCACCATGGCTTAAAACTGGGTAAGGGGGGAGGAACTACGACCTTTCTGTGACATGTCTTTGGCTTTGGAATATGTATGATGCTCCCACGGCAGAAACTCCAAGTGCAAGCAGAATTAAAAGTGGTGTGTAATGCCCTCTGGGGCCATCAGCTGCCTGTGCCTACACCATCCTACCCTGTGTCTGCACCTACTACACCTCAGGCAGCAGTTTTGGGGGCTGAGCATCCACACTGTTTTGATCTCCAATTTATATTCCCAGGTTGCCTGAGCTCCCCTGAGTGCCAGCACCACATGGGAAACATCAGGAGCACTCACAGCACCAGGCAAAGTGTCCCGCATCCACCAGCTCATTGAAGCACCTTGTCATGTACCTCTTCCTGAATTATCCTCCAGCTGCCAACATGTTCCCCACCAGTCTGCATGGGACGCCCCTACTACTCACATCCCCAGGTAAAGATTGAAGAAAACAAATGCAGAATTTTTAGGATGGGCTTAGCTAGGAGGGTGCTCCTCATATCCATCATCTGTGTGCCACCCATCTATACTGGGAAGCACAAGGTGGTGCTCATGAACTGGCAAGTGAAGTCCTGACATAAAATGAAGTAAATAACACGAATTCCCTTCTGGTGGGCACTAAACAGAAAACACTGTCCTGCTTATGGCCCTGGCACAGCTGGGCTTCTCTGCTGCCTGGACAATTCAACTTGTCTGAGTCCAGCAGCTGAAGACAGATCACAAGCACATGACACTGCAGACCTCCAGGAGGAAAATAATGGCATTCTTGTCAGTGCTGAACTGCTGTGGCATCGGTCAGGGTGGCACCTAAGGAGGGGATGCACTTTCCTCTCCTGCCTCTTGTAGAAGCTTCTGTAAAGGGCCACATTGGTGGCCTTTTCTCTCTGGAATGAGCTTTTTGCTCTCTGTTTTTCCATTTGGAGGACAAGATGCTTCTCCCTGTGGGAGACTGCAATGCACACTGTAAGGTAAACCTGTTTTTGTCAGGGGATGTTAGCTGAGGCATTAGTCTTGAATCACAGCCCATGCATTGGGATGGCCTGTGGGAATCCTTTTATCCCTGGCTGGCAGGAGAGTGGGATCATTTTCCCCCGGAGCAGAGCACCTGGCAGCCCCTGTTCCCCCTGCTGTGTGTGTGGGGTGCGCTCTGGGTAAGGGGATCAGCAGGGCACTGTAGGGTGCAAGCCATGGGAGGCAGCTGTGGCTTTAGATGAAGTACTAGGTACATTTATCAAGTCACAGATAAATAAGTCATCCCATTATAACTACCTCAGGAAAAAACAAACCCACAACCCACAACAAAAACAAAACAAAAAAAACCCAGAAAACCCAGCAAAACAACAAACGAAGCCTTTTTTTTTTATCCTGAGGATTATCAACTCTCTGTTAGTAACCTGAGGTCCAAAATCACTCACTAGGAAGTCTGTCACTCGAATTCACCAGACCCTGCAAGTGCCACAGGAAGGAGGAGCATCTTGTTGACTGTGGCAACCTATGAAAAACATGTGACTTCTACATTAAATTATTGATGGATTGGAACCACAAGGTGACACTCAAACTGCAGCACTAGTATTCACTAATAAGTGAATAGAACCGCACTGTGAGGGCAAATGTTCCTCTCAGACTCCCAAAGCAGCTCAAGTGATAAATACAACACTAAGACATCCTGGAGGACAGGGACATGTGCCTTAAACACTGTCCCAGCCTTCTGAGCTCTGTGTTCATGGCTCAGACTCACTGCAGGGCATTAAAATTTTTTCTAAGTGTTAGAGGGTTTTTTTTACTAGTGACATTTAATAGATGTTGAGTAATGGAAATACCCAAACCCAGCATTAGTGGAGAGAAAAGCCCCAATGTGTTTACTTTATAGACTCCAAATGAGATCATGCATGTCCTAAAGAGCGTGACAAAGGCTGCTGTCAGGAGATGATGTATGACTGGACAGGAACAGGAAGCCTGGTGACTCACATGTCCCAGCCCATACCTGGACATTTCCTTAAAATTGCTCAAATATGAGTAGTTCAAATGGCTCAGATAAGGATTAGGTAAGAACACACATATGGGAGCTTTATCTGAAAGTAATTCAAGCCGTGAATCTTTCCCAAAACATTTGGTCTGTGGTGCACCCCTTGGGTACATTCAGCCTTTTGCTCATGCTTACATCTTGCTGAAGAAGCAAGTTTGATAATATTTGCTTCATTCCCTCTTCCTTATCTTCCGAAACTTCAGCCTACATCAGTAAAATAACTTGATCCAGGAGGGAAATTGTCCTATTTTTCCATTGTCTACAGGCTATAGAAAATTTGAAATCAAATCTGAAATTAAAAAATTGGCAGAATATGAATTGAAGTCAGTATTAAGTAGAGACTTCAGTACAAAGTATATTCATCTGATCAAAGCAGTATTCTATATCCCGTGGAAGCTTTTGAAGAATATTTAGAAGTAAAACAAGTGGGAAAAATATCTCTGTGCCAAATTTTGAGCTGTTTTTTAAACACACATCAAGGCAAAGCCATAAAGCAGCCAATTGCCTGTATCTTCTGCCAAGAGCAGCATTCCCTGTCTCTCCCTCCCTCACTTTTCCCCTCCTCCTCCCTCCAAATGAACAAGACCAAGATCAAGAAAATTGCATCAGGTCCCCGAAACCTTTCAAGTTTGCAAGAATATCCCTTTCATGTGAGTACAAACACACACACCCCCTACACAAGTCCCTTCAGATGCTTCTGCTTCTGCCACCACCAAGGAGCAGCACAGGGCTCTGGAGGGAGGCAGTGGCAGAGAGAGGTGACTGAGAGGAGAAGAGCATTTGGTGAAAAGATAAAAAGTAGAAATGGGGTTACAGAGTGAGGGGAGAGAACAGGGAGCATTTGCCCTGGATGCCAAAAAATTACTCCCTACAGCTGTGTGCTAATATTACGATTATTATGTTGGCAGAGGCTTTTTTGTTTTCTTTCCCAAGCTAATCCTGCTCCCCTCTTGTGCAGGTATTGAGTTTGTGCCGGGCCAAAAAAGCAAAAGAAACAAGGCCATCAGTTTTAGATTTGCTGTGCTCTGTCCAAGATATATAGCACAGAGCAGCATGAGAAAACAGGGGAGGGAGGAAAGGATGCATTAATGGTTGCAGCCTGGGTAAAGACCTCTGACTTTCCCAACAGCTTTAGCTCAGAGTCAAAAGGTGACAAAGATGAAGAGAAAAATTTTTAATTCTTGATTGCCTCTGTTGTAAATAACTGAGGTAAATAACTCAGTGTATCTGATTAGCCTGAAGCTCTGTGAAGACATTAGAAAAGCTTTAGTACTGGAATATTTTATCAGAGATGGTTATGGTCAGATGCTTCTCTCTCTCAGTCTTCCTTCTTCTGTCAAAATAGAGTCTCATTTATCATGACAGACCTCTTACGGCTGTCACTGGTTTACATCAGCTCAGGCCTGCTGCATATCACATGCTGAATCAGCAGCCTTGCAAACAGCACTGTCCGTGACAGGCACCGGTGGCCAGTGGTGGCAACACAGTTTTCATTCCTTGACAGTATGAAAAATGCCTTACATACAGTTAAACCTTTTCTTTTGTGCAACAATTTTTCCTTGGCTAGCCCATTCCTCAGATCTCTCGCCCCTGATTATTCCTTTATTCCTTAGAAAATAAGGCTCTGCCCTCAGTTTGTGCATTCATCCTGCATTATGAGGCTTCCCAGCACAGTTTCTCCAAACTGCCCAGCAGAAGGAACATGACAAAGAAGGAGCCACTCTGGGTACCAATCAGAATGGAGCCTGAAGTGGTGAGTATCAGTCAAGCAGGCTGTGATTTAGGTTATTGATATAAGAGGAGGCGTTCAGTCTTAAATTAACATTCCAGTATCCCCTATTTCCTCTGTTTATTTCCTTTTCTTTTTCCTCTTCTGACATTTATTTTCATATGTTGTTTCCCTCTGTAAGCCTTTTTATCATACATCTTTTTCCTTCTACTTAAACCCCCTTGCAATATTTTGCATCCTTTTTCATCTATGTGGTGTCTCTCTTATGCCAGACTCCATTTTCTTGTGTCTGAAACAGCTACACTCACTTGTCCTCTCCAGGGCCTCTACCCTGAAAACCCTCTTAAATCTGAAAACACTGAAGCACATGCTTAGCACAGGTGTTAATTTTTACATGAAGTGCAAGGTCAGCGTTTACCTGAAATCCATCAAAGTTCAACTGCTTTGCCAAACAGGTGCAGATTTTGTGTATACACACACACACATACACGCACACAAGATAAATGTTTTGGTTGAAACTGAGCAGCTTTCCAGAAGGAGAACTGCTGGCTCATGAGAAGTATTTGGCAAACCCTAACCCCTGCCTTGGGTACCCAGGACATGTTACATTCATCACCCTTCATTCATCTCGGTGCCTTTCAGCTGAGACCCTGCCCAAAACACATCCTCTCTTCATCCCTGACACACGATTAGTGTTTCTTTCCAAAGTGCTCATTCCTGTGCTGCACTGGCACCTGCAGGGAGAGGCAGAAGTCGAGTGACAGGCAGGGGAAGCAGCAGACCCTGGAGCTGCCCTGGTGCAGGGACACAGGTGCTCTGTCCACCCTCCTGGACCGTGCCTGAGGCTCTGCAAAGCTCAATGGGACTTCTCAGCAGGAACCTGCAGAGGAGGGTGGCATGGTCCCAGACCCATGGGACACAGACACACACACAGGAGGCTCCCCTGGCACCCAGAGCTCCAGGGAGGTGATTCTGTCCCTCTGCTCCGCTCTGTGCACTCCACTTGGAATACTGCATCCAGCTCTGGGGCCACAGCAGAAGGACGTGGACCTGTTAGAGTGACTGCAGAGAAGGGCCACAAAGAAGGTCAGAGAGATGGAGCACTTCTCCTCTGAAGACAGGCTGCAGGAGTTTGGGTTGTTCAGCCTGCTGGAGAGAAAGCTCTGGGGAGAGCCTACAGCACTTTCCAGTACCTAAAGGGGGCTGCAAGAGAGCTGGAGTGGGACTTTCCACAAGGACATGTAGTGACAGGACAAGGGAGAATGGCTTTAGACTGAGAAAAGGTAAATTTAGCTTAGATATTAGGAAGAAATTATTTACTCAGAGGGTAGTGAGAAGCTGGAACAGGTTACCTGGTGGAGTTCCCACCCCTGGAAATGTTCAAGGCCAGGCGACCTGCTCTAGTGGGCTGTATCCCTGTCCGTGGCAGGGGGTTGGAACTAGATGATCTTTAGGATAGTTCCAACCCAAATCAGTCTGTGATCCTCTGATTCTATGATCCAAATTGCAGTGCAAGCACCTTTACTGCAGAAGGGAGCTCAGAAGACCTTTCACTGATACTCATTGTTCATATTGAAATGTAGGTGTACCCTCAAATATTCTTGGTTTTCTCTCAACTCCTGTTGCAGCCTTTAACAGGACTTGGCTCAATCCTGACCTGGTCCCCTTCCCTTTGTGAGCTGGATAGTTGAAAAGATGAGAGTATCAATTTCAGGCCCAGGATAGATTTGGCTCTCAAGCCAGAGCTGTTTCCCCTGCAGAATTCAAGAATGTGGGCAGACTGGTTTGCCTCTGCCTGTGCTGTTACTCTCTTCCCTCAGCAGTGTTTGACCCACACATTCCCTTCACCTTTTTCCCTGGATGATTCACTTTTTCTGAACCTGTTCTCAGGTGCTGTTTTCACACAGTATTGGGACCTTGGACTTCTTCTGGCAAGAGATTCCCTAAAAAGCCAGGCTTTATGAAACCTGTATCTGTCTGGGGATTCAGCTGTGAATCCATTTAAATATGCCAAGGGTACCAAATATGTTTAGGTATTTTGCTGAACAGAAGTAATACTAACATTCATAAGAACTACTTCCACAAGAAAGTGATTGTAAAACTGGGAGAATTTTTGGTTTGTTTTATTTCTAATTTTAGAGAGTGCTCTCAGAGTAAGACTCTGGATGAGGAAGCAGAAAGGCAATTACTTCCAGTGTGCTGGGTCAATTTGCTAGAAGAGAGAAAGTGAATGTTTGATGCGTTCCCCAAGGCCAATGTTCCACAATTATAAAAATATACTACCTCCCCTGTAACTCTGTGAATATAAAATGAAGCATCTTACCGACCATTAATTAGCTGTATTTTGTAGTTTTATGGACACTGAACATGGTGCGGCAATTTGCATACATTAGCATGTAATTTACATACTTACTGCAAGGTATTCAGTTTTATTGCCATTACCTTTTGTGGCCTATTTCTCTAATGATTGTAATGGAATACAAAAGAGATTTCTCATTGTGTTTACCCTGTTACCTTATACATGAGTTTCAGAATAATGTGTCATGCTGAGAAGTGGAAATTTTCATGCAAAAGGTTTTGCTTTCAAGTGTGAGCCACTTTATGACCACCCAGTCTGCTGAATTTTCTAATGCTTCCTAGATTTCCTTGGCCACTGCTCTTTTTTCACCCACATAAGGACACACAGCATTCTAAAAGTCAGGTACAAGTGTAGAGATTTGCTCCATTGCCTTCTCTAAAAAAAGAGTCAGACACAAGAATTAATGGGTTCTACTCTGTCTATCAGCACCTAAAGGCACAGAGAGAGAAAAATAATCTGCAGCTGGGGAAAGCTGAGCAGGGTCAGAGGGCAGTGCCTGCATCTGCATTCGCTGAGAAGCAGAGAGGAAAAATAAAGGGGCTCTTTTTGTTGCAGCTCAGCACTATTTCAGAAAGCGCAGATACCAACTTAATTACCCCAGTTCCCTTTGCACTAGAGCTCTGCAGCAGGCTATAAATCAATACCTAAGGTCACTTTGCTAAAAGCACTGAAACAGAGCCTTTTCTCTCCCTGCAGCACGTTGTTTGCTGCTCCTGCAGCAGTGCTGTGAGAGTTCAGTATCAGGCAGGGAACGGGGCTAAAACAGCGATTACAAAGAAATCAGAATTGCAAAAGCAGAAGGTGCAGAGCGAGCGAGCCCACTTGTAGCAGATGCCATGGTGGCACCAGCCCTGCGCCCTGTCCCAGCTGAGGGGCAGAGCACACAGCAGCAGGTGGCAGAAGCATGAAACACAGCTCAGTCAGGGCTGCACTCTCCTCCTGGACCCCGAGCCGATGGGAGAAGGGCACAGCTGAAGAAATTGCAGTTATTTCTGCTGAGTGTATCTCTGGCAACTTTATCATACATCTGAAATCGATTATACATGTGCATGCATGACATCTTATTTCAATAAATTGTTGGGAATGGTGCTCAGGAGTTGCAAAAATAGATTTTTTTTTTCCATTTGCCTTTCTATTATACCTGCTGACCCAGATATTTCACAACCTTTGGAAGGGAAAACAACTCATATGAGATTTGGAAGATATGGAAAAAGCCACTTCCTGCTGAGATACACTTGGCACAGCATTTAATGGCTTAGCCAGAGGGAGGCTTCTTTATGTTTAGGTTCCCACTGGCAGTATGCAGCCAATACTAACATTGCATAGATAAAGGACGTGCATTCGGGTGCCCAGGGTACCACAAGAATGAAGCACAGGACCCCAGAAATGCCTGATTTATCTACAGCTTTGCTGTTTACAGACTAATTTATGGAGCTTATGAAAAGTGTAATTGCAATTAGGAGGGTTGGAATTAAAGAAGTGAGGAATCTATCCAATATTTAAAAACCATTTTCAGGAAAATTTTATTTTTAAAAGCATAAATATATTTCCACCTAAATCAAAATATAATTGTAAAAACTTGCATGTTTCCTTAGAAGGAACTTAAATCCCAGACACTGGCAAGCAGAGTGCTAAGGAGAATTATTAGTCCGAGTGTGAAGGGGCACGGGTGCATCCAGTTTAGTGGGAATGCTTCTAAATCCCCTGCCTTTCAGCCCAAACACAGACCCTGGAGGTCTGTCATACGAGTGGGAAAGCATGGACACGTGTCCAGGAGTTAATCATGTCAGGCATGCGCTGTGCCACTCTCCAGAACATGCTTTGATTCAGAAGAAGAGCCTTAGACAGTGCGTGTGGGACTCCACAAATCACATTTTCAGATGGCAGTTTTTATGAAAAATTCTGGGCAGAAGAGTAGGAGAGTGATGTCATTTTGAGATGCCATGGGGGTTCATTTGTAGCCTCCAGTAACCTGTGACATGCCTGTCCTGAGAGCAGGGTGCCCAGAGAGGTGCAGCTTCCTGTGATGCTGCTTGCCGAGGAACTGGCCCAGGTTCTGGCAGGCAGAAGCAAAAACTGTGCATCTTCATATTTAGGTGTAAAGACAAAGCTATTCTCTTCCTTTGGTTCTTTGTCAGCAGGACTCATGCATGGCTAGGGAACATGTAGTGCTTAGGAAGAAGGAAAAGATGCTGTTCCTCTTTGGAAAAACACTGGTACTCTGATGATGGCCATTGCTTTAGTTCCTAAACAGCTACAAAGTTGGGGCTTCCTTTGAAGTTACTAATGCACTTCTGGATGTGTTTAGGTTGGAAAATTCTGAAGGCTTCCAGACCAATTGGATAAGTATTTGTGGTAAAATTTGATGAAGCTTCTATTTTCCAGTAAAAACAAGTGGAATGCCAATATTCAAAGCTATGCCCAGTCTAAATTTACTGCTTCCTAATTCACTGATGTACTGCTGATTTGAAATCATCAATTAAGGCTTCAAAGACTTCTATGATTAAATCATTTTTGATTCAGCTTTTTTGGGGGATTAAGTAGCACTACAGAAGAAAGAAAACCTCAATGCCCTTTAAATCATAGGAGATCAGACAATGCCTAAACCTTTGGCAACACAATATTTGTAAGATTATTTACTACAGCAACAGCTATGAGAACCTGATAACTGTGTGTGCCAAGTGTTCCTGTATTTATTTAAATCTGATCATCTGCCAAAGCTCATCCCATTTTTAGTAGCTTCAGCCCAGGTTTATGGAACAGTTATGGAGCTATAAATGGGAAGATGGCTGGGAATAAAACATTGTGCCAAAACTCCAGAAAAAAACACGTTTTCAGAAGAGAGCTGCAATACTTTGAAAGTAAGGGGTAAAGCCTTACTTAGGGAAACCTTAAGGGAGTATTTGCTCTATGACATTTAAAGCCAAACTGTTTTGATAGTGGCTGGTGTTGTTGCATGGCACAAGTAGCACGAAAGTAAAAAAATCCTGATTGTTGTCTGAGATTTGCACCATTGCACACAATGCATTTCTGCCACCGAGGAAGACTCTTTTTATGCAGACAGGGCTGGCCCTCATCATTAATCACAGGTCTGCTCAAGCAGGGCCACATAAATACTGAATATGCATAAATTTCACAGCTGGAACTACAAGGACATTTCCCCCCTTCCTCAGACTATGACATGCAGAAGTGATGCAGTGAAAGGCACGAATATAAACAGAATAAAGGCACCAAGAGCTCTTACTCCTATCCAGCAGAGGAGAATCAAACAGCACAAAAAAAATGAAACCAGGAGAACAAACTGGAGTAAGGCTTGGGAAGCAGTTAAAGGACTGAATATTGAAGGCACACATTAGCTGCAGTTCAAATACTACAGAGCTGAGTGGTTTAAAATATTCATAATATGACATTCCTTAGTGTGCCAAGACAGACCCACGTCAGGCTGCTCTACCAGGCCATGACGGTGTATCCAGCCTTTACAGCTGAAGGCATGAGCCTGGAAATCCAGTGGCACTGTCTGCCTAAAAGTCAGAAGTATTCCCAGCTTCATAAAAAAATTACTGCCATACTTGAAACTTCTTTTTGCTCTCCTTAAATGAGCTTAAACACTCCTTAGAGCCATAACAAACCCCAAATTCTACTAGTAGTTCTGCATATTATATTTTTATTAAAGGCAGAAAAAGGAAAACATTTGGAAAAGAATATTTTTCCCTTCTTTAAAAATAACCTAAAAGTCCCATATACAAAGTATTGCGTGTGTTCAACAATTTGCTGGTAACATATATGGTTTTTTCCCTAAAAGATCTCAATCTCTGCCTGGAAGAAACATTTTGAACATCATGAAGCCATCTAAACATATGCTGCAATCATAGCAAATTTAGGCAGGATTACTGCAGCAAGATTCAGGCTTTTGATTCCGCTGACCAAGTTTAAATCTCTGCACCTAATTTATACCTCCTGTTTCTCCAAGCCACGAGGAACACTTTCCAAGCCCAAATCTCCCCAGCAATCTCTGGGGCTTTTTGGTTTAAAGGTGTTTTGGCCGTGCCATTGGTTCCTGGAGCTGGAGAACGTGGGGTAGCTGCCCAAAGCCTGGGGACACAGGAGAGCCCCTCGGAGCTCTGTGATCCCTCACCCCCGAGCCTTTGCACAGAGCCCAAGCCCTGATGGCCCCGTGGCAAATGGAGCCTGCAACAAGAGCAAGGGCTCAGTGTGGTTCAGAGCACAGGGGTGTGAACAGCTCAGGTTTCACTTCAAGTTCCAGTCCCACATAAAGACTGAGAAAACAAGAGTTCAGTTCTGAGGGAACGAAGAGGTGTTGCTGTGCCCTTCCTCACTGATATACAAGAAGAGCAGTTTTTAGGCTTTTTAGGGTTTTTTTTCCCCTTTTCCAGTTCGAATACATAATCAAAGGTTTAGTTCAAGGAGTTAAGGGTTAGAATCACAAAACCGCTGAAGAGAGGGGGTTTTATTTTTTAATCCACTGCTCAGTGACAAAGACCATGATATAGAAAAGAGATACCAGGTTGCAGTTTCTTCCTCTCCTTCCTGAAGCATGATAATATGACTGTCTTTTCATACTTCAGCATTTCTTTGTATCCATTGACATTTCCCCCCCTTTTTCTCTGGCCTGATCTCTGTGCACATAGCTTCTCATCCTGCTTTCAGCTGTTCCATTCACAGAAGAGGCTTCTTCCCCTCCTTCTTTTGTGCAAATTTACAAGGCAAATATCATAATCTGATTCTAAGGTGTTCAATACTATTGTGATAAAGCCATACACGATTTCTGCTTGCTTAGCTTCCAAAGGAGGAGAGGAGAGATGAAGGACAAGCCTAAGAATAATGACAGAACTGGGGAAAGTTCATTCATACCAGCACACATGGTTCATCCACTTCATACAGCTGCTGCTCTTTGTGCAAGCATCTCTCCTGTTTTACTCTCCAGTGTAAAGCCCTTTTTCATTTCATTAGGTATTTCACCAAGGTATCATCACAAGATTTTTGTTCATCTGTTGATATTTTCCTGAATGTGTACACCACACCATGACTCTTTTAACCATCAGGACTCCTTACAGGATTTTAACTCCAAAAAGGAGTTTGTACTTCATTAAAGACAAACCAAACTCACCTAGGGTAATACACACACGCACATGCAAACATACACACCCCCAAGGAAACAAACGAGAGTAACTCTTCGTTTCAGCATTGTTTCCCACTGTCTGAGTGATTAGACAGCCCAGTGCTCTGGGTCAGACAATTTCCTTCTCTCCCCTAAAGCTTTAGAGAAATGCTTTTGCTAATGATGGACACCAGTGGAATACAGCACCAAGGGTTTCCACAGTGCCATGGCTGGGAGAGGGAACAAACAAGCCAGGGTAGGTTACATCCTGTGAAGTGCTGGTTTTCTGTCCCTGTCAGTGCACAGCAAAGGATCCCATGCTATTTTACGGGTTCTGTCCTTGCAATGTATGCCGGATATCTCTAATTTATGACACAGAGCCATTGCTTCATGAGTTGCACTTCCTTTTAAACTGATGCTGAACTCGTTAGTGGGGGAAATGTGACAGGTTGATAGTGGTTTCTTATCTGCAGGTTAAACATTGTCAGAATAACTCATGGCCACGCAACTGTTAGAACTGTAATGTTTTTATAATTAGAGCTGGAGTGGGCTAAGGCTTTGAGCTACAGCAAACGAGCCCCTCTCAGCACCAGTCTGAAGCTCCTTGGCTTCTCATCCATCAGATTTTGGGGAGGACACATTCTGAAACTCAGTCTACTGAGCTTGAAAGAAATGTCCACACACTGAAGCTGCCATGTCTCTGAAAAACTGAGCATGAATCTATTTCCAGCCATCATTATTCAAAAGCAACGAGTCAGGCTTCAGAAATAAGATTTACTTCAAAACCATCACACTTTCTTGGGGTGCAGTGTTGTTCCTATTTTTGTCCTTACTACCATAAATCATTAAGATATGTGCTTTGAAGCTTCTGCACGACCACGGCCAGCATCTGGATTTCCAGTTCCTTGAGCAAAGGCTACAATTCCCTTGAAATCCTGTGGCTCAAGAAGACGGAGATTTAGAAAACAGACTCTGAGACTTACGATAAAAATCACAAAAGCTCACTCTAAAAAGGTCACAATCCAAATGAGGTCTTCCTAATACGAGTTTAATTGCGCTGTTGAGCTGTAGCAATTTACAGCAGGTGAGAATCTGGTTTGGTCCCTGATTCCAACAGAGCACATCCTGTGAAGTCACCTGCCAATGGGTGTTTCAGTGTGCTGCTCCAGGACCCCAGTGTGCTCCAGCGTCCAGCACAAGGGGATGCAAGTGTGTTCCAGTTTGAGCAGTCTGCCCGAGGGCTCTCTTTGTGCTGGTGAATTGCATCCCAGGCAGGTCTAACTCCAACCCTCACTGCTGGAATATGCCAGTGTTCCAAAGGGTATTTTGTCACAATTGAGATCAAACCCACTGAGACCAGTTGTTGGTTCAGACCCTCCCCCTGTGTGTCTGTCCGTTTGTTGTTATCCAAATTTCTTTATTTCCTCTCACTGGTTTTGTACATTCACAGGACCCATGGAAAGTTGAGGGTTATCCCTTCAAAGAGTGACATCTACCTCTAGCTTCCATGTCATTAAATATGGCATAAATCCTAATTAGGGCCCATCCACAGCAAGAAATCTGCCTGGTATCCTTCCTTCCAACAGAGTGTCTTTCCAAGTTTCTTGGAAAAGTAAAAAATTCAGTGTTTTTTAAAAAGGAGTAAAAAGTTACTGTAAATAAATAAATAAGCAAACACATGTGCATTTTTAATAATGCATGAACACTTATTTTAAGAATAATATTCATGGAAGAGCTATGATTGTTACATGCCTGAAATTCCCAACTGGTAAAATATAATTAAAGTAAGAACTGTTGAACAAATAAACCTGTTAAATACACAATATTACCAGGCAAAATGGCCATGCATTTATCACTTTGCCACTTTAATTACATTGACTGCTGCTCTTCATGCATATATTAATATCTCACTGCCTTTATGGAGGCTGAGACATAAATTGCAGAGCACTGTCTTAAAGGAAGATTTTTGTCCAGGCAGAGTGCAGTGGTAACAAGTGTTGCATACTTTCACAATAAATCTTAAGTGATTGCTGGTTGTATTCAGATAGTGTTTCTTGCAATTTTGAGAAACCTCGTCTCCCTAAAATAGTAATTAATGAAGCGATGGCTTGGAAAGGCCGGCCAGGGTGGGTTTCAGGTGCACGGGGAAAGAGAGTCAGCCTGGGATTCTGAAAGCAGCTGAAGTGTGAAACTCACATAAGAGATTCAGTTTATCTTGGGAAAAGAAAAGAAAGGAAAAACCATATGTCATTTCTGTTTTCTGTGTAAATAAAGGCTACTATTTTAAGATTGTATGGCTTATTTCAGGAGGTTCTACCTCATCGATTGGCTGGATGTGGCTTTGAGTGGGTGTGCTAGCTATTCACAGCAAAAAAAGGGTCAGGAAATTAATTCCCATGGGATGAACTTTTGTGAACCTGGAAATGAGCAAAGAGACTTGGAAATGACTTTTGACCATTTGGATGAATGATGCCAAAGCTGCCTTCAGCACACTGTAACTCTTACAATGTATGCAGCACTGCCTGTGTTTTGAGCCCAAAAGTTGTTAAACACTCTTACTGGACCTGAGAAATCCCTTGGAATGGGAGGTTTGGTTGAAGAAAATTCAGGAGATATTCTCCCACAACTTGTCACCTTAAGGACCTACTTAGGGAGGGCTTATTAAATGCTAATCTCTGAATAATAACTGTTAAAACCATCTTGCAGGCATGAGTCAAACATGTTACACAAGGTTATAGGAATCTCAGAAGAATTTTTCTAGACCTTCATTCTCCCAAAATATCAAGTGCATTAGAAAATGTTGACCACAAAATCAAGTCTGTGGATATTTCTCTGAGCCCAGATGTGAGTATTTAACCACTCAGTCACATCATATTTTCTTCATGCTCCCTGCCTTGCCCAGACTGTAGGAAGGAAAATAGCTCCAGAATGGGAACCAGTGCGCTTTCCAAAGTGCCTCCTAGATCAGCCAGAGCACAGACAGCACATGAGTCCTGCTCTGCATGCAGAGGTGTCCATTTCCTCAGTGATGCCAAGCATTTGGATGGCTTTGTTATTCCCAAAGAGTAACGGTTTGATCTATCAGAATTTTCCCCATTTAATAAGTGAGGGGCTCAGGCATATACAGGAATTCAGAGGAGTTCTTCAGATCTGAGCTGAAAAACCTAAGATCCAGTTTTTTCAGGTTCCTTCACTTGTATCATTCTATACACTGACAGCTTGAGAAAAGGTAAAATCCAGCTTGAGTCCTTAGCACCCCTCAAAGCTGCCTCTGGGTGCCTGAGCCTGCCCCTGCAGAGCAGTGGGACACACATAAACAGCTGCCCCAATGCAGGTTTCGATGACTGGATCTCCCAGGATGGTGCACAAAGTGTATGCTGCTGCGAGGGGTAGAGGGGTGTTCTGATGGCAGGGACTGTGCTGCCTTGGCCACAAAGTCTTGCAGTGTGTCCCTGCCATGCCACGCACGGCACACTGCCCAAAGGCTGCTATCAGAGAGGCAAAAACAGTTTAATAAAGTCTTTATTTATTAGTCAGTGTTGACTTGCTCCCTGAGTAAGTTTACTGTCACATCAGACTTTCTGGATGAAGCCAGTTTGCTTTTGTCACTGTCATGTATGGAATTTTTAATTTTTTGGGGGGTATAATTTTGTTTGAGCATTAGTTGTCTGCAGACCAGATACTGGAAAAATAATAATGTCCTTGATAAATTGCCTGTGTGCTTTAAACAATGACATTTTCTTTAGCAAAGTATGAAGCTCAGAGAGCAAGATGGGAGGCTGCATGGGAAACATTATCAAAATCTAACCCTAAATCCTGTAGTGTAACCTTCAGAGATATCAGCACACACAAGGCACCTTTAGTCATCCACAATCTACAGAAGGTTTGCCTGCTATGTAAATTTGACAAGAATACAGTAAAATTTTTGAATAAAACAAGAATTTTCAGATTTGATCTAGATTACTGTAGAGTAAAAAGTTTAAAAAGTGCTTTCAAATTCAGATTAGTTATTCTCTTGTAGAACATTCTGAAAAGGTCCTTAATTTCTGCTAAAATAATAAAATGTTTACTTCAAAAAAATAATCTATCATCTCATATTTCAAGTAATGGAAAAGCAGATTTTCAGCTGGTATAAGCCAGAAATATTCTCATGAACTCCCAAAAAGCTGCACTGATGTTCACCACTGTGGTTAAGGACAGTCTTGTAGTTTAGAGAAGTAATGATTATTAGAAAATACACAAAGGTACCAAAAGCAAGTGAAAATTCTCTGGCAGAAATGACACTGTCAGAGGATAGCACAGACCACTTGAATAACAACCGTGCTATCAAAACACAGCCAAAGGACCAGAGTTTGAAAAGAATTAGAGTATCATTATCAATGACACGAAGACTAAAGATGGGAGCAGCTTAACCACTGCCTGTCAGTGTGTGCACCCAGCTCAGCACCCAGGCAGCTGCCTCTGCACACACCCACTATTACATGGTAATGGAAAAGGTGACACTGCCAACAGAACCCTCTTTCTTGCCTTGCTCATTCGAATGGAAACACCAGAGACAATGCTAAACTCTTTTGCATGGTGTGTGTCGACTGTGATTGCAAAATTGAGTGCCGGGATGCTCCAGATTGCTCCACGACTGGCTTCTTCTCCATGCTCTACAGTGTAGCTGCGAAGGGAACACACCCCGCAGGACTCAGCACAGGGACAGGACTGTGAGCTCCTAGTGAAAGTCTCTGACCTTTCTCAATGTTAACCTCATCCACATCTGCACTCCCAGTAGCTCAGACTTCCCACTTCTAGAATGAATAAGAAGAGAGCTTGTCTGCTTGGATAGAACTGGAAAGGATTTTAATACCCACCTGTCATGAGGAAATCCTGGTTCAACTAATTGGGGAGAGGCACTCAAATTAATGGTCTGGACTCTAGCCCTGATTTTATGCTAAACCCACAGGGTAATAATAAGCAGCTCATTTTAACATTTTCATCTCTGCTTTCCCTCACCTGTCCTGTGTTGGTTGCCAGAGGGTTTATGAAGGGACTCTCCCTTATCGTGCACTTGCTTATGCTTCTTTTCTCATGCCCAGTGCAGAGGAGTCCTTTAGTGGTAACATGTTCAGAGCATCTATCACTGTAATTTGAAGAATTTCTAAATTATTTCATCTAACTGCAAAATAATTGTTTTCTTTAAAGCACCGAATATATCAGACCGTAAACCTACAAATCCTGGAAGGAATGATAAAAGACACAGAGTGTAAAATTGAAATAGATGTCAACTTGATGGGCTACCATGGCTCAAGAGGAATTACAGTCTGTCATTCAAAAAGTCAAAAGCACAGTGGTTAAATACTAGAAAATATTTATGAGACAAACAGCAGCATTCAGAGTTCAGATAAAGAGGCTGTTCTAAGGCCTGACACAGAATGGCACCTGTTGAAATGCTCCAAGCACACAGAAATCCGAGATAGCATTCTTTCTTCCCCAGGTATGGCAGTCTCTGTCGTTTCCCTCCATAGAGGGATTAAAATGATGACAGATGAAGATCCATTGCCAAAGTAAATGAAGGATCACATTTAGATGTGTAATTACTTGGTTCTGGGCCACTGAAAAACACGCTCAAAAATGGCAGCTAAGTCACAGATTCAAATACCTGGCCTGGTAATATTAAATTGTTCTTTGACATTTAAGCAACTGTCAGAAACTCAAAGTAGCCGTGCACTTCCATCAGGGAAGACCATCAGTGTGGGGAGATGCTGACTCCTTCCCTTAGTTCTCAGTTATACCTTTTGTACCATACAGATTTTCACTGTAACAGGTGCATAAACCAGTCTTCTTCAAGAAACACTGCCTAGTGTTCATGCATGCAGATTTTCCAGACCTTCTGTGAAATGAAAAAGGTGAGTCCTGTTGCAATGCTGAAGACTTGGCATGAAATCCTGACCCTACTGAAACGAGTGAGATTTACTCCACACATTTCAGTATGGCTTGTGTTTCACCTCTGGATAAGGGAATAACCACTTGATACTTCATTTGCTCCCAACCATTCCCTCAAGTCAAATAGGACATAATACATTTCTAAAATACTCCTCAAAGCCACTATTTTTGTTTCAGCGTGGTGACAGATGCCAGCCATACTGGAAGCATTTCAAACTGACTCTGCTGAGACATTGACTTACTGCCCGGAGAATAAACTTTCCTCTTCAGTTTGCTGAGTGCATTAGGGAATGTTTCAGACGTGTTTTGCAGGACAAACCCTTTTGTTTTGCTAATAGGACTCATGTACAAACCTCCAGTGGGAAAACATCTGTTTTACAAATCTGTCCTCCTAGATATAGCTGGATTCAAACTACAGACTTTGGAACCACTTCCAAACATTCCCAAAGTTCAGCAGTGTTTGGATGAGGGGGTTGGACTGAAGTTACTGCAGAGAAATAGGCCAGATTTGGGGTTTAAGCTTCGTACATTTTCGGGGACACCTTGAGATTTTGTCTTAGCCCAGCTCTGCTTTTCAGCTGAGCCTGCTCATTTCATGTTGCTTTGGGTGGGCAGGCTGCTCCTATCCACAGTGACATAAGAGAGGGATATGTCAGTCAAAGGAGCTGCTTTCATGACAAACTGAGGTGATGTTAAAAATAAATTGAATTCCTTCTCATTCATCCATGAGAGAAATTCTCAAGCACAAAACACCAGGTGGCAACTAAAGGCTGTTTCTGTAGCTGCAGTGAGCTTTGGGCTGGCCTCACCTTCATTGACAAAAGATTGGTCACACAGCTACCACATCTCTTCCAGCTTAAAAGAGACAGCCCAGCCCAAGTCCATTCTTATGTCTGCCATCCGTTAGTGATTCTCGCAATGACCAATATTTTCTATGGATTTTCCTCCCCAAATGTAGTTGCAGTTAATATTATTTTCTGGATGACATAAAACTCCAGAATTGGTGCAGATATTCAGGAAAGCTCATGTGTCATACATGAAAGTGCTGTAACTCTGCAAAGCTGGAAGAGAAAGCACTCTTTACATGGCACAGATGAACCACTGAATGACTGTTCTATCATTTTCCTTCTGGGGACATGGATGCTTGTGAGCCAAAGCTACTGCAATAAAAATGCTGCCACTGTAAAAGACCCAAGGCATTCTCCAAACTGTGCCTGGTGCAGAACCCAGCTTGCTCTGGGGAGGGTGGGAGTCCAGTGGCTCAGAGACAGGCTGGAGCACCACAGGGCATGTTGGTTTCGGAGAACTCCTGGGGTCTGCCAAGGAGGTTAAAGGAATCCAGGTTCCCTCCAGCCTCGGCAGCAGGACGTCAGTGTGTCCCAGACTGGGGCACAGAGAGGTAAGTGTGCTGAGCAGGTGGCTCACCTCACTCATCTGAGGCCAAGATAGATGAGGAGGGAGGCAGCTCTTGAGAGAACTCTTGCAGCCTGGCAGCAGTTCAGTCCATTTCAATGTTTCTTGCAAAGCTCTGGCAGGATCTAAGCACTTCACAAAGTTTCTCTCCTTTCCCCCAGAAAAAACCCACAAAATTTCTTTTTATGTGGACTTTGCCCAATAACTTAAGAGGCACTGATAGTTATAACCAGGAGTGAAAGCACAATGTCACTGCTAGTGCAGTGTGTTCTGAGCCAGGGCTATTGGCACATGTTCTAGAAGAAAGCACAAAGTAAGCACAGTTTGAAAGAGCCAGCAGTCAAGAAGATTTGTGGATGTTTTGCCTAGAAGGAAAATTAACACACTGTATTTCTATGCCCTTGACATTACCCGGGGCACTGACATCCTGAAGAAGCCAAGGGTCACTAAAGAGGTGGTGCACCGTCCTCACAAGTGCTCAGAGCCAAGACAGGGAAGGCAGGAGCATTCAGAGTGTTCCTCTTTGAACTGCTTTCAGATGGCAGTCTCTGGGTGTCAAACAGGGCAATGGCTTAGGGGTTTTTCGCATCCCAAATTTAATTACCTCTCCTCTATCAAGAGAACATTCAAGGGCACATCTGAAGATTAGCTTCTAGAGGGTACATTTAGCCAAACAAAAATGCTCATGTATGTACTCCTCGAAGAAGAAGAGGAATAATTTTGACTAGATGAGGAGTTAAAAAAAAGAAGGGTTTCCTGGTTGTGTGGGGAGAGCTCTAAGACCATCGAGTCTGACCTCAGCCCCTGCCCCAGCTCCACTGCCTTCCTCTGGAGGTGCTCCAGCCCCTCAATGTCCTTGCAGTGAGGGATGCAAAACTGAGCTCAGGATTCCAAGTGCAGCCTCACCAGTGCCCAATATGGGGGGACAACCTCTGGCCTGCCCCTTCTGGCCACACTATTGTTCATAAATTTCTGTATTTTGCATCCTTTCAAGAATTTAATAGTGTCTTTCAAGAGATTCCTCCACAACAGGTCTTACAGATGACTTTTTCACTCTGGATATTCGTTCCTTCTGCCACATCTCACCTCAGTTTGGTTTGCAGTTGGATTTCCAGGATGGGAACACAAACCATGGCCATTTTTAGTGTTCTGAAATTATTAGCCTTAATACATGCCACAGAAATGTATTTCAGTTTTGCTCTATTAAATTGCAGCAGTACTTTTTCCATTAATTTGTCCAGATCCTAGATTCCACCTTCTGCCGAGAAATGTAATTAAGAAAGCAATTCTGCACTGTCAGACATTTCACTGCAAGAATACAGATGCCCTTGGACTTTCATCTTTCCACAGCCACTGTCATTCCTGCTTTTGTGGTCACACCCCACGGTCTCACAGACAAGCAAAGCCAGAACTACAGTGGGAATGTTACATTTCTTCTTCACATAAGAATATGCAGAGCCCATACAGGGTGTCAAAGTATCATTCCCTGCTGGGCGAGTGTGACAAACACAGAGACAGCTTTCTCAACAAACTGAGAGAGCAAGAAGAGCATGTTCAGCATTTACATAAATTTCAGGGTTCTGTGGACCACAGACTTTTATGAGAAGCCTGCACTTGTAAGCTGGGCTGGGCACTGAATTCTGGCACTCCATGAACTACCCACAACAACTTCAGTGATGAGAGCTACAAGTGTTAGAGATACTGTATCGATGGGTAGGACTTTGCCCCAGTGAGCTATTTTAACGAGTCAGGTTTCACAGGACAGCAGCAATGAGAGGCAGGGATAACCCAGTGCTCAGGTAGCTGGAGTGGGGGCTCACAGCCCTGCCCACACTGTGCCTGCCCAGCCAGGCATTGCCAGGCACTGCTGGCGACAGCAGCAGCATCAGCCCAGCATGTGCCAGGTCTGACTGTGTAACCCACCTTACAGCATTTCATTAGGGCTTTAATGACCCACAAAGCGTGTGCCACAGTCCCAAAGCCTTCTCTCAGCTAAGATTTCCTCTGTGACCTTTGACAAGATATTTCATTTTAGCCCCCCCACAGATCCCACCTCCCCAAAAGGGCCAGCACGCTCCTGTTTGATCAGAAAGCCACGTGAAGGGCCATACCCAACACAGAGCAAAGCTCGGAAGTCACCGCAATCACATCTGGACAAATTGGCAAGGAAAGCAGCTGAGCACAAGGCAGCTAAACGAGACTGATAAATGTTTTGTTGCACATTAAACTTTAATTGTTCAGGAAGGCAGATGCTCTATGAATAAAAAAGGATGTGATACCCTTGTAAGAAGTTAAAAATTTGATCTAATTTGTGAGTTTACATTAGGGCAAAGTCAGAGAGCCACAGAGGCAAGCACACACACACACACACACACATCCATGCATTTATCTGCACGTGCAAGTTCAGGTGTGTGTGAAAAGCTCATTTTTATTTGCAGGTGCAAACTTTTTCCAGTGTTAAGGCTTACAACTCAGGAAATTTTGCATATTTCACAGGGGTGGAAAAAAGTTTTGATTTCATGGTAAATATTTCATGAAACAAAGAGCAGATGTTTGCCTTAGCTCCTGTTTTAACTCTGCCTTACTTTCCCAGCTGGAGTTATTAATTATACCTTTTATTCTCCTACTGCAGCTCTTAACTCCAAAAGATTAAATGGCTTGATTAGCACTGTTTAGCTTTTCCTAGGTGGTTTATTGAATGTCACATTTAACATTCTGGCACCTCACAGATGAAACTAAATTCCTGCAGCCTTGAAGAAATATGACTACTTTTTTCCCAGAGAGCAAGAGAAGGGCATTTGTTACATATTTATGAACACATCGCATTGGACGTTTCTTTATATTCTTTACCACGCTCTCACAAACACACAGCCTGTCCTAGACTGTATTTTATATATAAATGTTGACACTTAGTTCTTTTGGAAATGCCTCTTGGAAATTTTTGCACAAAACTGTGACTGGGAGAGTTACAGAGGTTTCTGGAAACCTTGGAGTCAATGAAATATTCTCACATGATTTTTCTAACTCTTCTACTTTCTTGGAAGCCTATAGAAAATGCGATGAAGTGCACAGTCCTTTAGCAGATAAAGAACACTCCATTCTTCCTCCTTGTGCAGCTCCTATGGCTGTACTTCTCATGAGACAGAATTGATAATTTGTCATAAGAGACCTTTGATGCTGCTCCATTAGTGACTGGTTAAGATAATCCAAGATTCATGCTTTAGAATTGCCCAAGACCCAGATCCTAAAGGTACCTACTCAAATGACCCCTGAGGCAGCCACCTGAGCATGGCCATCCCAGTGTTTGCTTGGGACCAGCACCCAAAGCCAGAAGGGCCCTGTGGGGCTGCTGTGAAATGAAAAGCAGCCTTGGCCTGAACACCCAGGCTGAGTTAAAGGGCTTGCAAACAGCTTTGTCTCTTCTCCCTCCTACACTGGTAGTCCAGGACTAACATGGGCATCTGCTAGTTAGATGGAAGTGCTTTCAATAAAACATCCTTTTTTTTCAGTTGTAACCGTGTTCTTCAGCCTCTTTTCAAACTCTAGTGTTTTATGGACTTTTTAGGAAATGCTATATGGTTTATTTTTATGTTTTCTACCTCCGAGGAAACACAGTGATGATCAACCAGCTACTTACTCTGAAGAGAGTGGGAATAGATTATGTAGGCTCTGCCTGTTAATAGCTGAATAGAGTGAGAAGTAAAGGCTGAGCACAGATCTCCTCCTATGGAGCACACAGGTCCTACACAACCACTGAGAGCTGTTCCTGTGCAGATGGAGCAACGTGAGCTCAGTCTGGCCAGATTTTATAATCAAATCTTTGACTTCTGAGGCCCTGATCCTAAACCCCAGATCTTTTATTTCTCCAGTTTGCTTTCCCATGCATATATAAATGGCCCCAGAGAAGGGGTCATTTCTGCCTCCCAGCAGAGTGCAGGGGTGAGGGCACTGCGTGGGGCTTGCCAGCTGGAGGAGCTCAAACGGCGAAGGTGGAATCAGCAAGGTCCAACCCTGAGGACATTACATAGAGAACCCTTTCATGTGCCAAGCACCCTGGACGCTGGGCACGGGGTAATAGCAGCACTCTCTGGTTTATGCATATGTCACAAGCTGTGGCCATTGCCACAAGTGTAGAAACAATCAAGATTTAAAGACGTTTCTAAACCTGCAATGACTTTTATTTGTCACGGATTACCCCTCACCCCACTCTCCCTCTCTGGTCTTTCACTCTGGTTGGTTTCCCATTCCATTGACTTCCAAAGTGACCCCCGAGCCCGAACAAACAAAACCAGATGTGAGACTAAAATGCTATTTCGTGTAACTGCAGCAGCCTTTTGTTTTGCCTGGTTTGTTTAGCTCGAGTTTGTAAGAACTTTGGGGCAGAGGCTCTCAATTGCTCTTTGTTTACATCTCATCTGCAAAAGGCCCCCTCCTTCTTCTCTGGCTCTTGTACTCTACCACAATAAAGATGACTATTAATAATATGACCTTCAGCGAGCTGGAATGCATTCAGCAATTTAAGGCATTGACATTGGAGAAATCCCTATGAATGCCTGAGATCATATAACCCCTCCATTTGTTTTCAGGCCTATCTCCAAACTGTGGTTAAGTAGCTATCATTTCTAATATTTGCATTCCTCTTACCCCATAGTGTGTGGGGGGGATGGTACTATCATAATTATACCACATTCTTCTGGGTTCCATAACGAGCTATTATTTTGCTAATGGAATATTCAAGCAGTCTGCAGTAATTTATCAAATAGTCCCAAGTCCCATTTTCTCTGTGTGAATCTTTTTGTTCACAGGTAAATTGATGTGTGGGGGGTTATCAAGGCTTTTTTGTAATTCAAATTAACCATTCCACTCCCCTCTCAGAAAAAAAAGATCGTTAGACACAGAATGTTATTTTTTTTCTAATGATGTTTAGAATTAGAATTGTGCAGGCTTCCTGTGACTGGCAATTTCTGCATTTTAATTCATTCTTACAGTGGTTTTGCATTTTAATGCCTAATTTTGAAAATTTGCCTAAACTAAAGGGGAGCAAAATGTAATTCCATTTCTCCTTACAACTATTGTCTGCTCCACTGTCAGATTAAACTGCCAACAGTGTAGTGCCATTGACTTGGAGATGAGAGAGAAAAAAACCACCACTCTCTTCGTTTATTTTACTTTCAATGAAAAAAGCCAAAACCCAAGACCTGGATGTATGCACAAAGCACACTGAAAAACCCACACACTCACACACACTCCCATCTCTTCCACTGGATATTTCCCTGCATAAGAGGAAGAGGGAAGGAGGGAGCACACTTGCATGTATGGGGGGCAGGAGGGGGAACTGGTGCCTAATAAAAGAAGAGTAAGTGATGACTTGAGTCTCCAAGACCCCACATCAAATCCTGCAGCCGCCAGATGGATGCATCCCTACTGCCATGGCTGTCATGGGAGGGGCCTGTGGATGGGGCATTGTGACAGTGTTGCATGAAAACACATGAATCAGGTATTCGTTTGACCCAAATGACACACGTGGCACTGGCAGAGGCAGTCGGGGAGGTGGGCAGGGATTTGCAGCTGAGCCAGGAATTCCTCCCAGAAAAGCGTAGCCAACAAGGCAACATGTCATGTGGCAATTTGAACCCTGAAGCAACGTTCTGCTACAAACAAGTGAGCAAATCTCTTGCTACTCTGTGTATGCAGGCATTTTTTTTTAATTTCCATCTTAGAACATATGTCAGATCTTACTCTATTGTAACACATTCCATTGGAACCATATCACTCCCGTTTATAAATGCGTCATCTGAAGTGGTGAAATGCCAGGGGACAGCTCTATTGCCACATCATTCATTGGGCATAAATATTCTGGAGCTGAGTGTCACCAGCCACATTTCTAGCTGGAGAGAGTTGTGCAATATAAACATTTGGTTGGTAAATAAATAAGGCGTAAATGTCTTTGATTGTTGCCTGCTGCCAACAGCAGCTTAGGTTAAATGCAAGCTCTCTGTGTTTCCAGTATATTTGTGGCATTCTGATTAAACCAGAATGCTCTCACTTGCTTAGCTCATCTTCTAGAGTAAAGGTTGTCATCACTGAACACCTGCAGCCTTTGCTTAAGACAAAAATCTGTAAAGACAGCTGAGGGTTATCCTCTGGGGTTTTGTTTGCTTCTTTGGAAGTGTGAGGTTTGTGGGTGTTTTGCTGAAGCAGAGAGGTAAAGCAATGAAACAAAGCTAAGGGTCTATACTGTATTTTGAATCTATAAACAAACAGAGGCATTCTTTGTGCACCACAGTAACACTTGTATGAACACAGTAAGCATCTTGCCACTGTTTTAAAAAGCTACACAAGCCATTATCTACACAATACACTAAACAACTGCATTTCATTTGTGATTCCTGAAGATGAAGACAGAATTACAGTACATATTTTGCTGGCAAAGATTTGGTCAAAGGTTTCTTTTCTTCCTACCAACAAAACAGAACTGTAAAAAAGAATAGTTTATAAGAAGATATGCTATTAAAAGCACGCTTTGGCCAGCACAGCTGTGAATACTCAGGGGAGTGCTGGGGAAGCGTGGATAAGGCTTGGCAGTGCTGCAACTTTGCCTATGTCAAAGCACTGCAATCGTGAAGGCATTTGCCATCACAACACACTGATACAACTCTTCCCACCTAGGTACAGGTTTGTCCGGAAATGGAACTAAATGAAATGTGTCTCACAGGAGACCTGGATGCTCAGCTACCATGTTTTCCTTTCACCAGACATTTTCCTGCAACTACATGTACAAAATAAAATTTTCCAAAATAATACCACTTCCACTTTACTGTTCTGTGGAATTAGAAGCCTTCCAGCCTTTTTTGTCTTGAAGATTTTCTGAGTTCAGCATATTCATGCAAGAGTTACTCCTTCTATCTTTCTATAATCTAAAGTGATTTCATTAGTTAATGTGGAAAGGAAGGCTGAAAGTTCTTGCCCCACTGATACCACCACTTAGACACAAAACCTTTGAGGATCCACCTCATCTTTCCAAACCAATCAGTGACAAAATATGGTCAGAAAGCCTTTTCCAAGTACCAAAATCAGTGAAGTCTTTTAAAACTGAAAACAGTGCATTTCATAATAACTCAGGAGCCTTCATGATTAAGAGGCCACACACTGACACATTTGCTAATTTTTGTTCTGCCTCATTTCCCATGGGCAAACACTCTCAGCTTCCATGGCCAGCAGAGGAGTCAGCAGGGGAGGCCAATCCTTTCTGCAGGGAGGACTCCAGTCCTTCACAAAGGCAGGGTCCTGCAGCACTCAGAGGCTGCTGCCATGGCCTGTTCATGCAGGGAAAAAGAGGAGTTTTCCTGTTTCTGTGAAAGACAACAGGCCAAGATGGCAATCTTCCCTAAAACCCACCCAGTTTAAACCAACATTGCCCTGCCCTCACGTCTTACTGTTGCCATGCTCTGGTTAATGCAAAACTCAACTGAAAACACGTGATATTGAGAAGCCTTTAACCATATGAATGTAAGCACAGTTCATGTGGAGGTCTTCCACAAGGTTACTGTCCCCTCAGCAATATTGTGGGACAGTGGAATTTATAGCTGGTCCAAGCACAAAAGTTCACATTGCTGGTTTACATTTAACAACCCAGCAAGCTCAGAAAAGGAAAAAACTTTCAGCTTACCCTTGATCCTGACAAAGAGCTTACACGAGCCCACCACTGCAGCTGCTTCAACAGAGAAGTTTTAATTTTGCTGAAAATCTTTTCCTGCCCTCTTGCCTTCAAAATCAATATGTCAGAGTGAGTTATTTCATTAAGTACTCCTCCTGCTCTGTACACAGCTCGTCTTTGAGGACAACCTTTAGATATACCTGCTGCCTGCAGTGCTGCTAGTGAAAGGACACCTGGTATTCTGTAATGGGGATATGCCATGTGGGATCTTCATAAATATATATTACAATTGCTCCTGTTACTAAGGAAAGAAAATTGTCTTTTTATCCTTAGTGAGACATATTTGTTCCTTCCCTCCTTCCCTTCCAGGCTGACCTCCTGCATACAGAGAGGCATGAAGACAACCATAAGTGACAATGAGACAAATTTCATTTTGTCGTGAACTGCTTTTTCAATTATTTTTCTCCTCTCTATTTCTCCTGGCTGACCCAGACCAGGCTGTTGCTCTGACAGGGGTCTCTAACCTCCAGATTAAAATATGCAAATTATTATCTCCCCTTCCACTTGGAGCTGTGTCAGCTACAATGGAAATACAAAGAAATGTTTGATTTGGGTTTGTATAAGAACATAGTTACCTACTTTTGTCATCTTGAATAACGAACCCAATTGGACATGACGTAACCAATGTTCAGGTACAATACAGATCCCAGAGCCCTTCATGTTCCCCGAGGCAGCTGCTGCAGGTGTTGCTCCCTGAAACACTCCTGTGTCCCACGAGCCACATCCATCCATCCCACGCACCTTCAGTTTCATGGCACACAAACATTCCAGCAGCTGGCAGCAACAAAGTCCTCCCAGTTCTTTCAGAATATTTGAACAGAAAGAAATTACACTCAAAAATAATCCTGAGGCCAGAAGGGCACCCTCTGATCCCCAAAAAAGAGAACAAAATGCTACCTAACTCTACAGGGAGCTGTCCCCAGACAGGTGTGCACAGCCCAGTCTGTGCCCCCTGCACCTGTTTGTCACTGAGGAGCTTGGCCACAACCTCACTGCTGTTCCTTGTGCTCCCTCTGAGTCCTTGCTGTCCCCTCCATCCCTCCTGGGGAGGCTGCCATTCCCTCCTGTGGGATAACACCAGCCCCTTCTGCAGCACGGCAGCTGCTCAGCTAACCCAGCCAGGAACTGGTAATTTAATGTCTCTTAGCAGTTAGTCAACAGATTGTAAGAATTATTCTTTAAAACCATGAAGGATTGCAGTCACAGCAGTAAGGTAAAGAAAACAAGATGTACTGTCTTGTTACCAATCCCTCAGCCTTTTACTTCATATAAATAATACTGCCTGGGATTTCTTATTAACTACACACTCTATTTAAAATCTTTAAGTCTGGAACACCCATTTTAGAGAAAATTTCAATTTGAACATGGTTACAATCTACTTGCTAGATTAATCTTGCAAACTTGTAATGGGTATATTAATTAGACATCATTAATAACCCCAGTTATGAATTTCTGTTGTCTCTTAAACTAAATATGATTAACTTCACTCACCCTCAAGGGCATAATTTTGCAAAAATTATCAAGCAGGAGAGTATACCCTATTATAGTATTAAAAGTTTTGTTTTGTTTGATTTAATGTACAGGACCAGACCAGCCTCAGAAGCACCGGAAACCTCATGCATTTTACCCCAATATCCTTGTGGGGCTGAAGAAAGCAATCAATTGAAAATAATCAATTGAAAATAGCTTAAAATGCCACATTTTCAGCCACTTTTCCTATATTTTAAGGCAATTTATCTGAAAGAGAACTATCTCACTTCAAAAGGATCTTCTTTAAACATAACAGTGTGCCTTGAAATACTGCAAAAGCCCTACTGAAATCTTTAATACCACGGTTGCCCAAGTACACAGTCCTTGTTGTGCAGGAAACAATTGTAAACAATGCCATTAATTGTTTCCATTAAATGTGCACAGCAGAGGACAATGCTCCAGCATATCTGCCAGGCAGGTGGCAGCAAGGCCACTGCATGGATTGCCAGCTGTACCCATCTCTCCCTCTCTCCAAACACCACCGAAGGGCTCCATGACTCCTGTTCTGCTCTTGGAACGCTCAGACATTCTCCACGTGTAGCTCCAGTCCTCTCCATCTTCCCCAAAGCCTTCCCTTACAAGCACAGCATACCCACAGATGCCTTCCCTGTTTCCATAGCACCAGGCATGCTGTGCCCAGCTCTTCTTTCACTTGTCCCGACAGAACCACCTTACATTTGAAGCAGTTCAGTCATTTATGGCAAGCAGCTCAGCAAGACAGAGCACTTGCAGTGCCTGAGGCCCCTGTGGAGCCTGGTGCTCACTGGAAGGATGGTCAGTCACCTGTTGCTCTTCCTGCCAGCACATTCCCCACAATGCAGAGAGCACTGACTCTTTCTCTCATAGGTTGTTCAGTTCATGACATTCCATTAAGCCCCTTGTAATCAGATTTAGAGCTAAATACTTAGAGAGTTGCCACAACCCCATGCATCTTCTCCACTGTTTACACTCCTGTCTGCTGCTTCCATATGACCTACCAGTCCCCAGTGCTCAATCAAGGGCAGGGGAACACCCCAAAGCGCTCACTGTACAGGGAAGATGATGGATCACACTTCTGTCACACAGCCACTCCCAAAGGGAGCAGTCACACAGTGATCAATCAGTGCTTTGGCAAATGGAGCCCTTGTCCTCTCAGCCCCGACTCTTCTGATTGTTTTCTGTTAAATATCTGAGACAAAGAACTGCTGACCTCAACTTTCAAACTTCAACTTTCAGCATCGATCAACAGTAAATAATGGATAAACCCTTGACAATACATTTCCATGCTATATCCATTTTTTGCAGCTGGTGTATCGAGTCACAAGGATGCAACTCTGTCCACAGAGACTACAGAGGTCTTTGAAGTTCCTTTAAATTGAAAGCCATCCAGAACTTTACAGACTTAAATCATCTTCCAACTGGTAGGGACACCAGACAGCTGCCAAACGATGTCTGGGACCATTTATATAATTTTAGGCAATCCACAACACAGCTCTCAAGCTTTCAGAGCATTAATTAATTCAAGATAATATAGTTAGCTCAGAGCTGAGAAAGAAATCATACTTGTTGAGTGTGTTATGATTTCCCAGGATACTGGGAAATCAGTGGGCAAGAAGCTAAAGCTTATTTTGGATGAGGCAAGATGTAAAGCAAATGCCTTCTTATAAAATAATTCAGTGATAACTAGTGCAGCTATTTAAATATTTAAGTCTGGGAATCAGCTGTGGGAAGAATGGGGAGAAAGAGATATCTCTATTTTTCTGTTTTAACTTTGTCTGCTGTAGGTATTTTTCATATTGCACATCTTCTTCTCATGACATCCAGGTGTTTCTCCACTTTAAAAAGAAATAGTGAGCCTTCAAAATCCAGTCCCTCCCCTGTTGAGCTCAGTACCATGAGAGAGTGGGGAACACTTCCTTGCCATTTCTCACACTGCAGAGCTTCATGTTTTTAGCAAGTTCTCATTTTTTCAGTAACAAAAACCAACCTCTTTGGCAGCTTTCCTCTCTGGTATGAACCTCATTTTCGGCAGGCAAGGGTCCATCCAGACAGAATTTCCTTATTTCTTATGCTAATACTGAACCTCTACAAGCTGACAACAAGGAGCTTTTTTTTTTAATCTGTTATATTTTTGGGAAACATAGCCTGGTGTCATGCACCAGGGCCTCAGGCTTACATCATGGAGGAACTTGGCTTAGTAATTCCTGATGTTGGCTCATCACTGCTAAACTGTAAATGGATATCTCCTGTCTGGCTGGCTGCCCAGGCAGCTTTCTTCTAAATTCTTAATCCCACTTAAACAACATGTTCTTAATAGAAACAAGTGGTGGTTTCCATACAGTATCTAAATAACTGAATAAAGCACGGCTCCCACCAATTACCTTCTCTTCAGCATGACTTGCCTCAGTGCTGGGGACTAAGGGCTATCTGACAGTTCTCTTTCTGATGCTGCTGCTCCTGCTTTTTCCAAGGAGCTCTTCAGGTCTCTCCCTCAGACAGCCAGTGACAAAGTCATATTCTGCACCACACATATTGGTGTCATGATCTCAGCTTGGCCTCCACTAATCACATCCATCCCACCATTGAAGACACCCTAATCCACAAAATCACAGAATCACAGGCTATGCCAAGTTGGGAGGGACCCACAAGGATCATCCAGTCCCACTCCTACCCCTGCATGGGACCATCCCCAAGAGTCACCCCCTGTGCCCCAGAGCATCATCCAAACCCTCCTGCAGCTCTGGCAGCCTTGGGGCTGTGCCCACTGCCCTGGGGAGCCTGGGCAGTGCCCACCACCCTCTGGGGGAAGAGCCTTTCCTGAGATCCCACCTGACCCTGCCCTGGCCCAGCTCCAGCCCTTCCCTGGGTGCTGTCCCTGGTCACACAGAGAAGAGATCAGAGCCTGCCCCTCCTCTGCACCTCCCCAGGAAGGTGTCCCTGCAATGAGGTCTCCCCTCAGTCTCCTCTTCTCCAGCTGAACACCCCAAGTGCCCTCAGTGTCCTCACAGCATCCCCTCCAGGCCCTGGACCATCCTCACTGCCCTCCTTTGGACACTTTCCAATAGTTTGATATCTTTCTTATACTGCAGTGACCAAAACTGAACACAATATTCAACGTGAGACCTCCCCAGTGCAACTAAAAATGTTTTGTACCAGAAAAAAACCAAATAGCACATCAGCCAAGGTACGTAGCCAGTAAGGAAGAACACAGAAGAAGGGTTCAGTTCTGCAGTGGGTAAGTTTATACATCAGAGAGGGTGAACAACACTTGATGAGAGAAGCCAAGCACACACCCATTAAAAAAGAAATACAATCCTCTTGTCACAAATATACCTCCTTTCAGCTTGTTCTTTCACCGACAAGATACATAAATACATAATGCCATTTCTGAGCTATAAAACCCCCCAAACTCCTCTTACCCATATACTTTGCAAGCAACAGAATGGGGGGCCAATTTTCCCAATCTATTTTAAGTCTTCTTAAGGTATTTCAGACATGAAAGGTAGGGGAAAAGAGTCCATGTGTCAGAAACTTTCATTCTTCTCCATGACACAGCTTATAGCCACAGCTGTTAGGATACCCTAACTTGTTTATAACTAAATATTTGTTAGGATACCCTGACTTGTTTATGACTAAATATTTATTTGTTAGGATACCCTAACTTGTTTATAACTAAATATTTATTTGTACACTAAACCAACACACTAAGCCTTGATCACAGCTGCACTGGTGAATTCCTGCTAGCAAGTCCCTCTGCTTTAATTCCAGAGATCCTGATTTGGGACATTAATCTTCAGAAAGAATAACCCATCTTTAAACTCATGAATAAGCTCTCTTTACTTCCTTGGTTAATGGATTGCGTAAATACACATCCCTGAGTGATTTCTTTAATCAGGGCCTTGTATTCTTTAAGGAGAGGCCCTGAAACATTCCCATGTGACCAGTTTGTTTCCTTTTTCTCTCAGCTGTAAATGTGAAGGACGTCCAGGTCTGCTGGACAAGCCCTGCTGGCATCATGACACATGCTCTATGGACACTAAAGGGACTAGGGGAGGTTCACGACACTGCAGAACTGAAACAGTGAGATCTCCAAGTCAAAGAAGATTTCCAGAAGGTGATCAGCAAACCAAGATATGATTTTAAACCATAAATATGTTTTTAACAAGAATTCCCCTTCCAGTTTCAACACAGTCTGCACTCATTCCCCTCTTTGTTACAGTAATTACTGCCTATTGAACATGAGAAGTTGTTTTAAATGAAGCAGTTACTTATCTATTTACCTGCAAAGAATAACAAAGAAAAGCTTACAGAGATAGGTTAGCTCTAAAGTTTGTGTCAAAGTGAAGAAAGAATAGAAAGAGACTTTAACCAGAATGTGGGAGAATGTGTCTATATGAAGGCTGCAAATATTTCAGTCGAGTGGATTTTATTTTGCATTCCATCTGGTTTCATGTATATGATAATTGAAGGGAAATGGTGATAGAAAATAAAGCACTTTCCCATGCTGTGTCTAAAGCTTTTTTTATGACAAGTGTCATCATGTCTCAAGAGTACCAAAAATACTGGTGAAAGTCATGTTAATTTTTAAAAACAAATATGCGTGAGAACTGGTTGTAGCTGGATGTAATTTTGAATTGGAGCAGGTCACCAAAATAAGTTTCATTGTGCTGTACCCAGGAGGGTTTGTATTAGGGTCTTCAGGAAAAATAGAGTCAAATATTTTCAAATCTCTTACTAAAATATTTTAGCTCAAACACCCTCTCTGCATGAAAGACTGGCCACATCACTTGTTACTGCCACTAGAGACATAAATACCCTTCCTGAGAACAAGAACTAATCTCTGCTCTCACACCAACAGCTGCACCTTTCTTTTATAAGTGGAAATAGACTTGGCCCTTACTAGGAAAAGAAAGAATTGTGCAAAAGTGTTGAGAGGAAAGCAAGCAATTAAGGAAAGCACAAAAGGAAAGAATGGACCCAGAAAACTTTCTCACTTTTTCTCCAGCTGACAATGCCCAGTCTGGGATTTCTCCCATTCCCCCTGCCCTGGCTGTGATTGAATTAAGAACCTGCCCCCATATATTGAAATACTCCATTGCTCTCCTACCCAATGCTCTACCCAGTTGTCCTGTGTCTGCATCAAGGTATGTATTTGTGCACCAGGAATGTATTCAGTCCTAATCAGCTTTAATTGCTCCATTTCCCTGTATTTTACTGGGACATTTCCAGTCCCTTTTCCCTTGGGTCTGGACACTCCATTGCCTGGTCCTTCAGTTCATTTGCAAACTGGGGCAAATTTTTTTAAGAAGAAAATCCTCAATATAATATTAAAACCCGACTTTATGCTCCCAGTGGTCACAACAAAGGCTAAGTCAGGTAATTAAGAGATTGCTATTTTATCATCCCAGTTCATTAGTTTTAAAACCCAACCTTGATACTTTGCAGAAGATTTCCTTCTGTTAGCACATACGTTCAGACACTGTTTTATAAATTTCCACTGTGTTTGGACTCCAGAGGTCTCTATTCCCACCAAAGAATTCTCACAAGATTCCTATTATCTCATTTTCCCTTTTTTTTTGGCCTTGCACTTTGACCCTGGCATTCTCAAAAGGACACTTCACTTTTTACATTAGGCTTCCATCACAGACTGGTTTTCTAAGCAATAAAATAGAATAACTTGCAGTCCATACTTGTCCAGAGTCCCAGGGACAGGCTCCACAAGCCAAATATATACAGTGGGAAAGGATAATTTAAAATGTTCCAGACTAAACATTTTAAAATCAGACAAAATAAATATTTCAAAGCACTAACCTGAAAACTATTGCTTGCTGATTCTGGAGCTTGATGTTGTTACTGTTATAGCTCCTTGTTAAAAGACCATGAATTTTTAACGTGTTCTGACATCCTACAGATAGCACAAGCAGTGTACATTGGCTCACAAATTATTTGCTGTCCTTCACCACAACCTACAGCATCCAGTGCTGTACCTTGGAAATTAGGGCATTCTGTAGTTAATAGAGAGCCTGCCTTGCTAGGATCAGTTATTGACTCTTTTATGCACGCTACTTTGAATGAGCACTTTTACCTATATGAAATGAGAATACCAGGCTCAGGATAGCAGTAATAATAAGAATTATCAATATTATCACTCCCTGGATAGAGCTGATGGGTCCTGTGGGGATTATCCTGGTATCAGGTAACTGCAGAGAGCACAAGGAAGTAAACTGAGATGCCCCACAAACTATTTCTAGAGCCTTCTGGAGGATCTGAAGGAGTCAAACCTCCTCTGGCCAATGGGACCGTCTGTGGGCTGGCACTTGTATGGGCAGGTTGTTGCATCACTGATCACAGGATAATGAGATGCACTGTGATGGGGAATGTTACTGTTTATAAAAGTGAGGTCTATGAGTGTATCCAAATAAAAAATCATGTGTCATTAAACATCAGTTTTGTTATTTAATTGCATGAGAATGATAAAAATCAATCCATTATTCCAATGAATGCTTTAGTAAATACTGACATTTACTTGTTTTAACATACTAATACTTCTTAATAGCAAGTGTGTATGTTATCTTTCTTCACCCATATGGGAAATTTTCCAATAAGCCCAAATTCTTCTGGTATGAGCAGCACTTACTGCATTGCTTTCTCAAATGCAAAAGGCATTATTTAAATTACATATTGTAAATAAATGACATGAAGAAACATGCAACATGGACTTGTCCCTAGTTTTATGAGAAAACTGCAAACATGGTTTTCCACTGCACTGCTGAAAACAAATCAGCTGTACACACACCCTGTCACCCACTGAGGACTGAGGGACTGAAACCCTCCAGCACTGCCCTGGAAAATCTTAGCCTAAAGTTACACACTCCTGGAAGGAAAAGGGCTCAGCAATTGGAGCCCAGGTCAGGGAGGGAGTGCCATCCACTCCACCCCTCGATACAGCAGCGCACGCCTCGTCTGGTGAGCTGAATTGTTTGATCTGACCTGTCCTCCACACCAAGGACAATGCAGGAGAGGTGCCTGCCACAGAAACAGACAACACCAAGGCACTTCCACCCACACTAAATCCAGAGCCTGAACTCCTTGAGGTGTTGCTGCAGGGGCATCGATGCTGATTAGACATGACACAGGAATGAAGCAGAGACTCTTGAGAACACTGAGAGCTGCTCCTGTGCTCCTGTGGTGAGCCTGCACAGCTGCTCTGCAATGCCGAGTGATTATGGTGCTCCAGATCTGCACTAAGGAAAAGACCTTAATATTGTGCTCAGTCAAATAATGCAAGGCCACTTAAACTACCCCATGGTAAAGGAACCAGGTGGAGGGGGCTTGACTCAAGAGCAAACAATATCCACCTTTAAAAGAACCCTTTTCAACTACCAAGGCAGAGAGTGGAAACAAGACTTACATCTTGAAAAGTGATATATCTCCACTTCTCACACGGGTAAGCTCATGCAGGAGCAACCATAGCTGGTATATTAACTTTGGTAGCTCCCTCTTCCACCTTTCTGAAATATTCAGAGTGCTAACCTGCCTTTTGCACATTCACTCTCCAAAAGGTCTAGAATGTCATCTTATTTCCTTCTTTTTCCCCAGAAAAACTGCATTTTAAGAATAAATTTCACAGTGACTTGTTACAAAGACAAATTATTTATTACATTTTGAAAACGAGGCATAATCCTCCTATCCTGTTAGATTCAGTGAGATGCAAGGACAGATGTGAAGGAGAAAAGGATTAATATGACCCTATAATTCCAGACGAGGTAGTAAAAGTCCATTTGTTTTAGGAAGTAACTGTGTGTCTGCTTTCCACATTCTTCTAATGAATATTTCATATGGGTTTAATGCAATGCAGGGGTAGAGCACAATGTAGGTAGGTGTAATGGATACATCATGGCACATTACTGAGGAAGAGCCAAGTAGATGTGGCCAAAGGGAAGAGGCAGTGCCCTGTGGAACTTAAACAGCTCCAGGAAAATGAACAGTTCAGCAAGCTTTCCTAAGTGCTATCAAATCCTCTCCTGTTGTTACTATCGAAATCTGTTTTCGTGTTCTCCATCAGCCATTCCACTTTGTTGACTGAATGAGATGTTTTTGCAGTCCTGAATAAAAAGAAATCAAGACTCCACACTTGTTGTCTGTAGTTTCAGTGCATTCGTGAAGGATTCCAGAGTGTCCCATCAAAACAGAGCACAGAAACCCTCTGAAACCTTCACATTCTATACAGTCTAAAATCAAATGCAAAGTGTTCTCTGCATTTGCCCTGCAACTCCTTTATTAACTGAAGCTGAGGCAAGGCAGAACTCAAAAGCCCCACCACTGAATGGAAGATGCACAAATGCAGCTGATACTTCTCTCTTCAACACCAGAAGGAGGGGTGTTGTCCCTTGTCACCAGGGCTGCACGGTGACAGCACACACTCACCACGTGTGCACTTATTGATCAGAGCACTGAGGCTGAAAGGACAGAGATGAGAAAACAACATTGCATGCAACACACCAGATATTCCAAGACTAAGGACTAAGGACATTTCATTTTCATGTCATATCTGAAGTATGGCCAGTTTCCCTCTAATTGCTAAGAATAAACTATGTTGCAATTTCAGTGAAAGTCTTTGGGCTTTTCTCATCTACAAATGTGTTTGAAATTTTCCAGAATGAAGCTGGCATTTTGTCCTTCTATTTTGATTTTTTTATTTTTAATTTGATGTAAAAAAAAATAAGTAAAGCTGTTTCATTTTATGCTTTTAAGACTGCTCAAAAGTCTTGCTCCTGATATACATGAGATTGCACGAGAAAACACAAGGACAGCTCAAAGCCCAAGCTATCCCTGATGGAGGTGGAAAAGACTGTTTTCCTAATCCCTTTGCTACAGCTCACATCCAGACGGTAGGGCATGACTAGAAGGGTTCCTTGCACAAAGCACAAGGAATTGGCCTCAGCCTCTCTCCTGTGGACAATGGGATCTGTTGCAGTGAGTGATGGCAAACGTAGCAATATAACACTTGGTAGCTCCCACTCTTGAGCAAGGCAGGGAAGATAAAAAAATAATTCAGCCCTTGAGACATTTTCTGGGCTAGTATTTTTCCCCTTTCCTTTTTCATAGCCCCAGCACAGTTCCAGTAATGAGCTGTGATGCTGGTGCCTAGTCCCCTGAACTCAAGAGTGGAGGCATCAGCCTTCTTGAGTGCACTTAAAAAAGGGAAAGAGGAAGAGAAACAAACAGTTGCCTTCAATAAACTGCCAACCTCAATGATTCGTTATGCACAGCTTGTGGAGACAGTTGCTGTTCTGGCACTGATGGCATTCATAAACACACAGGGACAGCTAAGGGGTGATGGATGTAGTCAGAATATTGTCCTTCGTAATTTCCACTCCTCTTTTTCATTATTCTTCATTTTTTACCCACGACAGGGAATTATTTAAAGGCACACTCCTGTTGCAGTCAGGAGTGTGAGTATATTGTGCTGTGGAGATTCCATGGCAGGTTCCAGGTATGTTGGTTTGACTAGGATAAGATATGGGGTTTTTCCTCCAGGCACTCTCTGCTTGGTGAGTTCCTCCTTTTCTAGACATTTTCTTGTTCAGATCCTGTACAGATAACAGTCTATGCCATGGGGTAATACAGGCCTGATCCTAAAATTAAGGTTCACAGATACAGCAGTATGAGAGCCCTGTAGTCCAGTTATAAGTGAGCTCAGCTAAACTGGTTCTGAAGGAAAACTTTTCTGCAGGAAAATTCTCCTGCTAATCCAACAGTTTGATCTTGGGCTGTAGTCTGTGTGTAGAATCTCAGAGCCTTCATGTCTCAGTGCCCTAAATGCAGAAATGTTCAACGTACCTCCCTGAAAAGTAATCTGCCTGTGTAAAAATACTTCTCTGTACCAAGGACTGGAGGAACCATCACAGTTACAGAAACTCTGGATCTCTTTGAAAATGCTTTTATATATTTTGGGGGTCTTATGATTTTTCTTGCCTAGTCCTCCATTTCTCAGTTTTGTTCTCTATGCCCTTGTAATCTTCAAAACCTATTACTGGTATTCAGGGGATAAAGAGTAATATATTTAGGTTTCCAGCTGGGAGAGGGAAGATAAATTGTCGTCAGTATTCAGTGAACATTGTCAGGTACCAAGAAATTCCAATTTCTCAGAACCCTTCTTGGACGTATGTTCAGGTGACAGCCACAAACATCTCTGTTATTTCTCTGGCTGCTCAAACACACTGGGATGAACTCCACACAGCCAGCATTTAGGAGTTAGCAGTGGGGTTTGTCCAAACTACAGCCACTGTTCAATGCATGGGGGGAAAATCAAACCATCATGCTGCGTAAGAACTGATGTGACTCTGAAATATTTTTAAAGACACTTTTTATTCACATGCCCAATTGTTCCCCATTAAGCACTTACTCCTCTCATTGGGCTAACTTATCATTGGTTTCAAGAATGATCCAGGTTACCCATCCCTTTGCAGAGTACAATAAAGGCACAGTGCAAAGCAGTAAAGGACACAAATACAGCTCGAAAAGCTACTTGTGTATTTAAAGCAAATGACAAGGATGGTATGTTCCAATTGAAGCTTCATAATTTTCTGTTGAGGAAAAAATATTAGAAAGATTATATGCTACCTTTCTGATTTTGATTGCTTCATGGGATAAAAAGGAAAAAAAGCTAAAAAAAAAGGCTCAAAGACCTTTGTCTATTTATTTGCAAGCATATTTTTAATATGGTTCCTTCAGAAATTATTATGGAATCTTTAAAAAAAAATTAATCATCTAGCCAAGCAACAAAAAAAATTCTACAGAAAAAGTACAGCCAAAAGGTTTCTGACAAATACAACAGTGTGTTCATAATAATGTTAAAAAACCACAACCAACCGAAAATGGGAGATATATTTGAATAGATTGTTGTGCCTTGGCTTTAGCATTCAAGCTCAAGGATAAACAAGAACAAAACATTTCATATACAGATATACCCTGCAAGCTAAAAAAGCAGTGGTATAGAATAGAGTTGAGATGGTTAGTAAGAGCAGCATGAGAAAAGAACACTGCAGGGTAAAAAATAATGATTGACAAATACTAAGCACCAAAAGGACGGAGTGCAAAAGGGGAAAACCAGAACTTGTTGACAAGTGAGGAGCAGTGAGAGGAGATGAGCTGAACATATTTCTTTTTAATGAGGTGTTAAGGAGACCATCTCTAGAGGTTGGATAATGACTGTGCTGATGAGTTGGCCAGGGGTGTGAAAAAAGCTGAATAATATGACATTTGGGAAACTCAGGGGAGCAGCGAAATGTGAGATGAGAGAGTTCCTGAGAAAAGAGGTGAAGTCCTTCTGCCACTTAGATAACTGCAGTGATGCCAGGACTGCAAGGACTCAGCATCTCAGTCAGGTAACACTTTTCTAAAATGCAAGCACACTTTTAAAGAAAAGATCCTACCTTATACCAAATCCCTCACTCCCAGAGAAAACTCCTGAAGATGCAAGTGCTCTGCTATCCCTCCTGTCCTCTTGGTTAAGCAGCACAGCAGAGTGTGCTGCTCAGCTAGACCGTACTGCAGTGGATGCAGAAGTGCACTGGACAGCTCTCCTAAGGACAGAGGTGCTCACCTGAAAGAGCCCTGGGACAATGTCAGATGTTCTAAATGCTCCACCAAAACAGATTATGGCATTAAAGCAATAAACACAAAGTAAGATTAGGAATTTTCTACCTTCTGACCTTTACCAAGACAATTTCCTGCAGACAGAGGGGGACAGGGCTTTGAATGAAGTCAGTCTTCATACCCTATCCCCCAACTCAACAACAAAAGAGTGGGATGCACCTCTGGGGTTCATCTCTTGGATGTCTAACACTGTCACATGTCTGTAGGAACGCTGGGCACCTCCTGTTTTTTCCCAGACATTGCCATTGTACCCTACATCTGTAACTGCAGCATCCCTCTGAGAAACTGGGGGTCAGTACCACACCAGAGCACCAGGGCAGGGGGACAGGGGACAAGAACAAAAGGACCAGGCAGAGTTTGCTTCACTGTGTATCTGAACTTGAAATAAATAAATACATAGAAATCAACCCCGTGGGAACCGTCTCATGAGAAAAGTAGCAGGCAGAAGCATTGCCAGGTTGCACACACACACACACAAAAAAATATATATATTTAAAATGTCTCCAGTAACTAGCAGTTGTTTGAAGGAACGTGACAGTGACAAAGGCAGAGGAAGTTTGTGGTGGGTGCTCAGGGATGGCAAGGAACAGGATATGTTTATGTGCAGAGATGCTAAATATAAACTCCAAGGTGCAGCAGAGATGAAAGACACCTCAGCAACAGTATCTGCAGAAGGTCAGGAGGCAACATAAAAGCAGGGAAAAGACAGAGGCCCCTGTTCACATGAAACAGAGCAGAAAGGTTTCATGCCACTTCCTACGGCTTTGCTGGGCAAATGTATAAAAATACATGAAAGCTACCCATGCAAACTAAAATTGTATTTGCACCAGAATCACAGGCAACACAAAATGAACAACTGGGGACCCAATGCAAAAGTATTACTTCATATAATTAGTATTTTACAGAATAAACATGCTGATAAAGTTAGTGCAACAGTATCTGACTCTGCTCACCAGAAGAGATGACTGGAAATATTAGGAGTTTGGACTTGTAATCTTTTTCTGGAGATGGAAGTGAAAAGGTTTCCGAGTTCTGAGAATGTCATCAGACAGTGTCACAAAATGTAAAGAAAGGGCTGTAGAAGGTAAAATCTTATTTAAAATAGAGTTTGAGGTGCTGCTGGAATGACAACTCAAATCATACCAAACTTAGGAACGAATAAGAAATTTCAATTAAAAAATGGCAATTTTCATGTCCTGTGAGCTATATCATTAAATTAAAAAACAAACAAACAAACAACCAAAAACCAGCAGATGTGGATTTTTCTGCCACTAAAGGAAAGTCTGTCCATGTAAGTTCTTACCCAATGGCTGGGCATGGAAACCCATGAGGTCTCCTAAAGAGGGTTCTGGCCATATGATTCAGTTCCCTGCCTTCTTTCACAAATGACCACTCACAAACCCTTCATCAGCCTCTCAGCACAGCCCCTTCCATTCATTACCTGCTGCAGTGCGGGTTTAATTCATCAAGCTGCAGGATATTTAATCCAGCAGATCATCAATTTCTGACCACAGTTCTTTCCAAGTCAATTTCCTGAGTGTTATTTTTCAGGTAAGAATCCAGTGGTCCTTGTTTCAAGTGATTGTGACAGTGAAATCCATACGGAAAGCTCAAACATAGACAGTCTACCCTTAACTGCTTGTTTATCTCGAGCATCACAGTCACATTTAATCAATTGGCATCGATTTAAAATGCAAGGTAATCTCAAAGGAGAGAGTAGGGGAGTAGGGCAGGTATGGATTGGGGTGGGAATGACAACACAGTTCAGATCTAGTTTTGCAGATGTCCTGAGTAGACAGAAAGCACAGGGAGTTGGGGAATTACCAGAAAGAGCAGACCAATTCTTGTTATTTCTGCTACTACTCCCATCTTGGCAGCTCCAGACAATTAAAACCTGCTAAAGGAGACTTTTCTGCTCTGTTCTGACACAGGTCTCCCCATGTCAGCTGGAGCTCCAGGCCAGCCATGCTCACTGTGCCTCTGGTGAGACACAAAAGAATCAACAAATTCAGAAGGCAGGAACAGCAGAGTAAGAAGAGAGAGATGCTATGGAAAAGAAGGAAAAAGAAAGAACTAAACACGAACCCAACAACAACAAAAACCAAGAGAAATTTTCAATTTCCATTTCAAATAGAAATACTCAATGCCCATAAAGCATGTCTTTACAGGCCACCTGAAAAAAAAAATAAGTTTTAATTTATTGTTATGCTGTGCAATCACCAGAACATTCTGTGGCCAGAGGAGATTGCAGCACGAAGCAGAGAGTGGGGTGCAGTAGTTTAGTCATAGTCCATAGTTTTAGGAGTACTTTTTTCTACTGCTCTTATTCAGGAAGTGGAGAGGGGCAGATGAGCTGCCTGTGATGAAAGGCAAGGAGCAACCCTGAGCTCGCCGTTGCTCCTCAAACTGTTCTGCACATATCTGACAGCAACCCGCTTAGATAAAAGCACAGCACAGGGGGATGGGAAAACAACAGCCACCAAAGCAGCGAAAGGAGATGTGTAAAGAGCTACAAGCTAACTAACCCAGGGATATAAAATTGATACAGACCAAAGTCCCGAAACAGTGGAACTCAGCAGTATCAAAGACATGGTTTGTCTCAGAACTACAGAAGAATGGAAACATTAAGGTGTGTTATGAAAGAAAGAGATGTAATAAAGCATAAAGGTGTAACATCAAGAGCCTCTTGCACAAAGTTGCAAACACTCAGCAGGGGAGAAAAGACATTTCTTGTGTTCTCACTTACATAAAAATTATTTAGCATAAAGAGGCAGGGTTTGACACAATAAAAAAGCAGTCCTGCCATTATGTATGGGCAGCAGAAGTGGAATTGGAATATCCTTTTTCTTGCCATCAGTTATGGTATTTAAATCCAGGAACTGTTAAATATTAGAAAGAGGCATCCTTGACCAGTTTGATTTCCCCCACTGCAGCCTGTGTGATCCAGATACAGGCACTGGATTATTTGTATGCCAGTCATGCTCAGCCCAGGCCAGACAATCCTAGAGAGAGCCGGAGAGAATCAGTAATTGCAAAACCCTTCTCTTAGCATTCCCCATCAGGGGGAGAGGCAGCTAAGCCAAAGGGCCCTCCCCAGACCACCAAACCCAGCTCCAGACAAAATACTGTGGATATGGCACCTCCGCGGCTTCCTAGCAGAGAACCCTTGAGGGATTCTTCTAGTTCCTAAACAACAAACAAGTCCGGCTAGGACAATCACAGTTCTAGTTTTCTAAAAAGATGGTTTCTCCAGATGAAACATAGAATGCATAAGGCAAACATGTCAGTGGAACAGATCATCAAGGGGAGAAGAGCCCTTTCTTCCTTATAAACTATAAGCTTTAATAGATCAGTTGGGGGGTGGAGGAATAAAAAGCATAGAAGTAACATATTCTACTTCTCCCTTTTATTTTCTTCAAACTATAAATTCCCTACCCTTTTTTACTGCACCTCCTGCTTGAATTTGCAGAAACTTCTGGCAACTCTTCACCAGTATAAGAGCCCAGTGTCACTCAGCTGTCCCAACCCATGGCAGAACCACACCCTGCCCTCCCTGCAGCTGAAACAGCAATAAGGGGGCTGCAGAGGAGGGAACAAGAGGGGTGGGAATGGCTCTGCTGAAGTCTGTGGTACCATGCCAGGAAGAGTTCACACAGAGGGTGCCAGCGTGCCAGTCAACATTACAGCTCTGAAGTGAAATAAAGCTGCCACATCTTCCATTCTCCCATCACTTCTCATTTAAGAAAAAATAAAAGTAAAAATTGTTCCGATACTTTCTATTTTGCTTGCTCATACAGCAGAATTCCAGACAAATGAGAAAAGTGTAGTCTGCCTTCCAAGAGACAAATGGAAGCCTGGACACCTTAATGTTTTGTTTCTACACCTGAAAGCCAAGTGAAAAATCCCCTTTTACATCCCAGCTGTCCCACTTCTGCTGAAGGGACTCTAAATCATGAAAGACACACCTGTTGGGCTTTTTAAAGTTCCTTGTTGAAATTCTGAACACTTTTTAATAATACTTCAGATTGCCTACCTTTACACCAACCACACACACACACACACACACACAGAATGAGGACTGCAGTTAACAGTTAAACAATCAAACCATTTTGAAGGGCAGATATGCTGTACAACAAGGTCATGCACTTAAACAACCAGGCAATTCATAAATCCGGGGTAATAAACACCAAATGAAAGCAACTTAGTGACAGTTCAGAAGTGGCCACTACTGTCAGCTGCTGTTCCATCCTCAGCAGCACTGTGTGTTTGGGCTGTGTGGATGTTCTTGGTGCAGAATCAAATCTACTCTTTGAACTCATTTGGTGGCACAGTTTAGAAATACCTAATGCTTCTGGATTGCCAGTTTCTTGTTCATGGCACAGCCACATCACTTGGATCAATTGAACACTCTCCTTACAATGAACAATCTCATTGCTGCTTCTTCTTGTGTGTCCCCACAAATCAAGGACATGAAATAGAAGTCACATTTCCAAAAAAAATGTTTCTAAAGGGACTTCATAAATAGTGCATAAATAGAGGAGAGTAACAGAAGTCAGGAACAGGCACTTTGACAGGCAAGGACCTTATCTCATGTGTAGGACTGGTGATGTAGACTTACTCAGACTCCTCAGAATTACAAACTACTCTGTGAAATTCCAGCTGTATTATTTTTATTTAGTATGATCTTGTAGTCTATTCATTTTAACCAAAGCTAAATAGTTTTAGTAAAAAAACAACAGTAATTACCAGTCTCAGCAATTTACATCTCATCCTAATTTAGAACAAATAATCAACTACAAACTTAAAAATGATCCCACAACACCAAATGCTTTTAGAAAGCTGTTTGAAATCAATTCAGAGTCACACAAGAAACAATATGAGAAGACACTTATGCTTACTAATATTTGACTGTTTAGTTTCTAGATCTAGCTGTAATGCAGGAAGACTTGGGGGGAATAAAAGAAGAAAAAAATGAAACTATTTCTGTCACTCTATTTATGTTCTTATGCATCTTAACTCATAATATCATGTAAGCTTACTTTGAATTTGGGGTTTCCTGCTGCAAAGCTGATAAGTTACCCTTTCAAACCAAGCCCCTACATAAAACTCCCCTTGAATTCAGCTGCAGTTTAGCACGAAGGGAACATTAAAAACACAGGCCTGAAAGCAGGGGGACAACAGCTTTGTGTGTACATTATACATATATGCAGCCATACAGTAATTCATGCCACTGGTTTGGATGAGCACAAAGGTTTACAGGAATGGCCAGACACAAAGTGATACTTTTCCATAAGTATTTCCAACCTCTTAACTTCTTCATGCAAGTTTGCACTTCCCTCTAGTGATGAGGAAGCCATGAGATGACACAGAGCGTGCTGGAGAAAGCCAACTTTCAGCATTCACACTCCATTAATTAATTCATCACCTAAAAGCTAAGTATTGATTTTTTAATGGCTCTACAAATCTGTTTAAGCTACTATGATGTAATTAAGAGGACGTGTGTTTACTGTAAATTATCTAACAAGTGCAAGGGCTGTGCATGCAGCAATAACAAAAATGTAGCTCAGACAATAGGGAAATTGACTGCTTGAAAATGGTTTTTAACTGATTGTAGAAACTACCATGATTGTTATCAAGATGGATCTTTAAAAACCTCCTACAGCACTAAATCCAGAAAGGTCTGATATTCCTTGCATTGAAAGAAACAAGAGATCTTGTGAGTGGTGGGGAGTCAGCTGTTTAACAGGGCTGTCCAGAGGGATGCTGACATAGAAATCTCAAGCCAAAACTTACAGGAACATTATTGTAGTGCATGGGCTCCTTATATTGCGTTCTATCCAAAACACTAGCAAAAATAAGAGCAAAGTAATAATTCCCTCAGATGGCATCTGATTATCCACTAAAATCCTACTCAAAAGTTGAGCCAACACATGAAGCTGATATCATCTTTTTTGATTGGAAGGATGAAGACATATTGATGTACAACATACGTGTTCTGTAAGTGTGAGAAGAGCTGCAATCAACTACTGCCATTGGGACTATATGAACAATAATGGAGGAGCAACCTAATAAACAGTAGACAGTTATTTGTAAATACATTTCTTACCTTATGTTTGCACTGAAAAATGAAATTTCTAAATATTTAGCAAAGAAAATATGAACATACTATTTTCAATGTCGTATTTTGTTTGAAGGGAAAACTTCCCCAATGGTACACTGATTTATTTAATTTTTGTTTTGCTTTAGAACCACACTGAAATTTTGAATAACCAGGCTTTTTCACCTGCCCCATGTTCCATGCAAAAGAGGAGCTGGTTTTCATATCAGTGGGGCTCACAGGAGAGAGCCACCTCAGTATTCAGAGCCCACTCTCTGGAAGTGTTGGCAAAGACAATGGTGAGCTAAAAGAAGCTCCAATATGTGTCAATGAAATGGAAGAAAACATGAAGATAATTATTGTGAGCACACACAGCACAAAGTGTGAACCAATAATTAAAGGGTTGATTATCTCACCAGTGATGGTTACAGGCTTGGGATTAATCCCTTCAAACAGGCCGGGGACAATCACACTCCCCCAGGCAGCACAAGGTGACAGCCCCTCTCTGGCTGCACAGGGCGACTCCCAAAAGGTGCTTTGCTCCCCAAAGGCAAATAACTTGGAAAGGATCAGTGGCCACACACTGCAATAACCTGTGGCAATACAGGATTGTCCTGTGCCTCTGTGTGTGCAGACAGAATACTTTAGGATTAGTATTAAAGCATCCTGCTGCAGAAAATCAAAGTTTGCACCACTGAGTGAAGCATAATGGCTGCTAAGACAATTAACACTCTTTAATCACTGATGGATGCTGAAAACCTTCTTTTGTGCTATAAAAAGGGAGCCATGGATTTAATGAAATCATAACAGGTGATCTGAAAAATGAGTAATTTTTAAATACCTCAGAGTTCCTTTCAGAATGTATTCATCGTCTCATTTTCTCATATGCAATACCAGCAAAGGGGAAAACAGACTCAAACTATAGTTAAAATATACCTCAAGAGACTAGCAATAGAATCAATTAATAAATTGTCTTCAACTGCTTGGTTTTGACAACTGCACACACATTGTATAGAGAAGCTTTTCTTTTCAATTTAATTTCCAAAAGAATTGAGATGCATATACAGCAGAATCTCTCCTAAGTGTTTTCAAATTATTAACCAGTTTCAGTTAGACCTGAAGAGGAGAGAAGCCTCAAAGACAATGAAGATGATGTCCCTAAAGATGATGTCCTCAAAGGTAATGGATAGAAACGCACAGAAAACAGGTTTCACAGTTTCATAGCTTACAGCACATTTACTTTAGTATGGAATGTAGTCACTGAGATTCAGCTCTTTTTTCCAAAGACAGAGACTTGGACTGCCAAACACACTTCCTATGACAGTGGACTAGAGCCCACAGCAGAATCTGGTTTGGGCATTATATAACCCTTGAATAATAAAAAAAGCAGCTGGTTTTGCTTTGTCTGTGACATTCTGTGTATTGCTAACTATTGCCAGCCTCAAGCTTTTGAAAACCATGAGTCAAGCCATCATGAGATTAGCTGTAACATGAGTTACTGGAAAATAAATAAATGCATTTGTGCGGTTTATTTGTCTTTTAATGCTGGGTGAGCTCAGGTCATGGTTTTGGAACTTTCCTCACAAATACCAAGGCTACAGATCCACCTGTTTTCCAAGTGGGTTGGAGTTAAGAAACTATAATGGCAACGCTGAGACTTCTCCAGCATCACACACAGGGACATCAGCCTGGAGGGTCTTTCACTGGCCGCTCCTCAGTGTTGTTAAAGGCCAGTTCTGTGTTTGCTGGGGTATCGATACAGCAAAGGGCCCTGCACATGCTGAGTCTGCAGAGAGCCCCAGCAGCATCACCGAGTCGTGGGAACCAAAGGGGCTGTGACCCCCAGTGACCAGGGAGTGCTGCCACCAAACGAGTGCTCACAGTCAGGGCTGGAACAGACGGGCACTCTCACACATCTCACCTCCCCAGCAGCTGAGGATGAACCAGCCAAAGAAGTTCTATTAGACCAAGGCAGTGGAACTCCAGCCACAATGTCTCTTTCCAAAATTATTTTTAGGCAGTTAAGCTTCATTCTTCTCAAAATATTTGGGCATTCAAAAAGAAAACACTATCTTTACCCCTAGAAACCGACTAGGACAAAGTCTACATATGTAGAGGTAAATTGCATTGTTATTTCAGCATGTTCAGCTTGTGTGGGAAGTTCCCACCTTGTTATGCCACAAACATAAAACTTCCCTAACTCCTGCAGGCTCCTAATGCCTTTCCTTGTGGCTAATTTCAATTAACCAATACACAGCACACAGCAACCAAGTTTTTATATCTCTGCTCCATACTCAAAGTGTTCAGACTCCATGTGTAAGTCCGGGGTGTTCTAGCTGTTAACATGCACCACACAGAGCCATTCCAACCTTCTTCCCCCTGAGCCCCTTCTTGGGTGGTGTAAAATTAAGAATATTCTAGGAGGAGGTTGAAATTAAAACTACTCCACAGGGGCAGATGGAAAAAGTCTTAGGAAACACTTCCTAGTGGGGTTGGATTTTTTCCTTTATTACTTTTTGTGAGGGCAATTTCTATTCATCAGAACCAAACCTTTTTGTGGGAATGGAGCACACCTTTTCAGCTGTGTACGAAGTGTCTCCTCAAAGCAAAGGAGAGCACTGCCCACAGAGAGGGCAGATACTCCCACACTGCTCAGGGAAGTTCCCTGGAGCATCCCACTGCAGGTGCCAGCTCTGCTCCATTCTGGGGCACGGGGATAAGACCTGAGGCAACATCCCACCTATAAAGTCACTTATAATTTCAAAGTCCATCAAGAAAACTTCTGAATTTTCAAAAGCTTAGCAGGATAAATGTTCCTTTTCAGCTCTCATAAACTGTTCCCTTGTAGATTGCCAATTTAAGATATTCACAAACTTTAGGTTTTATACAACTATCAAGCATCTCTACTTGACAAAAAAAAATCCCAAGAGAATGGGTTTTAATTTGGGATAAATATTTACTCCAGAAACAACATTAAGAAATTGCTTCTCTCATGATGTTCTAGGAGGAACGTCTCTAGCAGGAGAAATGGATCTAACTTGTACTGCCCCAGAAGAAGAGTAAGGTCAGTTTATTTTAAATTACTTCTAAAGAATTTGAGTGCTTCTAGAAAACATATCTGGTGACCACTAGTGTAAGGATAGTCGAGCTTCCTTTCCTGAGAAGCTCTGACACACTCAGGGACTAGGGCCTCACAACTGGAGTTACAAATACAAAGAATTAGGATAAACCAATTTTAGGGCACTTTTGCAGCCCAGGATTGCTATAACCCACTGTGTTATACAACCATATTCGCCCAGTATCTCTGCTAGTGAACTCACAATATCCATCCGAGGATTTAAGCATGAAGCTACCAGGTAGCAAAGGGAAATTCCAGTGAGAATGGAGCGTGAGGAGCTCACAGTGCTGCCAGGACTGGCACTGTATGTTGGCACTGTCTTTATTCTTAATGTTTGAACTCTGCTTTCAATGTATGACTTCATATACAGTGCTGGATTGTTGCTCTGCCATAGCAGGACTGTAGCAGGAAGACCAGAAGTGATTCCTTTAAGCTGATGCATGCTTCTTCAAAACACACTCTGCTTTGTTCAACCCCTCAAAAAACACCAAATGTTTTTGTTAGTTATTTGAAATCAAATTCCAGCTGCTCACAGAAACTCTATATGCCTCTGGGTTGTGTGCCCAAATCCCTGGTGCTGTTGCAATTCTTGTAAACACCACAAATAGGTTCTAACCAGAGTCTGCTGCTAAGAAATGACAAACCACTGTAGATTCTTAACATGAGCGTGTCATTGCTAACTGCAATTGCAACACAGAGGATACTAAAAATATAGCTGTGCTAGAACTGCACTTGGGAGATCAGTATAAACAATAAAAGCTGCAGTGGACAAACTCCATCTTCATCTCATTGAGGTGTTCAGCTGGATGAAAGCAGGGAGAGGGGAGGAAGGATTACTCTCAGGAGGATTGCACCCATGCCAGCGTATCAACTTTCTGACACTTAGATGTGCTTTTACATGGAATGAAACCAGCTGAATTTGGATAACAACAATATTAGGATATATTAGTAGTTCACAAGCATATTGTAGTTTTGCAGTAGTGTTTCCTACTGTCCTGAGCTTTCATATTCCTACATCTGAGCTGTCGTGTGCTCACAAACGGAAGCTGCACAGTGTCCTTCAGGTTGTGCATTAGCATGTAAAGAGGTGATGCCTTAGGATAAAACCACATGGTCCCAGAAGCCACTGAGAGCAGAGCAGGGTAACAATCCCTCAGGCTTTGCTGCAGCTCCTCCTTTCCTTTCAGAGTCTTTGATCTGCTTTGACTTGGTAGGCATGTGTTTCCATACAACCTCGCTGCTTTCAGGACACTCTTCAGAGAAGTATTTCTAGCTCTACTGGTGATTTATAGCAACTCCTCAAAATAAACACATTTGCTTTCCTTGTTTGCCAGTATATTATCCAGCTATGATGTACTGTCTTTTATTCAGCTTCAACTAATGCTTTTTTCTTGCCCATTTGACTATCACAAGACTGCTGGATAGATTTTCTATGACATATTTCCACCATTTTTCTCAGAAGACTGAATTTAACTGAATTAATATGGCTGATTTACCCTTTCCTAAAGGAAATGTATAATGCTTTACAGAAATAGTGCTGCTTTTTATATAAAAATCCCGCTATAAATCAGAGGAAACTAACTTGAATATCCTGCTTACCCAGGATAACTCAAAATAGCTTTAGCCATAAGCAAATACACACATCATGGGCTTCTTTGTCTTTCCTTTACCTGTATCTGCATGAAAAGTGCTCACGGGAAGTGCAGCCTTGGAAGCACAAATCCTGATGTTATCTACCCAGTCAACAGAACAGAGACCTGCCCAGCTGTGCAGCTGCAGGAGAGCTCGGTGCACAACCAGAGTTCTCTGCTGTGCCCTCTGCTCTCCCTCAGCCCTGCCCCAACCACCCAGAGCCTCTCACAAGGGTCACTGTTCACAGAGGGGTCTCCAGAGCTCTTCTGTTCTCACAGTCATTTTGGATTGCTGTTAACTCAGATTAATCTTCTGGGGGAACCTGGCTCTTCTCTCTTTTTCTTCTCCAGCTTTCCTTCCAACCTTACCCACTCGGTAAACCACACCACTGAATCTCAGAGTGCATGAATGCAGCATTCCATCCTGGGCCCCAAAGCCTTTTCTTTGCTTTAGAATTGTGTCAGCTTCCATTTCCCTTCAGTAAGAGATACCGGCTCTATCAGCCACTTGTTTGGAAAGTGAAAAAACAACAGGTTTATCTTATGCTGCCCTTCACATGTAAGAGACTTCCTGTCAACACCAACAGCACTTACACATTATCTGTTTTCAAATCTCACCTTGAACATATTCTTTGCTACAATGTTCTAGGCAAATGCAAAGCAGAAGAAAAAAACCCCAAATGTAAGACAATTTCAGAGACAGGAAAATAAAAGGCCAGCAAATGGAACATAAAAATGTTTAAAATATTTAATGGGCATTTCTGTAAAAAAGGGAAGAAAAGGTTGTATGGGCTTAGTAAAAAAGTAGAGGGAAAAGAGATATCGTGTCAGTTTCAAAATAAAATCTTGCTTCAATCTTCTCTATCTCTTCCCTGTCCTTCACAAAATCCTGACAGCTGGGGTGTATCTCCAACCTCCCCTTGAAATCCTGATCGCCTGGGTTCAATGTCTTCAGGCTTTCCTATACTAGAGTAAAGGCTAAGAAGTTGATTTATTTTTCGATGAAACAACATCACAGGACTCCAGGAGGAAGAACTTAAACAAAGGCATTGAATACCACAAACCTCAAGACACAAAGACCCAGATTTGCTAGGACAGGATTGCTGGAAAATGTCTGACACTGATGCCTGAGGTAGTTGCCAGCCTCAGCTCTCAGGCTCTCTGAAACAACCTGACCTACATATTCCTCCTCTTTTCTCCAGCCTCACTGAGAAAACAGACTTCTTAGCACTGTCGTGAGGTTCACTGGGAGGTTAGAAACATGGAGACTTATCTTTAAGCATAGAAGGAGCAAAGTTTATTGTGTAAACATTTACACTGTGAGCTGACCTTCTTCTGACTTCAGCTGGTAAAGAGAGCAGGGGGAAATGCTCTGGGGCAGGAGGCCAGGAAGCTGAGTGGAGGGGGAAGATAAAGAGTGGTCCAGAGTTGAACCAGGCAGTGGCAGAGACAAGGGCAGTGCTCCTCTGGTCCATGAAAAGCACTGCCCAGCTTTGGAAAAGGACTGCATGGCATGACCTCTGAGGTGAACAGAGGACCAGAGACAAGTTCCTTCCTGAGTCCAGATCAGAATGGCTGCTCAGAAATCTGGGAAGATGGAGCTCTTCTCTGAGGGTGCAGATGTGCAGGGCATCCCAGTGGCAGGGCGTAATGCTCACACTGTCATCCTTTGAACTACAGCCACAGCTGGGATCCTCCGAGCAATCCCCAGCCCAGGCACCCAAATTCTCCTGAGGGCAAGCTCTGCAGTGGGATCGAGCTGACTAAATGTGGTGCCATTTCAGCTGCCCAAGGGCATCCCCCTGCCAACTCAGAAAACGTATGCATTGCAGGGTGCCCCTTGCAGGTCTGACATCTCATTGATCAGCCCCACGGAACATTTCAGGCACTAGGATGCCTCAGGTCGCACCTTACATGTCCACATGGTTCAGTTTGGAGCTGGCTGCAAAGGATACTGATCCCAGAAGGCTTTGAAAGTCTATAGAGCTTACATACTAATACATATCATACATCCTGTAATGCACTGAAGAAACTACTTCTCATACTTTCAGTAATCTGAACACTGAGGGCCTCCTTCAGTTGTCCACACATGATATATAGTGCCCAGGATACTTAAGATGCCCTAAGACATCCAGGTAGGAATAGCAGATATTACACAGAACCTGAAAGAAACCTACAACAACCTGGCTCTGTACCAAGTAGGAAACTTCAAGGTAACTCAGATCATAGTAGATACCTCTGAATGAGCAATTGCTTGGGGTTTTTAGCTGTAGAAATGGGATGCATGTTGATCAGCTTTCACAGTGACCCCTTACCCATCCCCTAATTTCTGCACACCCGGTGTGATGGTGTGTGGTTTATGAAGGGTTTGGCAAGGCTTTATACTGGTAGGATACCAGAGGGCTGTAATTTACTGACAACTCACATGAACTGCCAGCCCCAAACCACTGGATAATTGACATTTCCCAGTCAAAACAAGACAGCAGATTTTATGTAGGTGTGGACATGGGAACAGCGAGTGGAGAGAGATCTGTATAACTTCTCTGCTTGTAAAATAAACAACACACCATCCCTGTCTATTGAGGACAGTGATTAAATATGTGACATAACACTGACTTACCCCATCCTAAAACTTTTTCTATGCACATCAAAGAAAACTCCAGGATACTTCACCAGATAGCTACAAAAGACCCAAGAAACTGAAGAAACAATGAAGCTGTAAGAATGTTTTGCCCAAAGCTAAGGCAATTTTCTATGTCCTCAGAGAATGACCTTACGCAGTAATGTAAAATCCCAGACACCCTTTCTTCACTTCTTCATCATTGCTTAGGTTTTACATGCAGAGACACATTTTCACATCAGTAAGAATTATTTTGTTTGGGCAGATGGATTCCTTGAGCTATCACACCCCTTTCAATCACAGTTCACTCTGTTTTATTGTGTGCTTCACGCAGGGTATTGTTCCTCCAAAAAGCTGTCACTAGAAAAGAAAAAAACCAAAACAACTATACAGGAAGAAAACAAACAAACTAAACCAAAACCACCAAAAAACCTCCAGCATTCAACATAGAATTGCAGGTGCAAGCTTTCAGTTAAGCTTTATTATATATTTCTGTCATTTATGAAATTCAGTAGTCTGGAGTCACAGAGACAGCTAGTTTGGATTTCTTCTCTTTTTTTAAATTAATATTTCTGGCTTGCTTTTTCTCATCTATTTTGGGAAATACAGTAGAGAGAAAGACTGTGCTGGCAATATCAGGAGCTTCTGTCAGAGAGTTGAGCATTCAAGTGGAATTACAAGGAAGGAGTTTTCAGTGAGGCAAGAGCAAGAGGGGGAATAAACAATGTGGTCCTTTGAACTCTGACAAGACAGATGAGTCTACAGAAAAGATACCTGAGACTGAGACTGATGGCTTTCCATGGCAGATGTTGACTGCATGTTCAGCCCATTCATGTCAGAACTTGATGTAAGGTTTAAAATGTAAGGTTTCAAATACAGAATGTTTGAGTTATCTAAGAGAAAGGCATTCAGGAGTCTTCAAGCAGGAAAGGCAAATGATTGCAGTACTAAGGTATCCAATACCTTTAATATAGTGTGAGATGTGTGCAAGACTTCATGGTTCTCAGCTGCAGAGAGGTTCCTCTTTTCTTTAACAAGGCAATTAAAGCACTGCACATTCACTGTACAGTGAGGACCTGCACAGGTATTGAGCAGTACAGAAATCAATGCAAGAAGTCATTAGAGAAATGATTTCTTATGAAAATTCCCCTCTTTCTCCTTTCTTTAAGTGGAGAAATGCCTGTCTCCTGCTGCTACTCTCCATTATCCACTCTCTCTCTGGGTAAATTCTCAAACTGTCCCACATAAGGGATGTGGAAATTTGTTATGAATCAGGCCCTAAAAATCTGACAGCAAATCCCATGCTGAAATCCTAGAGGCAGAGTGGAAAAGATTTCTGGAAAATAACTGGAATTCTGCCAAGAATTTTTAAGAGCTTGAATGTCCTGGGGGAATGTATAAAAACAACCTCATGATTCAGCTAACCAAAGCAGTAAAACAAGCTCCCGAAGGCAGGAATCAGCACTTTGAATATATTTGGGTGCTTCCTTTAGTGTCTGTGATTCCTTTTTCTCCTTCTGTCCTTTGCCCAGTTTCTTTTCTACTTTGAAGTTAGAAAGGTAGACTTTACAAGTTCCTTCTCCTTCTCACCCAGCCAACAGGGAAGGGTCATAAGTAGGGCAGCCTGTTCCCTCCTCTTTGAAAGCTGTATGACTGTTCTACTTTAGATACACATCCTCCTGTCTGAGCCCCAGCACAGTGTGAGCCCTATCACAAATTCATAAGCTCCAGCTCTGTCCTGTGTACTACGTAGTCCAGACATGTAACAGTCATCTTAATTATAACTCAGATGTATAAAGCACACCGTCGTCATCTTGCATGATTAAAACAAGGCAGAGCATGCATTACAGGCTCTTGTAAAATGGTGTTTGATTTCCAGCACAAAAAAGACCATCACTGCATCACTTAAAAATGCTTGTGTACGTTGCCTGTGCTGGAAGTGGGTTCTCCCTGGTTTGAAGAAGCCTGTCTGACCCCCATGAATAATGAACTACCTAAGAACTTCAAGAAGAATCCTCAAAGAGATCAATCAAGTGAGACCAAAGGGAATGACAAGAATACAAGATTAAAGACGAGTCTCCGATATGATCTTGACAAAGTTGATTTGAGCACCTAAAAGTTTAATAGATTTAACAGACAGTGGCTAAAGCTAACTCACACATTATGCCTTGCCTGATCCTAGCTGGAAGCATTTTAAATAAGTGTGAGCAGTCTCAAGGAATTTGAACTTTTTAAAGCATGTTGCACTTGGTTACTAGTTAAGAAAATATGGTGGCCACTAGGAGCTTATTGGCTCTCAGAAGTATCAGGATGATATCGTGATTTAATCAACCAAAGAAGAGCTTCTAAGAAGAAGAAAGCTCCAGTCATCAGTTCTACCTAAGTTAGTGAGTGATATGACAGAGTAGATAATCAATTGAGGCTGTCACAGCTGACACCTCAATCCTACATGCAGTTCACCAGTTTTATTTCAGACTTGAACTGAGCTCCTGAACCAAAGGACTCTTCTATATAAATTGTTCAACACTACCTAGAGGACTGTTCCCCAGCCTCATTCCACTTGGGTTGTTGGGCCTGGAGAAGAGAAGGTTCCATGGAGACCTTACTGCAGCCTTTCTATGATACAAGAAAGATGGGGGGACTTTTTACTAGGAATGTTTGCAATAGGACAGGTCATAATGGTTTTAAACTAAAAGAGGATAGATTTAGACTAGACATAAGGAAGACATTTCTTAAGGTGAGGGTGGTGAAACACTGGGACAGGTTGCCCAGAGAGGTGGCAGATGCCCCATCCCCAGAAATATTTAAGTCTAAGTTGGATGGGCCTCTGAGTAGCCTGATCCTGTTGAAGATGCCCCTGCTCATTGCAAGGGGGTTGGACTAGATGGCCTTTAAATATCCCTTTCAGCCCGAACAATTCTCTGACTCCAGCTCTCTGAGGAGAAGGACAGCTCAGCATCAAAAATCCCACTAGTTAGTGCTCCCATGGAATGAGAGAATACAGTCAGGGAGATTTAAAATAATGACATCATCCCTATGCACACATTAATCTTATGTACAGCAGGAAGTAAACTGTTAGGCCTTGCATCCCAGTCTCTATCTCGTTAACATTTGTGTTCGGTGCTTGATCTCCAAAAACACTGAGCCAGCAGTCAAGAATGCAATTTAAAATTGGGCCAGATAAAGAGAACTTATCCATGACTCCAAGTTCGCAGGCAAAGCACTTTTGAGTCACACTGAAATCCAGCCCCAGAAACCAAGAAATGTAAACATGCCATTCCAGCACGCATGGGATGGTACTAGAACACAGGAAGTTGCAAAGTGAGGACACACAGTAAGGTATGTGAAAACTAAGGCTCGCCACCAGAGAGTGTGCCTCCACAGAACTAACCAAGAAAGGACTGTGCATCAACTAAAAGAATCTGAGGATCACAAAACAAGGGACTTAAAACTATCCCATCATTACCCTCCAGAGCACATTTCATCAAAAAGAAGTGGCCTTTTGTCAGTGGTGACACAAATAAACTTCAAAGTCATAAAAAAATATGAGAATACCTCTATAATCAAATGTCTACCTTATAAATGAAATGGCCAATTTCAATTTTATCTCTTCTCCTTTGAAAAGAACGAAAGTTGACCCCAGCAAAGCGCAAGAAGGAACACATACATAACATCTTTTAGAAAAACAAATAACCCCCTGGGGAAAATTAGTCTATTCACAGACTTTAAATCATGCACAAATTAAGGCACTTGACCAAATCAAGGTCTGTTTGTTGAACCAGAATTTCCAATTGGCAGCAAATGAGCCTGAAGTACAAACAAGAGGTTTCTGTTATCTGTAGCATGAAATGGCAGGTGATACTTGTATATTTAAGCACAAAAAGTCTGCATTTCATAACCCCTGCAGCAAATGCTAGTGCTTTAAAAAAGAAAAAAACACTCAGTCTCATTCTTTTCTCAATTATAGCTACACAAAAAATTGAGGCAGTTTCATTGTCACCTGACCTATAGTCATTAACACCAGAAGGGAAGAATGTTTATTACAAGGTCATAATTTAGCAATGAACTAATATGAACAAAACTAGTGAAACCCAAGCCTCAAGATGGAAAAAAATAACTCTTCTGCAACACTCTTCTTACACTTGGTACTTTCATAGGCCCCTGTAAGGATCCTAAGTTTTTCAGTTGAATTTCAGACTATTCTCTCCCATCACCCTAATTGAAGCCTTCTTAATTTACTTATCGAGTCAAAGACTCGTCCTTGCTAGCTGTCCACAGACAGGATTGTCAGTGATACCAGCAGGAGCTCCTCGTGTGACACTCGGATGTCTTGACGTCTCTAACCCCCCCAAGAATCCCTGAAGAAACAGAAAGAATTAGGCCACTGTACAATGCTGGTATTCCAGGAGTGACTGGATCAAATCCAGCAATGTTTTCAGGGCTAGGTGTTTGTTAATTTACTGCTGCTGGAGGAATGCCAACAAAAGTATTCTCCATGCCCAACAGGATTCTTAATGTGAAATAACACATGCATTTACATACCAGGATCTGAAAGTTGCTTCTATTAATAGATACAAAAATCTCATAATCACTGGAACTGTTTTTCTAGTTTTGGCAATAAGGCAACTGAAGAAGTCATGAAAGTGACCTGCAAATGTACCCCCCTTCAGTGATAAACAGATCAGTGGGGTCTGACGGATTGTGACAGGAAAAGACATTGTCCCCACAAATGTGAAAAGGCACCGACCTCACCCTTGGTAAGACCTTTGTCAGTCCCTCACTGAGCTCTTGCAAGTGCCCAGATGAAATCAGTGTGAGTGCACAGTTGCTTTTAAAATGTTGGTATCAGCCTTCAGAGTCAAACAGGACATATTTATTTAACATGACCTCCCAAGGTTCATGGTATTTTATAGCTTCATTAACAAGTAGAGTAAAGAAAAACTTTGTGACCTTTGAAAACAGCATCAATCAGGGCAGGTAACCAACAGTTCTGAGAATAAGGCTCGAATGGAACAGACCTCTGTCCACTGGAGCAACACCCTGAGACACAGGCGAGGTCAGAAAGCAGTAACACAGACTCCTGCACTTAAACCAGAATTAACAGCCCTATAAATACAACAGGGGAAAAATCCAGCTGATCAGAAGCTTTGCAGGAAAGGATCTGAGGGATTCCACACTGCATGTGCGTCAGCTAAGTCAGGCTGTTTCAAAAATATACCATACACCAATTAAATATGTAAAAATAGGAGCTTTATTAGAAGGGAAAACTTTCTTATAAAGAATCCTCTCACTTTTCCTTTCCCTGGGCATTGTGCCAGTTGTAAAAGCTCTCTTCTAGGAGGGCAGCAGCCCCTGAGTGTCCATGGGAAAACATGCACTGTAAAGAAAGAATAGGACTCTCTAGTCTAGAGAAGAGGGCCCTATGAAGAACATGATTGTCTTAAAGTATGGTAAAGACTGCCACAGAAGAACCAGCTGCTCTCTATGTCCACCATGGCTAGGACAAAAATAATAGATTTAAACTCCAGTTGTGAAGATGCAGAATAAACATTAGGGTTACATTTCTAATAATAAAGATGCTAGAAATAAAAGAAAGGTTTGAGATACAAGGGTGGGAACTTTTAGAATTTGGGATAAAAAAGATCTTATGGTGTCATTCTGCTGTTTTGAGTCTATGAGAAGAGAGTTGTCCTCTGCATCTTGTGTCAGCAGAGCTGGACAAGAGCTGCTCTGCTAATCTTAGAAAAGGCTAAGATAAAAACTGCCAGACAGGTGCTTTCTCTGAGCCCTTGACTTTGTATGTGTGTGCACTGCCATAACTTTCTGTGTAAACATGTACATGTCTTCTTACATGTGTGTTCATGCATCTGTAAAAGCCTGTGTTCATACACATTGTTATGTGAATGTGGTGTCCTTGACATCTGACATTTAGTTTTAAAAGCATTAAAGAAACGTTTCCCTCCATTGAGCCCCAACAGTAGAAGGGGTTGGGGCATGTAGGGTGGCTGCTGTCCAGGGATGCTTCAATACTGGTGTTCTTGCCCACCCTTTTCTCCCAAAGCAGAGCAGGTTTGGAGAGGTGAAAAAGCAAATGTGAAGAGTGTTTTATTTGACAGGGCAGTTGGCATAGTTCTTGTCTCATTTCCATCCACATGTGGCACTGAGTGCAGCGAAGGGACAGCAGTATAAAACTGAATTGAAGAGAGAACCAGATCTTTATACGATTATAGTAATACATGAAGAGCTATTGATCATCTGAAGGTTTGTTCCACAAGGGTAAGACTATTCAACAGGCATGTTCAATGAGACTTGCACATAACAGCCTAATGATGGAACCAGAACATGATACAAAACACACGCCAAGCCATGCAGATGATATCTAAGCCTGGTGAATGAAGGAGACAGTTAGCCCCAGTATTCAGACCAAGTGGTTTTAATTTACACTTGGCAGCTCCTTTTCTCCATTTTGGACAAAGTTTTCCCCAGTATTGCATTCCCATTCTGCAGTTTCAGTGTTCTGGGTGGGTGCCCAATGAAAAGCCAATCAACTATGTACATTTCACTTAATCACACCAATATATCCCCTCTGCTGTGACCACACAGCCCAGAGAGTGGCAGTGCACAGAAACCTGAGAGCATGCTGAAGTTAGCTGTGAAGACATGAAGTTAGGGAATTTTACTGTGAGAACAAGGGTACTTAATTAAATCCCTTAAAAAGTTTATGAGATGGTCTGACAAGGCCAGGAAAGAAAGTTTTTCCCAAATGGAACACAGCAAATACTAGCCTGCATTACTTGCAGGAAAGAGGGAATGGGAATTTACCCTAAAAATATTTAGCTGCTTCCAGCAATGAAGAAAATTATTTGCAATATTAAAAACCCCTGAGGATAAGTTCGAGGTTGGGGGATTTTTTGTTTGGTTTGGGTTTTGGTGGGTTTTTTTATAAGAGATCCATACTCTTGTTGCTTCAACAAAGATACAAGCCTGGGGAGGACAATAAAAAACCTGCAGCTTACACAGGGCCATTAAAAAATTTAGATTCTCTCAGCTAAAAGTCTCTGAAGATCTCTGCCTTAACTGTGCTTGAGGCTCTCACCGTTCCCAGTGGCAACCACTCCCTCGGCTGCACATGCAGCTCCCCCCGAGGATGAGGGAGTTTATTCCATTCCCTCAGAGCTCCCTGGGCTGCTCCTGTGCAACCAGGATGGGTCACTCCAGCCCAGGCTGCTGTGCCTGGCACAGCCAGGATTTTGCTGGAATGGCTGAAACTGGGAACAAGAACCTGTGACTCCTCCCTGCCCAGTAATCCCCCTGTCAGCACTACATGGCAGGAAAGCACCTCAACTTAATGCAGGAGGGGTAAGAGGAAAAACTGAATAGCAAAACTGGGGGAGTGGGGCACAAGAAAAACAGGCATGAAGATATGTCCAGGGAAATGTGTTACACATTGGGAGAATGTGGGGAAGCAAACGATGGAGAAAATTACTCTTATGAGCTAACAGAGCTTGAGATTGGAGGAGATGCCTGACAGGGAAATGGACACATGACAGAAACAGTTTAGAAGATAAAGAATAGAAGGTAGCAGGCTGAAAAGGGAGTGAGTAGAAAGGCTGGTGCCCAGCAGAGAGTGTGCATATGCAGAGCCTGAAGTGAGGCACAACATCCCACTTTGTCTGAGCATTCCAAATGATATTATCAGAATACCTTATTGTCAGCCTGTGATGATCATTCACATAGGACAACAAATTGCAGTCAATTATTCCATAACTCAAGCAGCAGAAATCTGAGGAGTTTGCCTAAAACACTATGATTATCCACTCTAGAAGAAAACTGGTCCCATTTTCATGCCAAGGAGACATTATACATGTACATGATGAATACTGTTTGGCTAAATTTGCAAGCACCTAGGAAAAAGGGAAGGTTAGTGTCAAGGCTATATTTGTCTTGTATAGGTCTCTCATGCAAATCCATTGGGACAGAAATATATAAAGCCTGCAGACCATCTTTGTCTTAATCAAGCACTAGGATACATTAGTTCTGATCTAACATACCCCTCTCTAATATTTTGGGGATCTTTTCTCCTGGATTTGCACTGGTGTCTATGAGAGAGTGTTCTTTGGCTGAGAGCAAGTGACAGCACAGTCCAGATCTACATGGGTAAACTCTGCTTCTCACCCCAAAACAGACTGGCTGCATCTGAACCATCTCTTAGGAAGTGATCTGGGTGCTCAGCTTGTGTTCAGGCACTGTCTGCACAGATGTTCTTTGTCTTGAATAAAAAAGTATTACAGGGGGATCATGCTTAAAATGACACAGTATGGAGAACTGTAATCCCATCTTTAGGTACATATATTTTTTTCTGTTTTAATTAGTAGAAGTGTAGCCAATAAAACTAGAACTCCATGGAAGAAGCTTGTGTTATGTAAATAAAGACCATCATCATGTACATAGGGCAACATCTTCAGATCTGGTGTTTCCAAATAAATGTACTTGCCTTTGAAACTTCAATAGTGTGCTTTTAGTGTCATTTGTCTGTGTATTGCATACTTCATATAGGCACACCATGCCCTGCATAAGTTGGTTGACAAATCTAGAAAGAAACCAAAAACTTATCTAAAGAAACAAAATAAAAGAAAAAAACTATAGTACTGCAAATCTAAGCTCTCTTATTAGGTAGCATTCTGGTTTTATGTCTTGGTGTTGAAAAAAATTCATACATTATGCACATGTATCACTAATTCCTGAAATAGGATGTGCAGCAACGCATATCATTCTGCAGACAAGCAATTGGCAGGTGTTTTTCACAATAGCAAGATGAATTCACAGTATGGGATATGTTGATTGCTCATGTCAGTCCCTTTGAAATTTTAAAGCGAGAGTAATCAGAGCTATAAATCTCTCCTAAGTATAATTAGATTACTATTTATACCTAGTGTTGTTAAAACCAGCCTAAGAAATTACTTTTAAGGTGTCATTACTGAAGAAATAATCTCTTTAAAACAATAATCACTCAGTTAAGTACAATTCATATACCTACTTTCTATAATGAGAACACATAATTCAAGTATTTAAGAATACCGAGTGTCTTTTCCTATTTAAAAGTTTGATAATAGCATTTTCAGACTTCCAAGTCTGAAACTTCAAGTTTCTCACATCATGCAGCAGGTCTGGGAGCAGCTCCAGCACTGCAAAGCACTGAGAGGCAGGATTAGGTACAGCAGCTCCCCTGCAGAGAAGGCTCCCTTCGAGGGAAGCAAACTCTGTGTCCCAGAAAGCACAGGTTCCCACCACTGTAGGGTGTCTTATGATAATGAGGCAATTATGATCAACTGACTAGAACTAGAGCTATCTCCATAGACTTTTTATCTTTCAGGAACATATTAGGAATTCCAAAAGATTGTAAATTTATATAATCTGGTCTGATGGTTCACTCTTGTTAATTTACATCTTATTTCCCATGGGGAACATCTTGCTTTTTTTTTCTTCTGCAAGAGAGTCAAGGCATAGCAGTGTGCAAGCAGCAAAACCTGAGTGTCTTGTACCATCTTTTGATTAAGATCTCAATAAAGATATTTACATGGCTCTAAAATAAAAAGAGAGATCTTTAATCCCCAAGCAGAAGCATGGCACTCCAGCTGAATAGGTTATATTATCTATCCAAGATGTAAGTGTTGGTGGCCAGTCACCTCCCTGTGGGGGTGCAGGTTCTGGTCAAGGATGCTGAGACATGTCGAAGCTTGCTGGCATCCTGCAGTAAGCACCTTCATTAAACACTGGTGATTGCACAAAGAACACCAACAACAGAAGCCACTTCCAAATCCATGGCTGGAATAAATCAGGCAGACCAAGAGACTGTAGTCATAAGGCAGAAATTGCATTAATATACATTGGCACAGAGTCAGAAGCAAAAGAGCCTGTACCTCTCCTGATACGTATAAACTTCAGCAGACTTTGTCCCTCATTTTTCTAGTGGAAATTCATGGTCTTGTAGATTTTTTCATGCAAAACAGCCTCCTGAACTCAGCAGCTCTTGGAGAGGCTTTGTCCATGACCTACTACTCATGTGAAGTCAAGGGCAAAACTGCCCCCAGGGTCTCACAGCACCCTAAAGTCAGTTCTCATATGGAAAGTCCTCCTTTTCCAAGGAGTCACTTCATTGCCCCATTAATATTTTATTACACAAAACTCAGAAATGGAAAAAGCATATGTTTGGAATGATATGTAGCAATAAGAATAGGACCCCGTTATAATGTAGTTTTCCATTGCATGATCCAGCTCATGTATTTAACAGTTTTGGTTCCATTCTCTGCCAATTTTATTTTTCTCTTAGAATCTTCAGCTGAAGAATTTTTCTAATAGATGTATTTTATCTAAAATGTCAAGAGGTAATGCTATTCTCCCGTAAGACACAATCTAGTTTCCCTGTGCTGTTACAACTCCTACAAACTCATCATTGCCATAAAGTAATGGATGTATGCTGAGATTTTGGGTTTGTTTACTTTGTTACACATTGCTGATATTTAATAGACTGTATCAGTTAGTACATTTATCTCAATTATAAGTACCATTTAAAATACTGCTTAGGATTTTTAAGGAGCAACAGGATGGATCCTCCACAGCATCAGTTTTTATGATGGCATGTTCCTATAATAAAACGTTCCCCTTCTGCTGCCATGGATAATAGCGCTGTTGACTTCAGTGGCACGAGAACAGATACCAGGAATGAATACACATCCCTATTAAATGCCTGTATCTTAAACTTCCTTTGAGATGCCTATCATTTTAATTTTTGTTTCCTTAAGAGGCCCAAACACGGGCTCTGTTTAATCATACAAGCATCATTATTTAAGACAATACCTACAAATACTGCTCAGAACCCTCAAGCACATTTCAACACAAGCAACTCCTCCCTCAGGTACGAGGCTCCCTTGAAAACCACACTCATCCCAACAACCTGCGGTGCTGGCTCTGGCTGGGGCACAGATAATTCTGTTCACAGTGGCTGTTTTGAATTTGTGCTGGACAGAGTGATGATGATAATAGAGATGTTTGTGTTAGTGCTGAGCACTAAGGGCTGACACAGAGCCAAGGTCCTTTCTGCTTTTAGTCCTGGCAAACTGTTAGGGACACTGAGGGTACATGGGAAGGTGGGAGGAGACACAGCGAGGACAGGGGGCCCAAAGTGCCCAGAGGGATATTCCATAACCTGTGACATCGTGCTCAGTATATAAAGTGGGGCAAGGAGGAGGAAGAGGGGGACACCTGAGGTGAGGGTGTTTCTCTCCTGGAGGAGGCTGAACACCTGCCTGCCCATGGAAAGCAGTGAATTAATGCCTTGTTTTGCTTGGCTTGTGTGTGTGGATTTTTTGTTTGCAGCCACGAGTTTTCGAGCTTTAACCTTCTGATTCTCTCCCCAGTCCATCTGGTGGCGGAGTGAGCAAAAGGTGGCTCTTGGCTGATGACTGGTATGAAACCACAACAGGACATACACTGGTTTGCATTTGCTTCTGCCTGTTTGACAGAGACACCATGGAAGGTGCAGTGTTACCAATGTCCAAGCGTGTCACACACAGCCCACCTGGTGCTCAGGGGCCTTAAAATCCAAGAGCAAAACTAGGAAGGGAAGAATCAGGAATATTTTAAAATGTTTCCAGTTTTAGACTCCTTGACATTCAGCTGCATGGATCTCCTTGGCCATTTGTTAGCAGCTACCAGTGAGCAGCCATGCCCAAAGGGAGAATGTATTCCAGTTAAAGATTGGCTTATAGCCTCATCAGCCAGGTTTTACAGCTTTTAAAGCACAGCAAGAGAAATATTTATACTGAACTTGTTACATGGGGACCTCAGATAGCAGGACAGTCATTTCTTGCATAAGTACACTTAGCTGGAGACAGCAGAGTTACGTTAAGAGGGAAGCAGGGACTTCTAAAAATAAAATGCCTAGAAAATATAGAAAAAAAAAAGAGAGAAATGCTATGCTCTCAATTTGAAGTAACTCTTTTTTTTTCTGAAAATGTTCCCAAGACTCAAAATGTTTTATGTGTCCTTTGAGTTCTGAACACCCTAAGTACCGTAGCACATGTCTGTGCTGTTTAACCAAATCCTCCAATGGTTGGAATTGTTTCTATTTTTTTCTGTGCATGTGTGTGCATAGAAGGGAATATTATTTATAACCATCTAAGGTCTGGCACAGCATTTTTGAATCAATGCCATTCTACACATCAATGTTACAGTTGTTCTATATTAATCTAATTGTTTTAAGAACACTGGAAAATTTGTTCTTATAACATACATATTTACATGTCCTACAGTTCTAGCCTGTTGGGTAACGAGGTCCTAATGAAGGTTTCAGCGCTACCTTTTACACTAATATTAAAAAAAAAAAAGAAAACACCACAAATACATACCCATTCAAGGACCTCCCAGTATTATTAACGTCTCCAGGAAGTCTCAGTCTAGCTAAACTGAGGTAGGATTTGAAGTGGTAAAACTAAGGAATGCAATTTCTGCAAAGAGAAACACCCTAGGGGGTGGTAGAGAAGAAAGATTTCATAGAATTCAAAAATGAGATGGCCCAAAATATTAAAGTAGGTAAATAAAAATGTAATAGTCAGTTAAGCCAGCAGGAAGTGAGACAGAGAGAGTTTACACTGTTTCTGTTCCGGCAGGCTGATGGCCCTGTCTCTGGTGGTACTTGCTTTTATCTCATCAGCAATGTGTTACACCACACCCAGTGACAATTTCTGACAAAATCAGACAAGTCTAAGGAAAGCCACAGCTGGTTAGAGTTTCTTTTCTGAAAGAGAGAAGCACTTTTTCAGCAGATTCATAGAAGCATAGACTGGTTGGAGTTGGGAGAGACCTTACAGACCATTGAGTTCTAGAGGCTCTGCCATTCGCTGAACTTGAGGTCAGCTCTTTTCTGAGCAGGTACCCCCGTCCTGCACTTTTAGTCCAGCTGCACTCTTGGCTACAGAATGTAGAACCTTGGGATTTACTTCGTACATGGGTGGTATGGATGGATATATGAACAGCTAAGCTTGTGTGTGCACGTACAGGCTTCTTTCCTCTCCTCATCTATTTTTAAAACAATGAAAGTACGTGCATATCATATTCTTTTGCCTAACTTTAAGTCCAAATAGGCAAGCATCCTTCTGACCACCCACTAGGATGATGTTACTGACTTTGATAGGCACAAGGTACCTCAGGGTGGCAGAAAAAATAATATTAGAACACTTCAAAACTGGCTGTGTAGATTGAGCAAAATTCACATCAGGGCCTGGTGCTGAGACCAAAGGTGTAGACACCACTAATGACTCATTCATGGAGCTGCTAATGAGGAAACCCACAAGAGGGAAGCAAAAAGTGGAAACCCTTGAACCTGAGCAGTGCTTCGGGCAGTTCTGAAACTCTCACTCATCGAAGTAATAGACAGCTGTAATTGTAAAGTTTGTGGTTAAAACCAAGTGCCAATGGGCTTTCAGCATCCTTCTTCATAGAAATCTGAACACTGAGGCCAAAATCCTGCACCCACCCTCTCAAAACTGTCACAGCAGAAATTTAGGCTACAAATCAAGAACTTCCACAAAGGTGAAAATGATGTTTCACAGTGGGATTAAGGCTCAAACCGCTGTCACATGCAAATACCAGAATTTTACTCCAGGATCTAATCACAGTCCAACTCCAAGGGAAAATCAGAGAGGAAGTACAAAACAGGACACGAAATGCAATCATCTTATTGTTTCCACAGACAGGTTTTATCCCGGTGGGTTAATGAATTCAAACCAGTAGATCTCACCCAAGTATGAAATAATAACTTACATACATGTGTGTATCAAACAGCTATTTCAGTTCTCTTTGTACTCCTTTCCCACTTTACTTCCAATACACATATATATTTTAATTGCCTACTTTCCCTCTATTATCTTTTACTATTCTTAGTCCAGGAAGCATTATTGGGTGAGCTTTATCACTGTAATTGTTCTAATTTAAAGTTGTGCTTTTCAGTAGAAAATCTAATTTGAAATGGCAAAGGGTTAATTATGGAATTTTCCCAGGGAATGTCCCAAGGAAGGAAAAAGATAGGAGCTAAAATCAGTGAAATGCTAATTTTAACATCTAATTTCTAATTCTAATTTTACTTCATAAAGTATTCTTATATTAACCCTACATATGGAGAAACATCTCTAAAATAAACTATGCTTTTAATGTTCTGAGTACCACTCCCCATACAAGAAAAATAGAGAGTGTTAAAGAAGCACCCTAAGCAAACATTTTTTAGAATTCAATACATTTACACACTGGATTAAACATGAATATCTGAAGACTTGCATGTTTCATTTAATGTATAAATAGTTGTAATTATATGTAACAAGCTCAAATTCTCCTTCTCAGTTAGCCAGATTCTAGTGTTTTGAGAGATTTCATAGCAGTATTTGAGACAGGATCGTTTTAGGCAAACTAACATCACATAAAACATAAACAAAGTCTCTGCTGCTCAAGAAACACACAAATAGACACAAGCACAGATCCCTGCTGGGAAATAAGTCAGACAAAAGCTTCTGCGTGTGACATCCGAACCTAAACCTTGCATTCTGGGGAGACACAGACACAGTGTCGGCTGAGGGGGTTGTTTTGCTCCAAGTTGTGCATTTAGAGAGAAGAACATTCCAGAGAATGGTCTGTGGCTTCCCAAAGAACCCAAATTCTACTCCAGCATGCCCAGGGATTGCTGAGGTGCAGGCAGAAGAAACTGCCCTGCTGGACCCTTTCAGAGTTAATCACCAAAAGTGCAATAGTTTGGGAGAGTCCTTGGGCTGCTCCCGCTCTTCTCTGCCTGGCTCCTCTCGCTCAGCACTGCCCGCTGTCTCAGCCGGCCTGTCCTCTTTGCTCAGACTGAGAAAGGAAAAGCCCACCTTCTCAGGAGTTTGCCAGAGTAACAACACGATCTGCATTGTTGACTTCCATGAGATTTTCTGGTTTGAGCCAGTCCCAGAAAGAAACATTGGCTTTAAAGGGCAGTAAATCTGTGCATAAATCCTGCATCTGCATTTCTAGTCTCATATACATCTGTGCACAGTTAATTTGGTTGGCTATATCAAATTTTCCCTTAGAGAAAGTTTCTCATTCCATACACAGAAATAAGACAAAAGGGAACTAGCTTAATTTTCGGTGCTACCTGTTCACTTTACCAATTTGAGCAAATCAGTTTGAATAAATCAGCAACTGCTCAATTTCCAATTCTACAACTTCTTGATGTTTATAAAACACTCCTAGTTAGTTGAATGAAGACAGGCTGGCTTTAGAACTTTGTTCTTAAATAAATTCCTAATTAGTCCTGGGAAAATGCTCCCAATCCCATTTCATGGCAGTGGAAGTGGAACACCTAAATCCTTTAGCTGTCTTTATTGAAGTCACTTTTCCTGCCCACACAAATGCACACGCTTCTCATAAACTTCTCAAACCTCTGCACTTTGCTGGCAAGATATTCCTCATAAAACTCTTAAACAGGCCATTTGTACTCTGGTTATTAAATGCATTCAGAAAAAGACAAAGTTTACAACTGGCAAATGGAAACAAGGAAGTTTATTCTTCACATATTAAATAAAATGAGAGTCTTGGGTCATGTAGCTGTTACTCAAATTGAATCTGTCATGTACTGCAACTGCACAACACAGCATATATCCTTGTGTCTTCATTCAACTTGTCAGCTCTCCATCAAATTTTTAAATAGATGGAACTTAGATTATAAATTATTCTACCACCTTCGATTATTTATTCACACATGTGGCAGAAAAATGCAAACTTGTCCACACACAACTATGCCTAAATCATATATATCTTTATGCACTGCAACTCTGCTGGTAAGGAATTCACTGGGAAACATCTATTTTCTGGTGTTCATGTTCTTTGCGCAACATTTCTTGGAATCATATCTTTTTAACTTTTATTTATGTGCTTTACTCAAGTGAAGAACTAACAATGCACTGTAGTTTGTGTCTGGCCTCTAGATGATGCTACAATGCTTTTAACTCTCTGACATTTAATAGTATGTTACATGCAAGCAACTTCGAACTGTCCTCAGACCCTTTGGTACAGCAGCTTAAAAGCAACAGAAAAGTCACTGTATACAAAAAAAAATAAAAAAGCAGACAATGATCAAGATCTTTCTCTGTAGAAGGTTTCTATTGCAAGTGGATCAATGTTAAACAAAAGATAAAAACAATTTTAGAACTGGTTTGCCTCCTTTCAGAACGCAGACCCTGTGACATCCTGCAGTCTGTAGCAACAGCTGTCAGAATCCCCATCCCTCAGCCTCAGATCTCCCCACCACAACAAAGAGCTATCCACCCCAATCCAATTCGCCTGACGTGCCTTGTATCTGCCTCCCATGTGTGTGGCTCACTGGCAGATAACCATGGGCAATGTGATGATTATAGAGGATTTCACGAGTTTCAGGATATGCTTTCCTGGTGACTCACTCTAATTGCAGAGCACTCTAACAGTCACCACATTGTCCACGCAGTCCCACTGAGAGACAAGTTTCTCTCCCTTTGGAGAGCACTTCTAGCTGCCCCTGACATCGTGCCTGAATAGACCTTGGCTGTTTCCTAATCCTCCTGTTTCCTGTACCTCAGTGATGACTTCCTGTCCACCTGCTGCTCAGACCCATGAAAGGATTCAGGAAGCCTACATTTATGGTTCCAACTGCAAAAAGTTGAAAACAAAAGTTGCAGTCAGGTCACCCAGACGGTAAAAAAAAAAAAACCAAAAAACAATGAAAAAACCCCCACCAAACAAAAAAAAGAGTTGTGCTTGTTTGGTTTGTTGACAGGGTTTTTCTAGAAAATCAGGTGCACTGCAGCCAGCCAGTGAACTTTGCCTCCGATGCTCTCCCATTTGGCATCTTGGGAAAAGGCTTAATGTGAGGAGGATGTGATGTGGTTCTGACAGGTGCTAGTGTTCAGAATGTGTTCGAAACTTCAACAGGGCAAGTGAAATCAGTGTCAAGTTCTTTGTTTTGATGCTTAGAAAGGAAGATACACTATTACAATTTATATTCTTCTCCTGATGGTTGACAGTGAGTGTAAAGCCATGACTAGCCAAAGGCAGCCACCCTGGCGTGGTCACATCAGGTTATGCTGCGCTGCCACACAGAAGATCCCCCCTAAGTTGTTTGGTAATAAGTGCAGTTGGAGACATATTAAGGGATTAACATATTAGAGAAGTTGCAGATACTGCACTCCCAGTAACAAATATATTCTGATTTCTTTAGTAGGTGATGCAGCCAAAAAAAAGCATGTTTGGTGTTGATGATTTGGAGGTGATAACATCTCCTCACACTGAAAGCACAGCTCTGTTGGAAAGGCTGCCTTCCAGCCTCACATCCCAGTATGGGTTATAATGATGCCTAGGCAGCCATGCCTACCTTGCTAGGTAGTCTCTTCTCTGCCCCAAAGGCCAAGGCACTCTCCTGGCTCACACCTTTCTACTTGTTCCAACAAGCTGACTTCTCTCTAGCACTTTTCTTGATTAAACTAACTAAAATAATACTAAACTTTTAAGCTAGAGCTAGTACTAACACTAACACAAACTGGAGCCCTTAAAGCCTGGAGAAGACAGTAAAATAATGAATTTATTGTGTGCCCATATAAGTGTAGTTCACTCCTATGAAAGAACTAATTGCCCGTAGGGTGTACTCAGCATCACTCAGTGGCCTGCAGCCAAATGAGTCCTTGTAAACTGGGGAAGAGGTGGAAAGGAACTCTGCATCTTTTTTTTTCCTCCAGTTTTTCGCTCCTAGCTGCTGCCAAAGACCTCAGCCTTTGTGGCCAAGAGATAAATATGTCAGTGTCTGCAGTTGTATGGAAGATTATTTATGGGAGATGGGGGAGGGAGTTCACATTTGCCTTGCATGAGGTAATAAGTTCCTGTATATACCTCAGGAAGCTGTTACAAGGAAAATTAAGAGGAGATTATTTTATGCTTCCAGGGTCTATCCAAAGTGTTACACAAAAGTTTCCCTGAGCATATGGATCTGTAGTTAGACACAGTGGTGCATAGAGCAGCAAGACAGCAATGTCTTTCAGAAAGGAGGTGTGGAAAGAAATACCAAGAAGACCAGCAGCTGAAGAATAGTCAAGGCTACAGCACCTGACAGCTCTTCAGGCTGGAAAGAGTGTTTTTCATGACAGTCCCTTTAACATTAACCACTTTCATGTCTTGATTAGATGGCAATGGCACACCAAGCGAGGGGAGAATTCTAGCAGGCAGAGTTAAACCAGATGGCACTGCCACAGTGCTCTCCTTGCCAGCTGCCTGGGAAGGAGCTCCCTCTACCCTGTAATAAAAGTGGCAGAAGTTCAGGTGGATTCCCACACCACTCCCATTCTGTGTCAGAGGAGGGACATCTCAGGAGCAGTGAATGGAGCATGGCACAGGAGCCAGCAAACCTGCAAGGGAAAGGCTCACGAATGGATAGATCCTAGCAAGCCTGAAATCCCATGTATGTGCTGGAAACCCATGACATTTAGGTTCATTTCCCGTTGGAGAAATAAAAGGAAAACAGAACAAATGATGATATATATTTGCAAAATTAAAGCCTGGTCTGGAATCAAAAAATGACATGATTGATTTGTTCTCTAAGAACAGCATCACATCCATCAGATGTGTCAACAGCACTGCTCAGCTCCGTGTCCTCTGCAAATCTGCTGATGTCCCCAGGTGCCACATCCACATGTCTTGAACACTTCCAGGAATGGAGACTGGAAGTTTTCTGAGGAGAGTATGGACCATTTGAAAAGGGAACAGAGGTGTCAGCTCAGCTGGGCCTTGGTGTGCAATCCAGGGGACGCAGTGAGCTGTCCCTGTGCTCACCAGGTTCAGCTCTGAGTGGAAATGGCCACACCAGGGCTGCCTGCCTTGTCAGATTTTCCACTAACGTAACCACTGAGGTTTAATCAGATGCCGCTTTGGGGCACAAGGCAACAGGACCATGAAGCTTGCCAGAATGCCGTTCAGCTGGAAAGAGTTTTTGAGCAACTTTGATTCAGCAATGTGAGGTTAAACTGGATGGAAGCTTTGAGTCATGGGGATTTGAATCTGGGATGAGACACCCTCGAGTTTGTTTCTTGCATTGCAGAATGGTGGCCTTGAGGCAAGGCACTGAAGTTAGCAATAGGCTGAAGGTCAGAGCAGAACGTGCAGCATGTCAAATGATTCAGAGAATAAACAGACTCAGGAAGGGCAAACACACAGCCTTCAGAGGCAACACAATAGACTGACCTTCTCAACTTTCTTTCTTCAGCCTACCACGTCACCAGACGTAAACCCGGGCAAGGAGATAAAATAAATGAAAGATGGATCTCAGCAAGTGGCCGGGGTTGCAGCTACTGCTGCTCAGGCTGCCTTGTGGAACAGAGCACAGGGATGAACAAGAAAACAAGCACAGCGTTTCTAACCAGCTGGTTCAGCTTTAGTACCAACCTGGAAAATATTAGCAGATGTAGTTTCAAATAGCTCAAAAAAAAAAAAAAAGGAAAAAGGAGGGTGGAGGAGAGAAAAAGCCTTAGGAAATGTTCTATTGCAGGTATAAATTTGATACAATTTCTTAGAGAAGGCATTGGGCAATGGCTTTATTTGAAATGTGTTCTACAATGTAAAATAGCAAGAAGGCATTTTAACTGGCTGCTGTCTGCCAAAAAAATATAAATTTGTATTACCCTAATTTATCACAAATACACAAAAAGCTCATCAGATTTTCACAGTGAAAAACATTCTGTAAAAGCCAAAACATTTCATTTTGAAATTTTCAAAACAGAATATTAAGATTATGGTCTCAAAAAGTTTTGAAAACATTTTAGTTTTTGTTTAACAGCAAATTAAAATGAAACCAAATGTTTAACCTGGAACAGTCCCCCACACCCTTGACTGAATGAGCAAAACAGAAACAAACCAAACAAAAAAAGAAAGTCAATTATTTGCACAGCTGGACTACTAATTAGGAAATAAAGGCAACACAATTGATATCTGACTAGTGACTACTACATCCTCCTCCAAGGTGGTCTTTGAATAAAACGCAAGCAAGAAAGACAAGCAGCTTTGAACACCTCTATAGGTAAAGGCTGGATCTCCCAACTCAGTCCCACATCACCCAGGCACTCATACACTTAGAATTCTGCTCCAAAAGCTCTGTGAACACCTGAGAATTTCTGTAGGTGAAATCACCCCTAGCAAGTTAATAACTGTATTTCCTTGAAGGACTAAATTCAAGTCAAACACACAAATATAAGAAGCTTCCTTTATAGATTTGAGACCCAAAGCCAAGAGGTGCTGCACAAAGGGTTTCACTACCCTTGAAAAAATTCTTCAGCAATAAAAAAAGACCACAGACTAAAAGGAAATAAAGCAAAAGGAAGGAGCTCCTCTGCCCTTATGCTGAGCTGACCCTGGACTGATGACAGCTTCATTTTCCACTTGGCACAGGAGGATCTTGGAACGCCCCCAACTGCATGAAAAGTGCTCCCAAAAATCCTGTGTCCCACTTGTGACCTGAAGCAGAGTCCAGCAGCGTGGGTGAGTCAGATCAGTTAACACCTTGTCAGAAATGGAATAAACTAACAACAAAACAAAAAACCAAAACCCAAAAGCAACCAAACAAAAAGCCCTCACAATAGCAAAGAGGAAAAGGCAACTGGACAAGAAGAAGGAGAGAGAGATGGAGAGGCAGAGGAGCAGAAGCACACTCCCACACTTTGTGTAAGGGATGAGATCAGAGCAGGGCAGCTCACTTGTTCATTCCCAAACTGGAAACGAGACCCAGCTCCTCAGTGGCTTTCCTGCACAAAGAAAACTTTCTGTATTTTAAGCAGCATGCTCAAGTTAAAAACTGCTTGTTATTTCCAAGCAAACATCAATTTCAACTGCCTAAGTGTCGAAACAAAGCGAGATCAATGCTCAGCCTGGCTCTGCTCGGTGACCACAGGGGTGGGAAAGGGAGGGATTGTCTGTAGCAAGATCCTGAGCTAGCAGAGTCTCAATGACAGTCAGAGCAGCCCAGGATTTACTGTCATTTATGCAACAATCTGGACTTTACAGCAGTGGTGGTTTGGCAGAGCACGACTCTGTTTTGCATTCACTGCTGCAGAGTTGTTTTTGCTGTGTTTATAGCTGGGGAAGGAGCTCCCTTCTGTCTGAGGCCGTAACACGCAGATAATTACATCCAGGACAAGCCCTCTTTGCACTGCAGTAGAGCCAGCTCTGCCTGCCAGGAACAGCCTCTCCGAGATTTTCTAGCCCTTCAAAGCCACCAAGCCCATCCCAGGCACAAGGCTCAGTGCTCCAATTGTAGCACACACCTCATTCTCTTGCTCTCCAGGACTCTGGGACACTCAGGAACCAGAGGCCACGGCTGTTCCTGAGGTAGTAAGCGAAGAGCATTCTTGTCAGGAGTGGCAAACACCTGCTGGTTTCTCTAAAAAGGTGAACAGCAGAAGCTTTCCCTAAATTTGAAATTGCAAATGTATAACTGGCTGAGAGATGCTGAAAGCCTTAGGAACCAGTTTTAGGGCAAGGAGCATTCAAGTGGCCTTGGGACATTGGGAGGGATTACTGCATGAATACAACTAATTTAAACTCATTAATGAGCTGTTTGTTTCTGTGCAGCAAGCACACCGGCTGCCTCACATCAAGGAGTGCCAGAACCTCTGGCTCCACTGATATTTTTGCCCAGAGTTCAATGCCCCAAATGTCTTTGTTTGCAGACTGCCCTGAGCCCTGTAAATAAACAGTTCACCTGAGCATGGCATGCAGCAGCTGAGATACAGGCACCTAATGCCACCTGTGCAGTGCTGGACATCTGAGACACTGATACAGATCAGGAGTCCCTGCTCTCCTGACCAGGCAGGCAGAGGCTGTCCAAGACTTCTCAGGGCATAGAAGGTGCCATTCAGCCCTACTTTAATGCCCCTGCATTGCCTTCTAATACCCCTCATGGGCTATCACTGCCAGGTAGACTCAGCTTCTGCCTGCAAACCTTCAGTGAGCAACTCCTAACCCACTGCAGCTACAAAGATACTCATATCTACTCTAAAGGTGTTTCTGGTGTCTGAGCTGCCACGGAGAAATTCTGTAGGTAATTAGAGTTACCTCCAAAGAAAAGGTTCAATCTTTTCAATGTGCCCCTAAAGCTTGTCCTAAAAGAAGTCTTTCTCAATTGAATTCCCTATCTCCAAAGTTACACCACTTAAAATAATACATAATGGATGAAATCTTGGACACAGGCTGTGATTCAGCTTCTCAGTTTGTATGTGCTGCCTGAATAGCTTTAAGATGTTACAGCAGTCAGTGTCAATTTATTCCAAAAGGATTATAATCATACACCATAAATCATGGAGATGCCACAAAAAGCCATGCTGCTGTGGTACTCAGAATATTTTGGGCTGAGGATTTACTGGTTTAGTATTTCTTTTGTTCATTCTAAAACTGTTGTCATATTTTGAGTCTTACAGGGTATGGCTTTGTAAAGCTACGCTCCCTCATAAATTAAACTGCTTAGCAAAAGTGCTTAGTAATGATTTTACATTTTGGCTTAAACACAGACCTTTTTACTTTGTTATGTTACAGCCTGTACTCTTTGTTCAGCTATCAACTGATTTAAGAGCTTGCTTTTCTAGCTTCCCTTTTAGTTGGGATTTTCATGTAGTATTTCAACAGTTTTGATTCTTCTTCCACAATTCACAGAAAAAGGTCATTTTTCCTCTGTCATGGGAAGAAAAAAGTGACTTTTGAAATGAACAAGAATCATTACATAAAAAGTAGTCTCTTCACAGACTTTGTCAGATCCACCAAAAAGGAGCTTTAAAAACACGGTATGGCCTATATATGTATTTAATATAATGCCTGCAATGACAGTAATACTTCTCAGGGGATTGGTGAGAACAAATTCATTAGTATATGCACAGTGCTTTCAGATCAGCTTTTCTCTTTTTCCTTGTTTTTTCTGGTTATCAAAAAAAAAGGCTCGGTATGAAAGTGTAGACTTGATCCTTTGGGAATGCAGTGCATGTTGCATAAACAATTGATTTTACATGTTCAGCTATTAAGACACATTTTAGAGAGATTTCAAGACAGCTTTAAAATCCAGTGCTTCAAATTTGTGTCGTGGTCTGCATAAATACATGGATTAAACAAAAGAAAGACGAGGGGAAATGTGATGGAATTTCTGAATGAGTGTTTGCAGAAAGCCAAATTCTCTGAAAACTTTGCCACACCAAAGTGTTCCTACTCTGGGTTGAAAACCAGCCTACTACCCTGTGTAGGGTTGCTCAGAGTGCAGGTGCTACATTTCTAATACGCTGGGAGTGAGTAAAACTAACATAAGGCTGTCCTAATTCAAACTCTCCTTGTTTTTGTTGGATTGCACCTGTGCTTTAATAACAGCGACTCTATTTTTAACACCTAATATGACATTAATACAAATAAAACATATAAGGCTTGTTCCTAATGGATTTGCAGCATGCATACATATCACACATGGTAATGTATTTCCAACTCACATTAATCATAGGAGGATAATATATTGGACAATAAGCCACATTTTTGACAGGTCTGTGCAAGTTTAGATTTGCTCAGGCCAGATCTCCTTTTCCTCCACTCATTCTCTACCTGATTTATGTTTCAACACTTTCCTGAGGCATCCCTCCAGCCTGTAAGATTGTTAAGTACATTGCTGCAATCCAGCTTACTATTCCAAGTGACTGCATGTCTGAATCCAATATTAAACTCCATTTAAGGGCAATTCATGTTCCCAGAAAGCTATATAAAAGCTTTCATCTTTTCCTTCATCCTTACGTCCTATGAGTCTTGCCATTTTGTGCAATTTAAATAAGAGAGACAGAACAATCTACTCAAACAAATCATATAAGATCTGTGCACCCACACTCAGGGCAGCAGTCCTTTAACAAAACAGAACAAACCAAAACAAAGAAACCCCAGCCCAACCCAAAGGTGTTACAGGAATCCTCCTCCCAGTCAGTGTCTATACAAGCCACAGGAAGCAATCAGTGATGCAACCAAAGCAGAATCCACCCTTACAGAGTGGGTTTAGATCCCTTGCTCTCCCTCACCTCCCTGCTATCCAGCCCATGGCCACTTACAGCATCCAGTTACTGCTGCCTTGCCATATTTCTCCCTGCCCAGTGCATCTCAAAACTGATTCATACAGAGCTGCCTCCACTGAAGGATCCTCACTGGATTTCAGAGTCCTGACTGAGGCTCTTGGTAAACAAAACAGGGAAGGTAACAGTCACGTCTCTCATTTGACACTATTATTCCATTAGTCTAGGAAGGAGGAACACAGCAGAACCAATTGTCATTCAATGTCTTCCATATCAGTGTTTTATAAAATGAAAAAATCTGGCCACAACAACTGAGTATATTTCTGGTTTACTGAAATGCAGTCATATAGACCAAGACAAAGAAGGTCCGCAGCGCTCTGAAACAATCAATGTTTGTACAAACTAGTTTGGGATCCATATTACTCAACTGTATAATTTTATTTTATTGAACACATTAATGTGAAATAAAGACCCACATGTTCATTGTACACAGCCTGAAAGCTCTGCCAGCAAAGGAGAAATAAAAAGTAATTAGAAGAATAGCTGACTAAAAGGATTTAAAATTTTATTGAGACCTCTGGCTTATATAAAGCCTGCATTAAATGTTATTTATCTGACTGTTTTGCTCACCTCATTCCATTGTTTCAGAAAGAAACAGAATGAATGTAACAATTTTGTAAGCATGATTAACCCTATATTATTGTCAGAAAGAAAGGCAAAAAGAAGTATAATACATATGGCAGCCAAATAGGCTACCATAAAATACTGCCCCAGGACTATATCATACCAATCTAAATGAGTCAACAGCAAACAAGAAAATATGCCTTGGATGTTTGATCTGTCTTTTTCTAATTAAGATGAAGGTGACCTCATTCTTGTTTCCACACACTCATGAAATTATTCTAATTTCAGAGTCAAGCAATGATCTCACAAGAGCCAAGAAATGATTGCTTAGGCTTGATATATCCAGGTCAGTACACTTTAAAGCTACATCATATGTTACTACATTATTCATTTTTTTTAAAATTAGTTATGTTCCTTGCATTGATTTGTTATTATGTCAGTGAGACCATAATAATATTATCTAATACAGACATACAGCTTTCTGAGGGTCTTTTAAAATATTTAAACATACGTTTTTCAAATTCTCTCTTTCTGATTTGATTTTGACACACAACCCTTGAAAGCTTTGAACCAAGTTGGTCCACATTTCCCCTGTGCTGTTGGGGGTGCCCTCCCCTCCCCAGTGAGAAACTGTTTAGTACTTTCTAAAATCTGTTTTACAGAGCGAGTTTTGTCACAAACAGTTGAAAATTCTACTCCTTTCCAATGAAGATAAGCCCACACATTTTAAATCAGCATCCAGTGGACATACTGCTCAGATAAGGTCTGAGTTATAGCAGGGTATTTGTCCTTCACTCTGGAAGAAAAGGAGGTGACACCAATCCCCTAACAGGTATCACTGTAAAGCACTGCTGCTCTTCTTTGCCTTCTAGCAGAGAAACTACAAAGCCATTACAGCCATCAGTTGAGTCTCCCAGGAAGGCAGATCCACCATTGCATCTACTTCATGGAGGAATAACTGGAGAAAAATGGATTTCCCAACATCCAAGGAAATATCCCACAATTTGCAGTCATTAAACACAGATTCTGCCTTTTCATACTGCCCAAGGAAAGCAGTGTAGAAAAGGCTTTCCTTCCTGAAAGCAGGTACCTTTCTGTGGATTAAGAATTAGAAAAGAGCACCAGCCCTTAGATGGAATGTCCATCTTGGAATTGTATTTGTTTCAGTGAAAAATAGGCCAGGCATGTCTAGTCCCCATTACTGGTAACAAATCTGCATTATAGATTGCAGATGCTTGTTGATTTTTGCCCCAATGGCCCCAATTTTCTCATTTCAGTTTGAATCAGCAGCTATACTGCCAAAAAAGCAGAGTTACAGCCCTGCTGGTTGCAGTAGGGGGAGAGAAAACCCCAACAACAAAAAACCAAACCCTACAAAAAACCCAAACCAAACCAAAAAAACCAACCAACCAACCAGAAACTCCAATAAAAACCAAGCAAACATAAACAAAACAAAACCAAAAACACAACAACAAAAAAAGCCAACACAGAAAACCTCACCCAATGAAGGATTTTGAAATTCTATTGCCCATTGTCCCACTCAAACTATTTCAGTCAAAAGCATCAGAAAGATTGAGAGAGCTGAAGAAACAGGGACAAGTAGGTGCTGTTGTAAATGGATTTCAAACCCAGTGTTGTAATTGGAATCAACAGCAGAGCCCAGCAATTCGGTCTCACTGATAAAAAGCACGTGTGGCAATATCCTTCTCCAGAAGGACCAGATGTAAAGGCAGCCAAGGATTAGTGAGATATTGCCCCGATGTCCCTCTGGATCTGTTTGCCCAGCCTGCTGTGCAGCAGCCCTGCTCCAGCACAGCTCTGGCACCTGGAGATCTGCAGCAATTTTTAATAAAAATGCCCAACACCTGGTGTGGCCTGTGGAAGGAGCTTCTTTCTTTCTGCACTTCCCTTCCAACAGGCTTCTCAGGAGCCCTTGGAGGGAGCAGTTTCTTTTCCATACAAGGGACCACAACAAAATCAGTGCCGTTCCCACCGCTGAACTGTGGGATGTGGTTAATCGATGGAGGGGACTGTGGCTCAGTGAGCTGTCCTCTCACAGATCCAGCCAGAGAGGTTTAAAACACTAATGCTCTGTGATTACTGACACCTTTCCTGTGCTGACAATTATCATCCCCTCAGCCAAACAGCACAAATAAGCCACTAATGCACCCCAGTCATCCCACACAGCTTTGTCAGTTGGGTTTTTAAGAGTGGGATTCCAAAAGGGCTTCAGATTGCATTTGCCACTCATCCCAGTATCCTACCACTTTGCCTTTCCTACTTGGAGCCTTATTTATGCACGTTGGTTGTGGCATAACCCATGGATGGGACTTTTTCAGCTTGAAAATGAGATACTGTCATACACGTCAAAGAAGATCAAATGAAGCTTTCCAATACACTGCCCCAGAGGTATTAACTTCTTAGAGTGGCTTTCCTTTTCCCAAAGGATTGAAATAATCTGCCCAGAAAACATGAGCCTGGCAGTCGGCTCCAACTGTTTCAGTAGAAGGCTGGGGGAGCTCCTGGTATTATTTAATAACTGTAGCTCCTGGCAAGGGTTTAATATGCACATTTAAGTACTGTATTTAGCTCAATTTTCCTGCATGCTAGATTGGATCTGTGGGCACTGAAGTACAGTGCAAAATGTGGTTCTGTTTCCTCTGAGAATTTCTTACTCCCTCGGGTCCAGCCTTAACTAAGAGTCGGTATTTTTCACCTGAGGCAGGTTCTCCTTTGCAATGCTAACAATTATATAGTTGTAAATGAAGAAACAGAAATAATCAGGGGCCCAAGCAAAACAACAGCAATAGGTCCTTTGACTATCAAAATGTCATCTGAAGCCTGCTGTTTTCTCCACTTGTGGCTCCACAGAGCTATAATTTACTTTAGAAATTTGGTTACAATAAATGGGAGTGGAGGTTTCTTGAACCAAGCCAATTGAAACATTTTCAAATAGCAACGGTAGATATTATTTCACAGGCCACAAAGAGAACAGTAAGATGAAGGATAAAAAATCCAGTAACAAAAGGTTTGCTTCTATGAAGCACTTTGTCTCTACACTTAATGACTTTAGGTGTAATATAAGTTATGGCTTGGAGTTGAGTAGAATCCAATGTCATGGACGAATTCTGTAATGCAGCTATTCCTGTGGTATGATTACCCAGTTTTTTACTGTGAGTCTTGCAACAAAAGAAAACACTATTACCTTAAAATGCCCCCAGGGGAATTTTATATCACACCTCCAACCTGGTTTAGAAATGCAGAGCAATATGTTTTCTACATAAAACAGTATATCCAAAGTCTAGCAGCAGGAAGAAACCCAATTCTGATGGTAACTGGGGATATCAGGCAATATCCCATTCCTCCACAGAAGGGCAAAAGTTATTGAAGTCACCTCTCCCTGCTTCTCTTACATGTGCACACAAACACAGAGAAAGTGCTCATTCAGCCAGCTATAACAGATCAGCACAGCCCACTAGTCCTTCCAGCACTGCAGAGCTTGGTAAACCACTGCTGGTCCAGGAATGTCATGGAAGTGTTCTGTGCACCAGGAGCAACAATGCAGAGCTTATTCCTACACTGGCTAGTTATTATGCTGTGTCGTGGGTGTCAAATTAGTCAAAATGTTCCAATGAACATGCTGCTCACGTGCCACGTAAGGTGGACTCATCGAATGGCTTTGGAGCTGCAGCAGAGCAGCATTCACGTTGCCTGCAATGGAGAAGGAGTCAGTGGGAAGCTCCGCTCTGCCATGCTGTCATTGTATCCTCCTGTGGAGGAGCCCAGAGCAAGCTGAGAGAGGGGCCTGGAGCCTCCCGACGCTCTGGAGGCAGCCAGGGAAGAACAAACACTGGTTTGAAACCTCACAACAAGAAAGAAAACACAACACCCCAAACAAAACAAAAGATCACCTGACAATGGAAAGAACAAATAAAGTTCCACACTTGTATTTCTCTTCTTGGATACTAATACTGAAGAGGAACACTAGAAGAAAGAGATGAATTGGCTCCCATAAATCACACACTACAACAGATGCATCAATTAAACATAGGGAAATAATTTGTTGATCCAGAAGTCTGGAGAAGTGTATGGGTATTGATTTAAAGGTAAGACAAATGCTGAACTTCCTGTCATTTGTGTCTGTGTTTCTTTAACAACCTTCACACCTGAAAATTATATAAAAAAGTATACAAAAGAATTAAAAACTGCCCCTACTAGCCACTTACTGGCATACTTATGGGTCAAGGCTCATCTCATTATCTTCAGAGTTTAAAACCAGCCTTAACTAAAAATCAGACATTATTTTTAGAGAAGATTAATCTTATTCATATACAGTTAGTTGCAAATGTGAAAGAGAACATTCACCCTCTTCTTCATGAGCTGAAGACATCTGGATTACTTTATCCTCCTATCACTGTCTGGCTGTGATATTGTCGAATACATGAGTGTGGGGAGAACCTGTAATTAATTCAATTCTAGAACTTACATTAAGTTAACAAACTGGAGGGAAAAGAAAAAGAAAAAAAAAGAACATAAATCATTATTCCTTTTCCCCATTCCATAATTTACCAAGTGAAAAGTCAAACTTCTTGTTCCTAATTTGTTAGAGAGGTTTTAAGCCTTTGTGATTAGACTATTTCTACTGTAGTCTTGAGATTCTGTTGTAGGCTGAGGTTTATTAAAAAAAAAAAAAGTGTTTTGAAAGGGTTACCTTGTGGAACACACCATAAAAGGCAGCAGTAAAAGCTGCAACTCTGTTCAAAAGGAGACTAGCACTTAGAAGTGAGTGAAAAATAAATAAACCACCATAGAGTGGAATCATGAGCTTAGAGAGGCCTTGAAAGAAAACTGACCTCCTTCCACTCTAGAATGTGAGTATGGTGTTGTAATTAAATTACACCCTTACGTTATTATTTCTAGCTCTGGTTAGTTTATTTCATCCCAAATATATGTTTTATTGATTGATGAACACAGTTACCATTCCTCTGTTTCTCTTTGCAGTTTATACCTTCTGTGCACTGATCCTCCAGCCTGATCAAAGTGTTGTTGCCATCAAAGCAATCATGTTTATTCCTCAGCTAATCTGAAGCCAATTTTTAAGTGTTTTAAGTGTTAATCCACAGGCATATTAGTTATGGTATTTGAACCATAAAGTAAAAACTGAGACAAACTGATTTTTTCTTTTCTGACACGGAGAAGTCCCCAGATCTAACATATTCCCTGTTTGCAATTTCCATCCCATAGTTGCTTAGGCAGTTTTCCTGGCAATGAAATTTTAAGAAAGTAAAGCACAAATCTGCTGAGGATCAAGTTTGTGGTTAACCTTGTTCAATCTAGTCACAATTGCAGTGACTCTGCAGGGCTCCTGAAGCCAGAGGTACCTAGAGTTGCTGTTGAAGCAGTCCCAAAATACAGACTTTCTGACTTTATATCAGAAACAACAGATTCTGTGGGCAAATAAAAGCAACAAGAGAGTAACAGCTTGCAGGGCTTGTGAAAATGTATGACAGTTTGTGGATTGGTCTCCAGTTTTCCCCCTTTCCTATGGAAAAGAATGTACAGCTGGGAAATGGACTTTGAACAAACAGCAACATTTATATGTAGGTATTTGTGTGTCACAGCAAATCAGAACAGTTAAATGCCAGGCACTAAGAAATATTTTGCCCCAAATTCATTACTTTGTTTTGATTTAGTAAATAAATCACTAAGTAGGTATGATTCGGAAGTTTGTGCACCAGAGACCCCAGCTCAGGTGACCAAGGACACCATCCAGGTCCACAGTGAGTCCCTGCCCTCCCCAGTCCCTGCCTTTGCTCCTCCATGGCAGGACTTGCCAGCTCCCTTCCCTACCAGGCATCCACATCCCCTCAGTGGAGCTCAGAACAGCCACTGCCTCGTAGTCTCACAAATCCTGCAGCAGTGTTTTCCAGAGCCAGCACTGCCTGTTTATCTTCCACTTGGCTCTTCCCACAGTCTAATATCATTCTACCAGGCTCCTGTCGTTGTGCCCTGCCCATAATGCCTGTTGTTATGTACCCATTAAGTTATCTTGGATCCATTAGAACTTATCTGACCCAGAAAGGAACAAACATGTTATTGTCTTTCTCAGAAAGTCTTTTTTTGACCTGCAATATATGATCTGTGAAGAGAATAACCAGAGGATTCAAGCTGAGGCTTAGACCTCCCACTTTCCAAGGTGTTTGGGCATGTGAATCTGTTACTATTAAAATCAGAGTGTCTGAAACTGTGACTCACTTTGCGATAGCCTCTTTCCTAGTTTCTTGGACTTAAGGTTGGTTTAGTTAATTTTTTAAGTCACACCAATGGCATAAAATTGTCACATACTAGTCAGCAGCAAAGAGCCAAGTAGTAAAACTTCAAGTGACTCAGCCAAGGCTGGACAGAGACTGTACAAAACTCACTGCAAGTTTGAAATGTAAAGAACTGAGGGGGAAAATAGCAGGCAAGGAAGTAATCATGCTGTAATCTGAAGACCTTAAGTTATAACAATCTGAGAGGAAATATGGAAAAACTGGTCAGAAAAGAGGAATATTTTGCTGAATTTTTAAAATTCCAGAATGTGTAAGCAGAGCAGAAATTATTTTCCTGGTATATTCTGGTCAAGGAGAAATAAAAAGTCAGAGAATGGAAAGTGGAGAATACAACATAACCCTGTCAGGAACAAAAAGAGCCCCAGCAGCCTTGAGTGATCAAAGGCTTTCCTTCTTTGCAATTCTTTTTCCAGATAAATCAAAACAACATCTTTTAAGGTTTTTATCACTTTTGGACAAAAGTCTCATTCAAAAAACAGTCAAGAAGAGAATCTGCAGAAAGATTTTTGCTAATCAACAGGAACAGCATAAGTGCTTGCAGGGCAGTGGCAGCATCCTGGTAGCAGGCTGGGCTTTGCACTGCAGACTGTATGGGAAAACATTCTGTCCTACAAAGTCCATGAAAGATTAAAGCAAAGACAGCAGATTTTCATATATACTCATTTATATTTTATCCTCAGAGTTCTATTATTTTTATCTTATCTTTGCGAGTATCTCCAGAGCTGCAGGCTTTTATTGCTAGCAATGAACATTCAGATTCTGTTTATATAAAGGTAACTTGAAAGTTACCTCAATGACTGTCAAGCAGTTTTGAACTTCAGAAGATGTAGTCATTTCGTGTCTGGTGGGGATTTGATTTGTTTATTCAAAAGTTTCACTTGTTTATTCAAACATTTCTCTGCAACCTAAAACTAACATCCCAAAGTTCTGATAAAATCCCTACTATACTGAATAATCCAGAGCCCAAAAATTGCTAGAAATCTCACTTAAAAAATGAGGGCTTTCCCATTTTGCCCCACTTAATTTTTCAGTGAACTGTATGGAGAATATTCAGCAGATCAGGCCATGGTCTGGAAATACAGTCACAAAAGATGCATCACGAGTTGCTTTCATAGGTTAGTTCTGCCCCCAGTTTTTAAAAGCATGTGCATGTTTTCTTAGCAGTTTGATCTGGGCATTTACAGAGTGCAGGGACTGACAGGCATCTCACCCTGCAACACTCCTGCTCACAGAGCACCAGTTTTTCAGAGTGACTCACTAATAACAAACCCTCCACAAATGAAAATCACAGGAGAAAAACCCCACAGCTAAATAGGCACAGGTAAAAGCAGACAGCTGCATATTATGGGGTATTTTATTAGGCATAAGCATAATTTGTACATGCAAACAGATGGATTTTGGGAAAAACTAGCATTATATGTGTAGATCCCTGTTCGAAAAAATGGTGCTGGTTAAAGCAAAATTGGTCTGATCTGCACATGAAAACCATAAATTTTTGTTCCACTCTGAACTGGTGCCATCACAGTGTGAATGAAGTGATTTTTGTGTTTAGCTGTTGCTTTTGTCACCAGTGGCTTTTTTCAATTCCTTACATTTGTATCAAGCATGGCTTCTTTCAAAACAGGTCTGTGTTTCTGGTCTTCATTTGGGCTAAAGCTGCAATGATCCTTAGAGCTACATGCCCTCAGTTTTGAGTTTAATTTCTAATCAAAAGCTGAAGAGGTATGACTGGCTCTGGGATTTGAATCCAATCCACATGATTTCAGTGTGTTCTGACAAAAGATTCTAGTTTTTGGTCTATTTTCCTCCACCTTGTGCCAAAGCTTTGACAAATTGACAAATATCAGGGACACACTGAGGCTCCACATATGGATGAAAACCAGGGACAGATGGGAGAAGGGTTTGCAATACAAACTGCTGGGCAAAAAGTAATGCTTAATAAAATATGAAGCATTTCTTTATAATACTATTTTTATATTCATTTTCAATGAATATAGATCACAAGATGCAGTTTATAATTTTCATTTACAGTTTTGTTTTTTTTACATTGGTTAGCAAAATAAAAACTTCCCATTGTTGTTTTGTTTTGCTTTTAAAGACAGCCTTGTTGTTGACCTAAGTCAGTGATGGATGCATCCATGAGATATAACATTGCAATACCTGTGTGAGATATATGAAGGGTCTCTGTGCATTCCAAATAATTTATGCCAACAGAGGGGGTATGTGTGTATTTTGCATATATAACAAAAGATACCAAGATCTAGCCCTTTCCAACTGAGCATTTACTAATGGAGCTAATGACAGAGAAACTCCAAGGGATAAAGAGAAAGCAGAAGGAAAGCCGACTGTGTTTTTCAGAGTTCTTTCTAGATTTTCCCATCTTTGGTCAATGAACTGACTTAAGCACCTGAAATTGCATTTCCTATCTTTCAGCTTCCATCTAGTGATTCTATCAAAGGAGGCAGATACTTCATATTGTCCATAAAAAAGATTAATATCTACTCACATGGAAAAATCTCTCTCTTGCTATTTCCCTCCATGTATAGAATCACCTAATTCACCCTTTCCACGTTTGAACAGCCCCTTTAATGTCATATCCAAGCAAATCAAGAGAGGCTATAACAATCAGTCTTTGCTCCTTCCCAGCTTGTAAGGGGCACAGCATAACTCATTTGCAGCACACTTAACTTTGGTTTGCGTGGCATGCTGTGTAGCCAGGCTGCTCAGAGGAGGGAAGTGGAATAGAGAGAATGGATTTGTGTGAGAGGGCAGGGGGAGAAGTGGCTCACTGAGATTTGAACAATCAAGCACCGTGACAGCTGCTGCTGTGGCAGAATTGCAAAGCCCAGACTGCCATGAGGCTATTCAGGACATCTGCACTGCATTTCCTGGGTTACTGTAACACATTACAGGGCTGTGCTTTGATGTGTCCCACATTAATGTCCTCACCACCACACCCTCTTCCTTCCCCTCCCTCCCCACCTACTCCTGGCCTGGGACCCCGCCGTCCCCAGCAATGTCATGCTGCATGCCTTCCTGCTCACGTGAGCAGCAGTTGTCAGCGAAATGGATCCAAAAGAAACAGTCAATAAAAACAGAAACAGCTGTAACAATTTTACATGGCATGGTTCTGATTTCTGGGTATATCCCCTGCACACATGCTTTCTCTTTCCCTTTTCTTCTGCCTTCCCCAAGTAACAGGGCATGGTATGGTGGAAAAACAGCCATTAGGAAGGGAACAATGCAGCAGGGTAGTTCTGCTCACAGATTTGGGCATTTGAAACATGGGGGTACTTCATTTTTTTGTTGTTTTTTTTTTTAAAGAAGTGACAAAAAGGGAACTAAATAGGTAGAGAAAAAAAAAAATAATTAGTGGACAGAATAAAAGGGTTCTACAGGCAGGTGCAGATTTCTTCCAGAAGAGGGCTGACAATATTTTGAAACCATTGTCCATTCTGCCCCAATTCTACCCTTCGACAGAAGGGCATGTTGTAGTTGTTGGCATTTGGACTGCCCTTTTTTAATGTGAAAAGATGTAAACAGACTTTGCTGAGGGACTGTGCATCAGTTGTGTGTTACTGACAGCCAAACAAGTAGCCTCGGGGCCATCCTGCCTAGTTTACACAATGAACAAGGGCACCCAAGCCAGGAGCCACCCCTGTTACCCCTCTAGAAGGGTTCTTGAGATTGTTACTGTCCACTGAATACAGAAAGAGCCCAGAGCCCCTGGGCTTTTCCCATGCTGTCTTAGATGAACTTGGGAGATAGAAAGAAACAGGTGTGATCCAACCAGGTAATTTTACAAATGTCTTTAGTCAACAGTAGACTCCTTAAGAAGGAAATAAGTAGTAGGTTTGAAAGACATCTACAAAACACTTAACAAATCTGTCAGTTAGCCTGGTGTTTTTCAGCCTAGGAAGGCATGACTCTATAATGGCAGGCAGGGTGATTTCTGGATCAGTTATCACTGACAGAGTAAGCTATTGGTGACACAGATTGCAGCTCACAGCAGACATTTCAGAAAGTACCCAGAATACCTGCTCATCTCTCTGATTGCCCTGCAGATATATCATAAAACTTTATGGCTGTCTTGAGCATCTATCTACATCACACTGCATGGGGAACTCACAGGATTTACACAAAATCAACTCACAAAACCACTCCATTACTCTACCCAGAATTTCATTTGCTCAGAGCAGAAATGCAAAATAGAATAAAAATACAAATATCAAATATTCCTCTTATATTTTCAGGTTTGTAAGCACAAGAAAAGAATGTGATTAAGGCTGTCTAGGTGATTTGCTTAATGATTTTAACTGATGGGGAAAAAAGTACTGAACAGATGGTGTGATGACATGTACCCATTTTTCCTAAATGTTAGAATATTCTCCAGAGTAACAAAATTTGTAAATCCAGTTCCTCGCTCCTCAGCCCACAATACCCCACAGACCACCCTAAATACTGTGTCCCAGGACAATCTTCAAGGACTTTGAAATAACCATTAAGATACTACCCAGAGAGGATATAGCACTTTCCAGCAGAGCAGCCACATTATATTACCATTCAAATGTATTTTAACATGCTCATACAGCTGTGTCTTTCAGCCTTACCATCAAGGCACTCTTTCAGGAGAATCCCTCCTTCAAACCTGCACTCTCAACCAGTGGCAGGAAGGACCTGAACTCAGACCTTCATGATACAACTTGCCCCAAGTCTTAACCCTTGGACTTCAGAGAAGAAATGAAAATACCATCTCTTCTTTAGTTAGAAAGCTTTTTAATCTTATTAAAAATGCCTAGGAGCAAAATGAAAAGCTTAGCCTTTAGCTGTAATTTTTAAATCTATAAAAATCTTAGTTGAAAGGCATGTGCTTAACACAGGAAGAATCAGTGACAACAGAAGGATGTTAATCAGAGCAAGGACCATCTAGTTCACTGCAGTGATTTCTCAATGACTTCAGTGTTCTGTGGAACAGCACACTGCACACAGTGCTGTTTGAGTTTGCGTGAGTAATCCAAAAACATGGTCTAAACCTTTCTGGTATGGAGGCGTCACACGAGCAGTTTTTCTTTCAGGTCACATTAACACCTTTTCTATTTCTTCCTCAGTTAGAATCCAGAGTGCTCAAGGGAACAAAAGATGAAGAACAAACCAACTCTTTTCAACTCTTTCCTTTTGGGTCAATTTACTCTTTAGACAAATAAGGAGATTCTCACTTCAATCCTACTTCCAGCAATATAATTGAGAACTGTGCCCTAGGCCAAGATAAATAAGAGGGCCAGATTCTGCCCTTAGATAACTAAGTCACATATGTTTGAGAAAAACAGAAGTTGTGGTGGTGTTTCCAAGACCTGCATCTCACGTAAAGAGTTTTTTTAAACCAGAAGTGTCCCTGTTGTGTTTCTTACTTCCAAGGTTTTCTCAGCTGTGTCACAGAAGCAAAATATTGTGTCTCTTAATAAATCAGTCGTATTTCAGGCTCCTATGATTGCATTGCATTACTTCATATTTCTTTAAAAATAATACTAAAGTGGGCTATTTTCTGCTCAAACCATTCACATGTAGCTAATGGGTTCAATATGCCTACACTTCACTGCTATGCCCAAGGAGTTTAACAATACAATGCTGAGGGAGCATGAACACCTGACATGCTAAAAGTGATATCCCTTCTCAGGTACCCCATGGCCAAGCAGCTCCCAAATGCTGTGGTATTTACACACCATGTTTGGCAAGTGCATGGTGGTGCAGCCTGTGCTCATTCCCTGGGCCTGGTTTGATCTCTTTTAAATGACCAGCTGAGAGCTAGCCAGCCAGTTCAAGGCAGCTATTTGAGACACACCTTTGTCAGAAAGAGGCAGCAAGAGAAACCTCCAGAGCACTCAACCCTGAGTGACATCTCAGAAGAATGTGATGTGTTGTCCGCTGAGTTCACTTTGTGAGCACAGAAGATAACTAAAACTTCCTCAGACGAGGGATCCAATTCTAGAGAGAAAACTGAATGTGTGAACCACAAAATGAAGCTGTGACTACAAAACAGAAAAGCCTAAATTTGCACGAGCATTATTCTGCCTCACGTGGCTAACTACAGCACTGAAGACGTGGCCTTTGGTATGAGCTGGCAACCTCAGACAGGCTGCAGAGCTCTTGTGCTGTGCCCATTTGGGAGTCTCCAGTGGCACTCAAACTCCACTGCCACAGGACCTCGTTCATGTTGTCACCTCCTCAGTCTGCAAGCAGCACCACTTCACTTTTGCAGTCTTATGTTCAGGGATGAGTGGGGAGGATTATAGTCACTAGGCTTTTTTCTCCACTCTCTTAAGCTTTCTGATCAAAACACAAACTTTTAATAAAACTGCTGTAGGCCCAGTTGTTGAAAACTGAGTGGCTTTTTGAACATGTTCAATTTCTTAGACTGGAAAAATAAAGATAAACAGTCCACAGTAAATATTTATGTTTAGGTAAAATCCCATTCTGCAAATGGGTTCCTGAGGCCATCAGATAACAGAGGCTGAGAACACCCCAGCCTGGTGGCTCATGAGTGTTTGGATAAACATACTCTTTTTACATAAGGACCTAATAAAAATGTGAAAGGCAGCTCTGTGTAGATTCCCAGATAAATAACAGTAACAGGCAGGAGAAAATGGAGGTGCTCCTTCCTCTGGGGCAGGGCACCCCTGGTCTCTAGACTGCTTTTGACCTTGGGTGAAACCTGAGCACACGAGGTCACTGTGGCTACTCTGCTGCAGGTGGGAACCAGTTCAGCACTGGACGAGTGTGTCTCACAGCGCTGACAAGTAGTGGCGTTTTGGAAGGGCAGTTCAAAGTCCCTGAAAACTATTTGAAATATTCTTTTTAAACACCTTGAGGAATACTCATTAGAGAGGGAGACTTTAGGAAAGGTCCAGAGAAAGTATCCTTTTCATCTACATGAGATTTGGCATGTCTGAGCTCAGTTGCACCCCTATAACTTTCACTGCCAAAGATAATAAACAATTAGTATTCATTCTGCCTAAAATGTTAGAGAAATCTACTGCTTAATGAGATTCTCTTCGAAACTATACAAAAAGGAATGACACAAAGGGCAAGAAACACAAGTCATGCTCATGTTCTTCAGGATTGCTGGGTGATCTTGTCCCTCTGACATTGAGAATGCCCTCTCTCCCTCCTGGGCATTGAGAATTTCTGAAGTACTTTTACTGAAGTACTTCCACAAACTCTCCTATGGTGTGCTTCGATGCCCTGGCTCCTGATAGCATTCCCTCCATTAGCCCAAACGTGTTTCCCTTCAGGGCAAGGCGTAAGGTTCATCTATTCATTCAGGTTTATGCCAGTGGAATGAATGCAAGGCCTTGACTATTCATTTGCTTATACAAGGAAGGTAGAGTGTGAATTTACAAGCTACATATGAATTTACACCATGCTGGCTACTCCCTGTATGTCTACATTTACATGTAGCTGAGGAAGCCCCTTCATACAAAGGAACTCTTAGTGTGCCCTCTCCATGTCCATAGAGGGTTTTAGTGCAGAGCAGCTCATGCAACATCAATTCACATCTTAGTTTACTGCTGGCAATTTACCTGTATAGACAAGCCTTTGTGTTGTGAATTTGTCTGATTTCCAGAAAGAACTGGCCAACAGCTAAAACAGTCGAGTTTCTGTAAAACCTCAAAAGGAATAAAGTTGCACAAAAGAAGGTATTAATTCCCAAATTAAAAATTATATTTTTGTTGTTATATGTGAACGTAGGTAGTCACTGCTAGAAGTGAAATTAATTTGCCATCCAAACAAGTTTTACTTAAGAATCAATTGTCGTGGTTTGCATACTTAGGCAGCATAAAACTATCTGAATTTCTCCTCGTTTGACGAGCAATATTTCTCTACCAAGGAAAAATGCACGTTCCAAGAAATAGCAAGGTGATACACAAGATCTCATATTCAGTATTTTGTGAGCTCAGAACAATTAGCTTCTTGGCATATCTTAAAATATGTGGGGGCCTGTGTACCGACTTGGTCAGATGCCCACCTGATGTATTAACAGAGTTGTATCTGCTTCAAAAACAGCTGGCCAATTTTCATAAGGAAGAGTATGACCTAAATTATTTCCCAGACAGGGAACAGTAAGGTAAGATATGTATGTTTTTCACTGCATTTTCTTGCTAGAGCCCATATAAAAAACTCTGTTCTTTAAAACAGACTGCTTCAGAAAAAAGAAAAATCATCTCCCACTCCCAGTTAATTCGTTTTAAATTCTTAGTAGGTCAACATCTACTTCAGGGTCTTCCAAGTGCATGTTGTCTCATCTATGTTTGTCTTCAAAATTATAAACTCCTCAGGGTATGATTTGTGCTCCTCTGTGTCTTGTTCAGTGCTGATCACATCAGCAGAGATTAGCAAATAATTCGTACTATTAACAATAATAAATACTATGTGGCACGGTGTTCTCCACGTGCCCTTTGCCTGTGAAGCATGGCATGAGGGGAGGTGGCTGGGAAGGGCTTGGCAAGAAGCACACTTTTGAGAGGACTGAAAGGTCAGGTGCCCAGAGAAGGGGCACTTCAACACCCAGTCAAACACCACGGGCAAGCAATTCTCGTGTCAGCTGTTCAGCTCGGAGGGGGGATACAGGTTAGCTCCCCTGGACTCTTCTGGGGGCTGTGCCTTCCCCTCGCTGCTCTGTCTGTATTAAACCAGCTGGGGTAACTGAAGTGCAGCAAAGTAAAATAAACAGATCTGCAAAGTGCTGACGCCAGTCCTCTTCCCCAGGAGAATCTGCACAGCTCTGAGGCTTTACGGGGGGTTGCAATTAACACCTGTGTGCAGCATGTTTATGACCAGAGTTAAGGAGGGGGAGACAGAAAGATGTTTCAGACTTGAACTGAATGCTTTTGAAGCAGCTCAGCTTTTATGGGTTAGTTTGGCAGTGGCCATGACTGAGGATAACACTGAAATGAAAAGGAGCTCAGGGCTCCTTGCCATCTTCTCCTTCCACCCTGATGTAGCTCCTAGTACAAAGCACATGTTTCCATTTAATACTGGAAAAGAGTCAGTTGATGTCTGGATTCTCACTTAAATATTTATTCATCTGTGGTATTATTAACAGTATTTTTAATTAGGTGTAACTTACTTCTGCTTCAGATTATCTTCATTTCTTATGATCACATTGCAGCCTCAGATTTTTTTGAGAAATGTTCTATCATCTCCTAAATTGAAGCTGTACCTTGTTTCTCAGTCTCTCTCCTGTTTATAAATAAAATCTTTACATTTCTTTCCGAATTAAAAAGAAAAACCTCCCACTGACATTAGCATTGAGTCTAACAACAAAGACTGAGAACATGATGGTTTCCATTATTTTCATCTCCAAAAGGCTCTAAGAGCACACCCACTGCATTCTCTCTATCTTTAAGGGAGAGTTTATGTTTATGTTTTCCTCTCTGTTTTTTACTGACTTTAACTCACCTATGGAAACTGTTCTCATCAAGATCTACTCCTAGATTAGGCTTAGGGCAAAATTTAAATTTTTGCTTCAAGGCTCACCAAAACACACTTGGAGTTTAAACTTTGGAGCACCTATATTTTACCAGCACTCCTATAATATTTAAAATCACATAAACCTGCTGTGATTAACAGATTAATTCCCACCATCTTCAATAATTCTCAAAACATGCCTGCTCCCTTTATATCATTCTTATGAGCAGTTTCACCTCTGACTTTTATTCTGAGCTCCCTTGATATTCCATCCAGCCTGGCCAAGTGTTCTGAAGTAACACATCTGTATTGTCTGGTCAAATACAGCACATGATGAACACACAGCAAGCACAAGTGTCAATACCCTGCTCCTGTGAGTAACTCTAAAATCCTGGCTTCAGACCTGCAGTACACAGGGCTCACAGTTCTCTCTCTATAGAACCAGGAAAAACACAAATTTCAAAAGAAGCAGGATGCACCACTCAAGCAACACCTGAGCCTACCTGGTTTCTGTTGTCCCAAGTAGACTGTGTAGCTTTGGTAGCATCCTGTTTGTTCCACAAGTGCATTGTTTTATTTTCTTTCCTCCTCTGTGAGATGTCCTAACTTATTAATCTATTTTCCACAATTTTACTGCAGTTTTCTGTTATTAAAACCCCCAAAGTATTTTCTAAAGAAACAATGCCAAAGGGTAGCAAAAGTACACCAATTCTCCTCCCTTTTGCTCAGCAATTTTTAATCCTAGTATATATGGCACAGCTTGATGAGTCATAATGTCAAAGAATCAAAATTCTGATCTTGATAGAGTTGAGACAGAGAATGTAAACCACTATGTGCCTATATATCACTAATAAAACCAAATCAGTAAGAAAACAAAATGTCCTAATAGTTTAACCTAGTGACTATTTTGCTTAGCCTTTTTCCCAGTCACAAAGATTTCCAAGAATTTGCTCAAATGACTGGCAATATAATCAAAATGATTGTAAACAGACTGTCTATTTTACAAACATCTCCTTGGGCAGTTGAACTCCAGAGTAATGTTTTCTGTTTCAAAACACTCAGATGAATTGCTTGTGGCATTTATATGTCCATGAGCCACATCACTGGTCTGAGCAACACTTAGGGAACCATTTTCCTAGGGCCTGGTTAAAGATTACTTATCTATTTGTTATAATTAGTGAGAGCTTCAGTCTGGGAAGCTTGCTACTGTAAATTTAGCAAAAGTATGTTAGGCAAGTCCACTCTATTGTAGCCACAAAATATTGCTCAGTTTTGTCATCTCTTTTCTCTAGATCTGTTTCTTTCACTGGCAGTACTGAGGCAAACATGCTACAGGACCAGCTCTTTAAAAGTTCAGTAGCACACATTTTCAAGCAAAATTTGCCATGATGAGAAAATCCACATGAATCTCTCACACTTTTTAGGTCCATGGGGGTCTTTTTGGCATTACTTTTGGCACAGGACTATATCAGAGTAAGATATGATTCATTTGAAAGGTACAAAGCACAGCTGTGTGGGTCTTCCCACCATGCCAAACATTCAAATATTCATGAGAAGGCGGATTTTGAAACGTGCATTGCTACCTTAGTTGACAGTCTGAAGACCCACCAGGCACCTGGAACCATTCCCTGGGCCTGCAGGGAGAGTGTCTTCCTTATTCCCCCCAAGCAGGTTCTCAGGACTCAGTCCAGTTTTCCAGCCTTCACTGCCAACATGTAATTCAGTCATCAAAATCACAGTTGGAGCCAAAGTTAGAGAGTCCCCATGTGTGTGTGTCTCAGTGACAAGTTACCAGCAACAAGATCACATCCTTGGTGCTTTGCTTAATGAAGGGTGGGGCAGGGGAGTTGTGTTTTTTTGTGGGTTTTTTTGTCTAGCTCCTTAGTATTCTTAGGAACAGAAAGGTGGTGTGAATGAATCCACTACTCTGTCTTTTGCAATTTTCTATAAACACAGGCAAAACCACGCATTACACTCTACCTTAGTGCTGCCCTCTATCCACTGACCATTCCTGGGAGAGATGACAAATATTAGGGAAAGAATGCTTGTTCAAAACCTTTGCTATTTGTGTGTTCCCATTGCAATGCTGTCCAACAGCTGTAGCTTTGCTTGACTGCCCAGAACCAAAGCAGCACAGTGCACCCTCAACTCTGACTCTGCTCAGAGGAAAATGACACTCCTAAGTGACAAACCTGTGCTTCAGAGATCAAGACTTCATAATCCCTTTGCAAGTGACTCACAATTTTCCTTTTTTTTCTTGGGCAGAGTGACTGAAGCCTGTTATGAGAGCTATGGATTTAGGAATACAATGAGCACCTTCATGTGGAAATTTGGCTGTGTGGAATGAAACCTGCTTTCACCAGTGTAACTTGTTAGAACCTTCAAAAGGTCTCCCCTGTTTATGAAACCTAGAACATCAAAAAATCTAAATTGAGAAACATTAGACAAAGTTACCATTTTCTTATTCAGAGTTCACAGTCTGCCTTTAAACCTACAGAAAGTGGCACAGAAAAACTAAGTAGAAAACCGTGACCGACTACTGAGTGTGGCTTAAGCCCTAGTTCTGCAGACTTATGAATGTGGTTCATTTTACACATACTAACATTTTCATTGATGTTTCTTCACCTAAGTTAAATCAGGGCAGATATTTCTGATCTGACTATTTACAGGACCAAATGTGAATCTAGTACTGTCACTTTACCTTTCTGGCTTCTTCCTTACTCAGCTCAGGACTCTCTTGTCGTCCTCTGTGGAATTTGGAGCAGACTTTCTCTGACGCTGGACCAGAGCCTTTTGTTGTTTTTCAAATGGTGGATACCTAGACAATAACAATAATGAAAATGCCATCAAGAAATTGCACTTGTATTTTCAATTAAATTAAATTAAACTTTTTTACTAAGCAGGGTAAAAAAAAGTAGTTTCAATAATTGCTAGACATTTTGAGTCAGATCCAGAGTCAGAACTTCTACAGTTCTGAAAAGAAAATAGAAAGTTGCATTTGTCACTATCTCCCTCCTTCACAGTTTTTTCTCTTAATCCTTTATTTGTTTATTTTGGTTTGGTTTTCTTCTGTTTACTTTACTAGTAGGAAGATACAAGAATGGCAGAGGAAGAGGTGGGCGTGGAGCTCTCTCTGGTTCATATACAAGCAAACAAAGTCTGTGAGGGAGAGAGGAAATAGGCTGCCAGTGAGTAGCATTAAATAAGAAAGCAGCTCCATTTGTGTGCTGGCTCTAAGACTTTGGGGTTTCCATGCAGACACCATTTTATGACATCTGGGAAGGAAATGTGAGTCCAAGCTTGCCACTTACAGGGTCCCAATCAGATCTGAAATTTGACAGCAATACTTGATTTGAGTCCAATTTATTTGAGATTTGAGCTAATTATTATTTTGACAAAGACCCAACTGAATGTCAGAGAGCAACATTACAAAATGAATGGAAATGTATATGTAGATTAGGGTTAGCAGGATAGTAGTTTTCTTATGAGACTTTGTGGGGGGAAAAACTTACTCTGTATATTAAAAAAGGAAAAATGGGACAGGAGAATGGTATCTTTTGGCTGATTGCAGCTTACACCTGGGAAACTGAAAAGAACTAAAAGATGTTCAGCGTCTTAAAAATCCCACAAAGCAGTATGTTTCCCATGGTGCCAGCCTGTAGCACAAAAAGCAGGCACAGAAATGAACACAGAAGCTGCACTGCTCCATCATGGTCTGCACTGGGTTGAAAGTGCTGAGGGGGAGTTTAAAGTGATCGAGAATGTGAAATGGAGGGGAGAAGAGAAAGCAGGGAAGTTCCCAGTCACTGAGGAAAGCCGTCCCAGTAACTTGCACCCACACACTTTCCTCACCCAGACTAAGAGGGGCTTTCAGCTGATACAGCCACAGTCTGGCTTCCATCTCAGCTGTCACTGATCTGAGGCTTTTTGTCCACTGTCAGATGGCACATGCCATGTGTCACACAATGTGGGCTTTTTTAGACTCAATTAAAACAAACTTGAGTCCACCCAAGAGGCATCCTGCCCCAGCTGCACTTCTGCTCTGTTGTGTGCTCTGTTCCAACCTTACTGGAGACAAAGAAAGGACCGGGGGTGGACAGACACACTCTTTTTTAATTACAATCATTTGTATCATGTGAAATACTCAGGACAGGAGCAAGAGGATTTTATGAATATCAGCTGAAATCAGCCTCATGGAACAAGGGCCAATATTTGCATTTCTATTGCTTAACATTGCTTGGGCTGGAAATTATAGCAGTTTTCTGATTACCTACCTGCAGCCATGCACCAATTTGACCTTTTGCATGCTAAATCGTATGCACTAAATTAAATTTTCCTCTCTCTCTTACTGAGATAAACAAGGCCAGTTACATGACTCAGGCTGCCCTTTTCCTCCTGCCATTCCATATGCAAAGTCAATCCTAGCCAGTAAATCCTCTAATTTAAGAACAGACTTCTGTATTTTTGTAAGTGATTATAGAAGGGTTTTGTTTCTTTTGAGCAGTTTTGGGTAAATAATTTGTATTTGGAAATAAGAGCTAGAAGACCCAAAATAACCTAAGTTTCCTAATAACAGGTTTGCATGAGTCCTTCAGAGGTAAAAGAATGAGCAGTGTTCATTATTAACTCCTTATAAATGTGATAAAACAATATCATCAGCTGCAATGGCTGCTTAGCATATTCTCCAGAGAACATGGAAGAAAGAGGAAAAAAAAGGAGAGGAGAAAATACCACATTCAGCAGGTGATCTTTGCCTTATTTTATAGGTAATTTTATAGGTAATTATTTCTAATAGATTAGAAACTCTTACATCAACTCTAGCTACTCACAGTTTCAAAAGCTAGTAACTATTTGGAGGAATATTCAAATTACATCATTACTCAAACATTTTCATTATGTTCTCAACTGAAATTATGTACGTTAGGGACACCTTTTTGTGGGAGAACTCATGACACAGGAGGGTGGCGAGGACCCTTCAGGAGGTGGCCGCACGCAGG
>VZUH01000787.1:0-25947 GCA_013401175.1 Xiphorhynchus elegans | reverse complement strand
AAAAACTCTAGGGAAACAGAAGGGAAAACTAGGGAAACAGAAGGAAAAATTCTAGGGAAAACAGAAGGAAAAACTCTAGGGAAACAGAAATAAAAACTCTAGGGAAACAGAAATAAAAACTCTAGGGAAACAGAAGGAAATACACTAGGGAAACAGAAGGAAATACTCTAGGGAAACAGAAGGAAAAACTCTAACAAAGAGTTGCTCAAATTGATCACCTCAGGATCTTTGCAAACCTTTCTTAGAATGGATTCTTCTGGAGAAATGGTTTGCCAGCACCATTCACTATTGCTCTGATGAGCTCTTGTTGCAAACACATCTCTCTTCTATGATAACACATAAAACAACAATACACTTGCAGATTACCACAACTGTTCTCACAGAAAAGTGTTGATTGGAAAGCATTTATGTGTTTGCTTATGTTTTGATTAAGTTTTTGTGGTGTTTGTTTTTTTTTCTAATTTCTAGTTAAATAGAAAAAAAGATTGAGGCAGCCCAACTTTACCTCACACCTCATCTACCTCTTCCACGCAGGTTCTCTCAGTGAGAAACAGGACAAGAGCCAGCATGATGTGACTAAATATTTCTCCATCAGCCACAAATCAGTTTGAAAATTTCAGCTCTGCTTACCTGATATAAACAAAAGCAGATGGCAAATCATATATTTACCATGTCTGCATTAGGATTTATAGGACATAACCACTCACTTATACCAGTCACTGTTAGAATTTACTGGCTCTTTTTATTAGCATGTATCTGAGGGGTAAAAAGCACTCTAAACTGATCAAAAGAAACCAATTATCATGCAAGAGAATGTTTTTAACTGCAAGAGTAGTTCCATTTGTAACATGGACCCTCTGCCATTTATTCAAGAGCATAAAGACATGTACAATCAATTCCTTGTTGAGTCAAGATATACAGTCATACATCTGACGGGTGAACCATGAGGTATCACCTATACAGAGATGCTCTTTGGGTCTGCACAGTTTTGCAAAGATATGCCAAATGTGCCTGCTGTAAAAAAGCAGACTATTTTTCCTCTTTGGCAAATGTGAGAACAAAGCCAGATAAAAGGATCACATTCTCACCATGTACTGCACAGAGCTCTTGCACACGAGTTGCACCTGCTCATCCTAGAAAATGGTTTGAATCAAGAGTTTACTGCTTTGTTATCATAGCCAAGGCAGGTCTCGTAGAGACTGGGAAGTCAGAGATAAATGATTCTCTCTATTTATCAAGTTATTCTCAAAAGGAAAGAAAGTGATGGCTTGATTTGTGTTTAGTTGTCACACTTCGGTACATGTTCATAAATATTCCTTTTCATTAACCAGTGTACATTGAGAGACATGTTTCATTTATTGTATATAAACATCCATGAAACTTTTATCAGCCATGGGTGCCCACAGATACCACGAGGCACAAAGAGCAGCAAACCCAAAACCCAGACACTGTGTACTCTGTTGTAAAACAGGCAAAGCAAACTAATAGAAGATATCCCTACTGAAAAGATAAAAGAAGATGTCCTTCTCAAGGTCACATCCCATGAGCTGAAGTCCAGAGTCCATCAAACAGGCCCTGCTGGGCCTTTTAAGCATTTAGTGAAGGGACCAGAAGGGAAAGAGACTAGCCATGCCTCAATGAAAATAATTGTGAAAGGCAAATAATTTAGGCAAATTGAGGATAATCAGCATAGCTGTGACGAAGAGATAAGATTAAGTTGGGAAACACTCCTAGATACCCATCATAATTTGTTTAGTCCATAGCCCAGTGAGGGGTTTCACCTCCTTCTCTGTTTTACCAAGAAACAACGCAATCCGTGTCTTCTAACTTATCATTTACAATTTTTTCAGAATCTTTACTAGATCCATATACCAGAATCACATGGAGACAAGCTATTTGATTGTCTTTAACTTGTTCTCACATATATCTCTAGGTATGTATATGTGTGCACCAAGTAAAGCCATAGACAGTTTTATAATCCATATAATTGTATCTATTGTGTATGTACATATAGCACATTAAACTTGAATTTCACTGTCAAATGTTTTGCAATATCTTAATTTCAGTTTGTAAACATTAAAGAAGGACTTGCTTCTATAAATTAACACAATAAAATTGAAGAGTTAATCAAATCAACAGTAATATAAAAATATTTCCCTTTATATTCTGTTTGCGTTACTCCTGTAATATGTTATAGCTGTGTGGTACATATTTTTCTGACTGTAGGGTATGTCTAAACCACCTCTGTTTCATGTAGGCTTTGTTAATTGGCCACAGGTGGGGCGAGCATCATTTCACGTCAGTCTCAAGGACCCCAGGTTGAAAGTCAAGAGAGTTTCAGCCTCTTGAGTAATATCTTGATTACTTGAAAGCTCAAGCAACTGAGAGATTTGTCTCCACAGCTGGCTCCCGACAGTCTAATACAGGGGAACTGAAACTTAATAAGCAGAGGATGATATGCTGGGCCCATGGAACCGAGTGACAAAACTCTCACTGCTCCAAATAGCCAGAAACTAGTTCAGGCTTCCAGGGCAGCACAGAACATGGGAGCAGTTTCTCCAACACAAATCAATTTTTCCCCTCTCACTTTTTTCAGTTTGTTTCCACTTAAAACGTTTGGAATTGGATGAGGCAGAAATATTTCCTTCTGTGGCACCACAATTTATGTATGAAAAATATTACACCAGAAGGACCCACATAATGCTTCCAATATTTCCAATGGCATACACCATTTTGTCCTGGAAGTGAACATAAAAAGGTGTAAAATTATATCTCTATTGTAGACTTTTGGCATGTGGCTGGAAAAGCAGCAGAACTCGTATTTGCCCTCAAAAAGGACAGAGCACGTAATACCTTCTTTCAAGAGCTGCAAGCTGGCAAGTGAAGAGCAAAAATGCAGAATTAGCATGTGAATTAATACTATCACTGTGCTAAAAAGATTAATCCAATGCCATTTAGAACCTTTTTTACCAGGCGTATTTTTTCTCTTACAGATGGATCTTGGCAATTAGGGACTGAGTCAGCAAGCCCCAAATCAGTGAAATTCAAACTGCAGAGCGAAGTATATGAGGTGATGGTAGGAGTTAACAAGCCAGAGGACAAGCTGTACTGCCAAGCATAACCCTTGACAGGAGGGTCAGAAGTCAAAGGGAACTCTCGAAACAGACTGACTCTTTTAACCTTCCTGCTGGGTTACAGGAGTGAACTCTACCTGCTCTGTTTGGGTTTGTTTGGAAACAAAAGATCTTCAGTTTTGCTGAGGTTGCAATGACTGCTCCAACTCCTGCCACACACAGATATCAGGCTGGGATAAGAAAGCTCCCATTTATGCCACAAGGTTGCCCACGTCAAAGGACAATTACCAGAAGAAAGAAGAAACAGATGCCATTTTTACTCATTATAAAACTGAGGTTTTCACTCATTCATACACGTTCTTAAATTAGTCAGCTGTCCTTAAGAGCCAGCATCTTTCTCTTTCCATAAACACTCCAGTGCAAGCCTGACAAGAAACTAACTATAATCTCAAATACCTGGCTATGTATAAAAACTTTTATAGCATGTTTTCAAATCTACAATCAAGCCCTAATGACCTGAAATGAAATCTGTTTAGAGGCAAACACAAAGTTCCAGAATAACATTGTTACTGGCAAAATACTTGCATCACCAACAAGGGAACCGAGATAACCTTACCTGACTCACAAAGCTAGCCAGAGCAGTGGAAATTACCAATATTTTTCATGAAAATGACACAAATTAACTGAGAACCAGAATACTCACTCATGTAACTGACAGCTAATTTCAAAATAATGAATGCATTTAAGAGTAACACACTTTTTAATTGCAAACTTAAGAAGGGAAAATAAGCAACATGCTGAATAAATTGTTCATTCTGAATGACTCATCCAGCTTTAATAACTATCTGTCTCTACAAATATTGTAATAAGGCATAGTCAGCTGGCATAAAGCACCAGAAAGAAATGAGCCACAAAAAAATGAAGTGCTATTGCTGCTGTTTGAGTTCCAGAGGACAGACTTCATAACTCTCTGGCAACCCCTCCTAGCTTCAGATGCTCTTGCAAAAGCAGGGCTATAACTGTGTGTTGCTGCCATGCATCACGGTTAGACCCACAGGACCAGCTGTCATCTGCCCTAAAAGCAAAATGAGATGTTTATTCTCCCCTCCTGTCATTTCCCCCCCTCTTCTCTTTGGAAATCAAGAACCTGAGGCAGGGGGAAAGTCCCTGCCTCCCAATGCAGTGTGAGCAGCCCGTGCAGGCTCCATGCACACTGTGCTGTGTATGGGCTGGGGGGATGAGGGGCCTGAGTCAGGAGAGCCGCCATCCAGCCCGTCTGAGAGCTGCTCTCGGGCACCCTCAGCCCAAACACTTTGTGGTGCTGGGGTCGGGGGTCACCAACTGTCCAAACACAGCCCCAGCCACGGCGCTCAGGAAGCTGAGCAGACAGCACAGACCGAGCTCGGGGGCCAGCCTTAAAAACTAACAGGCTCCTTCCCCTAAATCTGTCTGATTTTTACTACTTGAGCTCAAAGTTAAGTGGGCGTGAGTTTGAAAAGATCAATGCACATGTGGAATTAGACTATTCTAAATGCTTTTTTTTTTTTTAATGGAGGCAAACAACCACCAAACTTTGAACCTCCAAATTTAACCAGCAGCAAACTCCAAAGCACCAGGTGGTTTCATAAACCCGAAGGTTCATAAATCTTTTCTTTAAAGTTTCCAATTTCAAAAAAGGGCTCGTTCTCTTTGTGGTTATTTTTCAATTTTTCTGCCTCCCTCCCCCTCCTTCCCTGCCTCTGGGTGGATGACCTGCCAACCCCTGGCAGCCTTTCAAGCTCTCCGTGCCGGCTCCTGCGGGCGCTGCCGGGGCCAGGCTGTGTGCCCGGGGGCAGCGAGCTGTGGGCATCCTTCATCCTGGGCAGGGACCGCGGGGAGGCTGCGCAGGGAGCTGTGAGTTCTGGTTTAAACACAGCTCCAGAGTGCCCAGAGTTCAAGCGCCCAGTGAATCTGTTCTTGCCACTCCTTGGGCCTTTCAAGGGGGAGCAGTTGAAGTCATCAAGGCAGTACAGCCATCAGTCTGCTCAATTTACAGCCCGTGGGCTGTGTACAGTCCGTGGGGGCAATTCATCTGCGCTGGGGGGAATTTGGGAGACTGTCAGGTGCAGGCAGGGGGATTGGGACTGAGTGGATCACCGGTGGCATGGGCTTAACATGGACCAAGGCGTCGTAATGAGAGATGGCAGCTGGGAATAAACTGCTACAACCAGAGTACATCACTCACCCTGCACCTTTGCCTTTGGTGTATGCGAACTGGCACTGAGAAAGCAGCTGGAAGGCACAGGATGAGCTCTTCTTGTGGCCAGAACTTGCTGGTGGCTGCTGTGTTTCCAGGAGCACATTGGGGTTTGCCCCTGTGTGCATACAGGGGGCTGCGTGACCAGTTCAGTTCCAGAAAGCACCAAACTTTGGCTAGTTTCTCTGATGTGAGAAGCGCTACCATAAACACTCTTTCTCCAAGGTTAAAAGAAGTCAGCAAAAAGGTCAGGTACAATTCTTTTAGGTGCTGCTCTGTAACCAGGGGACATGCAGTCCTCTGATCTTTTGAAACTGAGAGAAAATAAAGCAGCAAGGACGGAAGAAATGGCCATAGATTTCTGGCTTCTTTCTTTGTTTCCTAATTACACCTCTAAAACCAGCTCACTTTAACACATGCATCAAATCATGCAATCACAAAACCATTCAGGTTGGAAGGGTCTCAGAGGTGACCTAGTCAAGCCCCTGGCAGCAGTCTGCTCCCTCTGCTCCACACGTTCTCCCGCAGAAAGGCAGCCTGGCGAGGGCTGCAGGAACCGCAGGGGAACCAGTAACTCACTCGCTGCACCTCAGTCAGACACGTGGGAATGTCAGCCCATTACAGCCTCCCTCCATTAGAAACAGCACCCAGCACATGGCCTGGCAGGGACAGATCACACTCAACTGTGTCACAGGGCTGCATGAGGGTAGGCTGGTAAATCTGCAGCCACTGGACTGGTGAGAGTGTTGTCCTGTCAGATTCAGTATGAAAATTGCATTGCAACTCCTTAAATACAACTCAGTTAATAATAACACCCAAGCATCTGTGTTGATCCTTCAGCTGGGCAATGCTCTTCCCTCTGGAATAACTGTTCCTTACTTTTCGTTGGAGATTTCTTTTGTCCAGTTTCATCTTGTGTCTTTATCCTCCTCACATATACAAATATGTACATGTTTTGCCAGAAAAACAAAAAAAATTACCAGGTTTTTTATTTAAAAAAAAAAGAGAAACAAGAAGAGCTTTTGTCTTTCTCATATTTTATGCTGTTGTAACTGCATTTGATGCAGTCTCATGAGCAGACCCTCCAATAATAATGACTAACTATACTTTTTTATTATTATTATTTTGTAGGCTATTTAGGAGCTATTTGGAGCTGTAACCACAGTTATCCAGACAGCTCTCACCACATACATGTGGTATTATTTACTCAGCCTCCTGATTCATTAAATGCATTTCCAGCTTCTAAGAGGTTTATTATTATTCCTCTGTGGCATCTTCATATTGATTATAATTTCAAAATCCTCTGCTGGAGATCAATGAGTATCTACTAAATTAGGTGACAGTTGATGCCTATAAAATGGAAACACTGCAACTATTTGCTGTCTACAGCCATCAGAGTAATAAAGAGATTCCATCTCCCCTCACTCGTTCTGATTCGGAGTTGAACTGTAGGAAAGGAATAGGAGAGCAGACAATTGGTAGACAAGCTAGATAGTTAGCAGTGGCAAACGTGGTGTCTAAAATCTTCCAGCAGAGCGGCCAGCATGACAAAGCAGTTCTTCTTTCCTACTATAGGTCCTCCAAAACCTCCCTCATCTTCCCTTAATTCAGGAGTGTTACAGTATTGCTCTCCTGATCCTCTGAGAATTATAGAACTTGTCAAGAAACAGCTCTCAGCCTAAACACAAGAGGTGTTTTGGGGCTCCAAAGCAGAGGACAGCAGTACCATGAACGAGCTGAAAGCACAGACTCCTCAGTAACAATTCATGCTCCAGCTTTCAGATGGTGCCTGACCATCAGATTTCTCTGGATTCATTATTCCTCAGCTACAGTTAAAAGCAATCGACAGGCACAATTTTATCTTCCTCTTTCTTTGACTGGTCAAATTCCAAAGTGACTGCTAGATCTGGATTTTGCACCAGGGACCCATGGCTGTGCTAGCAACTTACACACTCCTAGTCCTGATTGCCCTTAGGACTGTTTGAAAAGTATTCCTGGGTTCCAGCTGCTGCAAGCCAGTTCTGAGCTACAGAGTCCCTGGGGCAGAACATCACACCAGTATTTTGCATCAGCTGTTTCTTTTCAGGACATGAAAGACATCTAGTCCTTGTTTTTTCCAAATATATATATATATATGAATAGTCATATATACATATGTATATAGATATATGACTAGGGTCTTTCCACCATATCCTATGACAAGAGATCTGAGCAGGATCACAGACCTGGCAAAATGCAGGCTGGATCTTGGTAGGACTAGGCTTGGATACAGGAGTCATTGTTTCCAGCATTTCCCAGCAGCCTAGAGAGCTGACACCCTAAGGGAATGATACATGCCTCTTCTTTATTACAAAGCCTGTTCCAGAAAGCATCAGAGTATCTGGTAGCAAAGAGCTTCAAGGGAATGTGACATGTAATTCTTATCCTGCCAAGTAAATATATACCTTATTAATAATAAAGATTTGTTTGACTGATAGCATTTTTGAGAGCTATTAGCAGTGAGCTAGGTAACTATTCTCAGCTTTGCTAAATCCCTGCGTGGATTCTGCCAAGCTTAAAGGAACAGGATGAGGCAACATAATACTTCCAATAGCTAAAGTTCTGAACTAAATAACAAATTAAAATAAGTTAAGAAAGCTTTGCCAGTAAAAGAAGGAAGCTTCAGGTTAAGTGACAGTTAAATGACGTTCCTGTTACCTGCCATATTCATGCAGGCAATATTCATTAGCAACAAGACTATAAATGTGGCAAAAAAATACTTATTTCCTCATAATTCTATAATTTCTTTCCCAGACCCTACCAGTGTTGCTCAAACAGTAAGTTTCATTACTATTCAAAGTAAGGACCTGGAATCTGGTTCTTTTCTAAACCTACAGGAGTACTTTTTAGAAGAGAAGCTGCAGCAGCTTCATCGCCCAGATTGCACTGATTCAGCATCACCTCGAGCCTGTGCCAGGGGAGCCCAGGGGGTTTTCTGTCACTGGCCATGGCATCATGTACCTCAGGGTACTGGGACTTACTGAACAACCTACCTCGAGAGCACTTGGCAGCGTGCTGGGATTAGCTGCTCTTTCCCCAACACAAAATACAGTATGAAGGGAGGTTAAGAGCAGCCAGATCACTCACTGCACTGGTTGCATGGAATCTTCCTCTGCTAAAAGCATTACAAATCAACATGGGGTGGCCTACGAATTGCTCCTGCCCCTTTAACTCCGCCTGACAGCCATTACATGGAGCAAGCCTGCGAGCTGGGTTTGCACGCACACGTGCTGGTAATGGGATGTTTCCAGGTGTGCACATGGCTGGATGTGTCTGTGCAACACATCTCTGCAGTGATCTAGACCATGTGGCCAGAAGCAAATGACGGATGTGTGTGAGTTGCATGCGAGGATGTGCATTATTACATCCAGAGACATGGAAACACAGGTGGCAGACTAATGGATTTGGGGAGGTCAAACAATCTTTTGCTTTTCATGTGGTGTCACAGTAGGGGAGGAACAGAAAACATGTAACAGTTGAGAAAGGAAACCCAAAGCCAGTACAAATTAAATAGGGCTATATGATCTGTGGATGATTCTGTAGGAGTTAAAACAGAGATGTAGAATAGAGCGTGTGTTTATGTGCAGTTATGCACATGACCTGTGCCTTTCTACACGGGCAAATCACCCTCCATCAGGGTAACAGGAACAGTCACAGTTCCAAAGGGATTACAAGATGCAATGCTAAAACTCTGCCTGCAGAAATAGGTACACGTGCCCTATTGATTTTACCCCACATCTCTAGAGCTGGTTCCACATTACCTTATATTTATCCCAAAACAGAAACACTGGGGTCATCTCCCTCCAGATGGACTAACTGTGCCTTTTTCCTTCCACTGTCATTTTGAGGTGTGTGTGTGTAATGCAGGCCTGGACAGTGTGGAACCAACTGTGTCTGCCCTGTTCAGAGGCCAGCAGGTCGTCCTGAATGGATGTTTCAAGGAAAAAGCCTGCAGACTAATCATTGGGCTCCCCAAAATCTCACTGCAGAGCACTGGGCACTGTCGTGGCCTGCCAGGTGAGTTCAGTCTCTTTTGCTGACTGATACTTTCACTCACCTTTAAAAAAAACCAACTTGCAGATTTCATTTCAGAAGGCAAAAAACAATTTGAAATTCTCTCCAGATGTGAAGGGTTTTTGTTGTCTTTTTTCCTCCTCCCACATGAGGAGAAGAAAGCAGAGAAAAGAAGATAGATCTATTATTTTTAAAGCCTTTAAAAGATATGAGAGATCTAAATTAAAACCCTTTGTGAAGTGAAAGGTGGCTGGAGGGAATGTACAAGAATAGTCAGTTCCTGCTGGCATGTTTACAGGCTTTGAAGGCTCCTCACATCCAGCCCAGTGAGAATGGCAAGAGCAGCTCTACCTCACACCAAGATTTTATGGGATTAATGAAGTCTTTATTAAACCAAATACCTGCAGTTCCCATCACTGCCAGTGTAGCTACAAACCCTTCAGACTTGTTCATACACGGTAGGGAGTGAAACTGGAGCAGAGCAAGACTGGTTGGCCACTTTGCCTTTACATGCTTGTGATATCACTAAAAAGGAAATGGATTTGTTTCTGCTGACCCTGTTTACAAGGAAAGGGGTTCTCTTGTTGTTGTTGTTGGGGTTTGGGTTATTTTTGTTTAGCTTTTTAACAGCCATAGATTTTGGACAAGCATCAACCCATGCAGGAAAGGGGATTTTGTGGAAGATAAACTGAGTGCCACAGGAGGAATGTTCAGGGTACATTGTCTGATTTACCTAAACAGGATTCTGGTCCAGAACAAGCCTGGTGTCAACTGAAAATACTTTCTGCTATTCTCCAATCATTGGGAATCCTCATCTCAGAGCCACGAGCAAAGGATGGATTCAGCTCCAGGATCTGTCTACACCAAACTCCAGAGCCAGAGTGGACAGGGTGCTGCAGGCTGACACCACTCTGCTTCAGTTTTGCAAGCCAACATGTAACACCACTTGGCTTCACTGATATAAGACCAGAAATAAATACTAAAAAACTGACATCTTGTTCTTTGACCATCTTTAACTGTAGACTTTAATTGTAGACTCTTTCTCCTATACATAATATGAAATAATTATTTATTATAAGTTTTAGAGGAAAGGTTCAAATTAGAAATCTTTGACATTATCATTACATCCCACACAACAATTACAAATGTAGAAATACATTACCCTTGACACAGGTGTCTCCTCCACTTTTTAAAGACGGATTTAAAGACTCATAAGTTTAATGAAGTTGGCAGGATACCTACTCAGAAAAGCAGAATTTTTGTACAGAATTTGTTACATGTCGTTGGGGGGGGGGGGGGTGTTAAAGGAAAAATATCATAATTTGAATAAAACTTCAGTCCTTTTATAAGCACTAATTTTAATCTATAGTTTTAAAAAACAAAACACCTGTATTTAACCTCCTCATTTTAATGAAGGATACAGATAAGTTGATTTTATTCAGTACAAAAGTCTTGCCTTTTCAGGTGTCAGCAAGGTGGGATGACTGTTGATGTGTTTCCCAGCCCCAAAATGTGCTCCCCAGGGAATATCAGCCCCAGGCTTTGAAACCAGAGCCAAATCAAGGAACCTCTGAGGAGGACTGATGCAAAGAGTGTGATGATGCACTCCACTTCTAGGGGGCTCTTTGTTTTGATTTTTTTTTTCCCAAGGAAGACTGTACCAATCCCAAAGCCTTGATGCCTTGGGAAGAGCTGAGCTGGAAGGGCAGCTCAGACAATGATTTGATGATCACACTTGGAAAACTAAAGTGGAATACACGGGGGGAAGGGGCAGCTCTTCATTTGTGCCCTGCTGCTCCCATCACAGCCCCCCGAGTGGCTGCCCGTGGGGCTGGGCTGTGTGGGGGGCACCTTTCAGAAGGGCAGTGCCCTGCCCTGGGCAGGAGGGCTGTGTCCTCAGCTCCGTCAGTGCCACCCGCTCGGGTTACGGGCTGAGCAGCTCGGAAATGAGCAAGAAGGCTCGGAAGGAGCAGAGCTCTGATCACATGCAAATATATTCATTAGAGAAGAGCTGGAACAGAAATGCCCTTTCAATAATGTTTAATGAATTTTTAAACATACAAATGTGCTGCAGGTGTGCAATTCAATGTATCTGACCTTCTAAGGACAGGTTAGCAGTATTTGGTACTGAAAAGTTTTCCTGATTATAGTTTTTCCCTATTTCTGTATAAAAAGATTTCCTTCAATCTCCTCAGCTGTTTTCATTGTTATTAACAATCATTTATGTCTTTTTTTTTATCCCTGGATGTCCAGTACAGCTATCAGCTGTGAGTTTTAAAGTGATAAGCAAGTCCTACTGGATGCCCTGAGATGGGTGCTGACCTCTACCTAGAACATGTGATGGGCTGTGCTTGCTGGATATACCTGTATGCATTTCCATACATTCTTCACCCTGCAGCATTCCCTTCTTTTAATAACACAGAATATACAGTCACAGAATTCCTGCTTTCACACCTTTTCCCCGGAGAAAACATTGCAGTTTTAGGAAGTAAGTGAATGCATTTTACCAAAATAATTTCACACGTCTTCCAAAAAATCGATGTCAATATTCATTTCTAGCCTGGGTTCAATAAGTATGACAATTAATTAAAATATGTACAAAATGTGGTAGATTGGAAAACCCATTCAAATGAGATATTAAATAGTATTTGAGGTTCCAGATTTCCTCCCGTGGGACAGGAGATCCCAAGGCACATACACCTCATCCCTCCAGAGGTTTTTGGGGGAGAGCTGGTGGGTGGGTGGGGTTTGGTTTGCTTGGTTGGTTTGGGGTTGTGGTGGGTTTTAATGTATCAGGTTTAGAGAAAGTAGCAAACAAATGAAGAAAAGAAAATGTGATGGATTTTGGGATCACTAAAAGTCTGATGCTGAATGCTTCCCTGACGACAATTAAGTAAAGGTCATATTGTTTCAGTATTCCTTCTGTCCCATTATGAAACCATTATGAGGATTTTGAGCAGGAATGTGCATTCCTCCCTCTGATAAGCACAGGACTAAATGCAAGATTCTCCCAAGGAAGCAAAAATGTCAGCACAGACCTCTGCCTGTGATTTTGCTTTCAGCTCATACCACACCCCCAGCAATTTTTCCTACTCCCCTTTTCCTCTCCATTCAATCCTTACATATATATCAGAAATTATCCAGCCAAAGAGCATTTCACACCAGGAAGAAAATGCATCTTCATGAAGATGTGCCTCCTAAGCACAGGCCAAAATCTCCATTTGCCATTTTGGTTACTATTCATTACTAAAATCAAACTCTGCATGCTAAAACAGAAGCTTGCTTACCACAGTCTGTGGAAATACCCTCCTACTGAACTGTGCTCAGAATCTCTGTGCACACATCAGTGCTCTTGTCAGTGTATTTGCAATTGGGGAAAAAAAAAAAAGAAAAGAAATCGTCTTACTTTTGCAGACTCTACTTCCCCAAAGCACTTAAGGAAATGTTTATCCAGTGAGGCATTTATCCATAGAATTAAAAATATGCAAATATTTAAACCAGGTTCTATTTCTCCTATTCCCCACGTGTCAGCAGGAAGATTTCAGACTTCTGATGGCAATTTCAGTGTTTATCACACAACTGTAATACTTCAAACAATACCAATAATTGCCCATCCCGTTAGTAAATTCCTCTGTGGAATGCCTCCCCTAAGTAAAACCTTGAAACTCCTTCCACTTCATCCTGAATAATGATTAGCTGGAATCAGGATCTTATAGAAAATGACCTGATTGAGCAGACTGTAGCTGTGATCACAGCAGAACGACGCCAAGGGAAGAAAATCAGACATAAAAGCTGATGTGTGGGGAAATAGGCAAAAAGAGACGCAGTTTAACCCACAAGGTTTCAGTCTGTGCAGCTGTGATGCTCGGTGAGCCTCAGAGTCACCAGACCTTTTCTGTAGCTAAGGCAGAGCTCAACCAGGGCTGTTTTGGTAGCAGCAGCCGTATCTCACAGGGCAAAGTGTGCAGCTCTTACACACCTCTCCATTTGGACTGGGCTGTGTCTCACAGCTTTGGAAATCCATGGCCCAGCATGTGATTCCTCCACCCCAGGAGCAGAACCAGAGCCAGGCTGCACAGACAGGAGGGGCTGTCACAGTCACTCAGACCCCAGACTATGCAGCAGTGAGCCCAGTAATCTACTCCAAAGACTTTTTACAGCACGGACATTCCCTTTTATTTGCCTTCACTTTCAAACTCCCTAGATTTCAGCTCCAGAAAGGAAAACTGGGTTCAAGGCATTAGGTAAATATTATTGCAGGCACGTGACATGAAATGCTGAACCAGCACGGGCTCACTTGGCCACTTCCATTAGACAAGAAGTGTTGCAGTGTGGCTGTGCCCGAGCAGATGTCAGACCCTTCTCCCCCGGCCCCCAGCATCAGATAAGTCTATAAATCTGGTCCCAAGTACCAGGGCAGGGTGAGTGCCAGAGCGTGGTTCCCCAGTAATTCAGCTGGAGTGCCCTAATGCAGTTATGGGGGATCCAGCCCAAATTTATACTGCCAAGAGAGCTGATAACACACAGACACAGCATTGGTGAGCACAGAGCCCACACTTCAGACAACCACAAGTATCAGGAACAATAGATAGTAGCCAGCTTTTACCCCATTCTTTGCAGAGTCCTTGGGGTTTTGCCATCATTAGCTGGAATTCTGCTTGGGATTCACACTTAATATCTCATGGTGTGCTCGGATGTGTCAGCAAAGTGGCAGTGTTGATAAATTATTTTTGAAACATGTTCTGCCATTACATTTTTGTGTCTCCTTCTGAAATTGGATGAAACCACACTCATACTTGAATTCAAATGAAACTGAAAATCTCTCAAAGATTTCCACCTTTTTTTTTATTTATTTTTTTCTCCATATGGAATCATTTTCCCTTATGTTCTTATCTATTTTTTACCAGCCTTCACACAGAGAGCTCACTAGGAAAGTACTCAATCCCCATTTTGTTGTTTTTGCTGAGACAAACCTTTGGAAGGAATGCTTTTAAAATTCTTCTGTTCCATATTTGAAGAAAAAGGGAGAAGAAAGAGCCCTTGTTTAACAGAATCCTGGAAAATCACTTGAATTCTGCACAAAAATTTCATGGAGATTATAGGCAGTAATCAGAAAAGACAAAATATTTGTCATTTAAAACTATCTAGGTTGAAGAGCTATCCTGGTTATGTTCCTCCTCCAAATGTGTTTTCCACATGTCTGGATGGGTCTTTGAGCAGCCTGGTCCAGTGGAAGGTGTCCCTGCCCATGGTGGGGGGTGGGTTGGAACCACATGGTCCTTAAGGCCCCTTCCAGCCCAAACCCTTCTGTGGTTTTAGGATTCTGTGAAAATCTAAAGCGCTCTGAGGATTTGGGTTTGATCCAGATAAAATAGTTTTGCCTCTTTGTGAAGCCAACCACTAAATTAAGTTGACTGGACAACTTCACAAATATTCGGTAAAAGAAAGACAAGACAAACAGTGTTTTTATTATTCTGACTTCAGCTTACAGACTCAGAGAGCCCCAGACTGGGTCAGGCTGGAAGGGACCTCTGTGGGTGCTCTGGTCCAACCTCCGTGCTCCAGCAGGGCCATCCCAGAGCACAGGGGATGGTGTGCAGGCACTCCTTGAACACCTCAGGGAGGGAGGCTGCACACCCTCTGGGCACCCTGTTCGGTGCTTGGGCACCCTCGTGGCAAAGCTGCTCTTGGTGTTCAGGTGGAACTCGCTGTGCATCCATCCCTGCTGGTCCTGAGAGCCCTGCTGGGGTCCTGGTGCACAACACCCCCCTGCTGTCCCCTCATCCTTGCAGGGGCTGTTCCATCGCAGAGGGCTGGCAGCTTGGCAAGCACCATTTAACTGCAGTGTGTCCATGATGGCTCTGGATCACCCTCCTGCCCTCCATGTGGACAGGGATGGCCCCAGAACCAGGAGCCTCCCCAGGGGCCAGGACTGAGGGGACGATGACAGGCAGCAGTTCCTGGGTCCTCCTTCTGGCCCATTTTGGGGAGCAGGGGCACAGCTGCTTTCCTCAGGCACCCTCCTGATGGCCACAGGCAAGGTGAGCAGCCTCGCTGTGCTGTGTGCCAGTCCTCTCAGCACTCCTTCTCAGCACATATCCAAACAGGACCACAGAAATCCTTTTTTTTTTTTCATTATGTATCCAAAGAGTCAATCAGGTCACATAGAGAAATCGTTTTTCTTCACATTCAGCTTTGCATGCTCCACACACACAACTTGTAGATAATCTGTTAAAAAAAGAACAAACATTTGGTGTTGCAAACTTCTGCATTAACTAATGTTCTGTTATTAAAGACAGATATTTCCAAGTAAGTAAAAGACAAAATTAAGAGATATATCCCAGTCTTTGATTCAACTAGTTAAGTATTCTGCAAAGAAGTATTCTATTAGGAAAGATTTTTCACTCCTCTGTGTTAGCTATCAATCAGACACAACACTTTGCATAGCTCAAAAACTTTAAATAAAGCAAAATGAAATAAGAATATTTGATCTTCCAGTACTGATCAATAGTTCTCAATCAAAATGTCACAGTCTAATTCATGGCTGGCAATCTGATATGAGGAGGAAAGAAAAGGTTATTGAGAAATGAGCACTAAATGTTGTTATCTGGCATGCTGATACATCCCATGTAATGCCTACGAAGCACGAGTAATGAACTAAAGGCTGCATAATAAAGGCTGCATACAGTTAGTCCTTCTTCTGGCATATGGTTTGCACTGGGTGGCAACATCCCACGGATTTCATTTCCAGGGAAGATGTGAAGATAAAACTCACCTAAATCCCTAAGGCAGCAGTAAAAGGCAAAGGGAGAGCGGGAGGTGCTGCCAATGCCAGCTGTGCTGGGGAGTGCCCCTGCCCCAGAGGGCTCCCCTCAGTCCTGCTGAGTGCCCCCTGTCCCCAGCTGTCCCCAGCTGTCCCCAGCTGTCCTGAGCTCTGGGCACTGGGGTCAGCTCCTCTGCCAGGGCTCAGGGAACTCTCAGAGCTGATGGCATGCCCAGCTCTACGCTGCTCCTTGGTAGAACACAAAGCTGGCTCACTGGCACCAGGCAGAGGGGAGCATCTTCAGCTCCTTTCAAGGGGTTTTCTTCAACTTTTAAATACAACTCAATTCCTAATTTATAAAAGAGAATTATGAACCTATTTTTTTCTGGTTATTGTAACTTTTCATCTCTTTTCTTTCTCTCCCCTTTGTTTCCTTTTTGGTACTGGTAAGAAATTGTGTTCCTCACTTCCAGTGCAGCTCTGGGAATCAGGAATTTAATTTTGTTTTCTTCCCCAATACTTTCTGTGCAGTCACAAAGAAACTTCTTAGCCTCTATGTCAGTCCTCACAACTTGTAACAAAACTTCACTTTTATATTTATTTACTTTATGGAGAGTTTTTTCTCCACTGCCTGTGATTCTTGATTGCTGACAATTTAATGCACTCATGTTTGCAGACTACTAGGTGATGAAAGGTGTAAGAGAAGATTAAAGTGTATTATTTTGTGGTAGAATGTTTTAATTAAAACATCGTGCAATGGTTTCAAATAAACCACTCTCTGATGTGCATTGAAGGTGCTTGTCTGCATTTCCATGGCAAGAGGGCTGTGCAAGGCTCTTCTCCAGGCTGAGTCATGTGAGGATACTGATTTGGCTGCTGCTGTCAGGACTCAGGGGAGCCTCCCTCCTCCAGCAGGGAAAACACAGCCCAGGGAGGGTACCTGCTGCCTTTGTGATCTAGTCCTTGTAGTAATTAACTGTGTGCCTTATTTTGACACCATCAGCAAACCTTCAAAATGCCCCAGAGATAGTAAATGAAGGAGGACTGTTCATTCATCTGACTCACAGGACTCTTCTGATGGGGGGAGACACCAGGGCTTTTCAGTCTTACCTGTAATCTCATTGGGAAGATTTTCAACTGAAGCTGAGTTGAATCAAGATCATAAGCCCTGTGTCTGCATTTAGAAGGCAGCTCTTGTTCTGCCATCCATTCTAGAGTCCTGGCTGTGGCCAGATTCTAATGCCATTGTCACTTTTCCCTGCTGCAGGCAGCAGCAGCTTCATTGACTCCACAGGGCCTCAGTCTCCCATCAGGATGAGCCTCTAAGCAACCAAAGTGTTCCAGCCAACACCCTGGGGCCTGGCAGATGTGCACCTCCTGACACCAGTTCTGCTCCACTGCTGGAGCTCCTTGCTCCCCAGGGGATGCCTTCCATGTTTTCTCCCTAAATGCCCTGCCTTTCTTCTCCCTTCTTTATCGTTGCTTCAAGAATCATGTCCATCGTTTTGAAACAATAAAGGATTCAGGGTTCTATTCCTACCTGTCCCATAGCTACGGAAAAGGCTGCCTAAAGGCAAGAAAACTCATTAGCACTGTATACCTTATTCATCATGATGCTCTAATTTGGCAGGTCTTTTCCTGGTCGATGCACCTGAGAAGCAGATGAAAGGTTAAGCATTTCCCAGCACATTGAGGCAGATGAGGCTCTCCAGGCAGAAGACCCAGCCAGCCTGCTGGGGCTGGTCTGGAGGCACCACAGAGCACCACGACTGAAAACCAATCCCACTGCTGACGGCAGCACAGCCTGGCATGGCGTGGAGATGCCCAGCTCTTGCGCACAGGGTTTGCAAGGATAGAAAACAATTTCATGGCTTTGCAGAGGCTGGTTTTTCCTTTTGAAATAATGCTAATTTATTCATGAAACATTTGGGATTAAACTGTAAACATATAACTTCTGTCTCTTCTATTGCTCCAAATTATTACTTTTTTAATATAAGAACTGTCCCTATTTCCCTAAATATCTCTCAGACCGAGGATCATTTTTATCAGGTTTTTTGCTGTGTAATATCATTTTTAACTGACTAGGAATGTCATATTATAATTTTGCAGATAGTGACTTCTCTTTCCAGGAGCCTCCATTGCCTTTCTCTGGATAAATTTCAGTACAATTTTTGCTATTTCTCTAGATGGGTATTTTAAAATACTCCAACAAATAGCCATAGCAACAAATAGCAAGCTCGAATGGCTGAAGAAACAAGGAAGGATGAGAAGACTGTTGTGGGGAGCAGGAACAGGAGGCTAGAAACATTAATGTCTGTCTCAGAACTGACAACTGGATCAATGGCATTTCCCCTCATTCAGGGCAAATTTGGCACTCTCTTCATTCAACCATACCTGGGATCCCACAGCTGAACTCGTTAATGAAATTCCCTCTCACCGTTAAAAATGATAATAAAAAAACCCAACCAAAAAATAATTAATATGAATGTGGAAAAAAGGCAATTTGATGTTTGTAATTACCGAGGTAAACTCCACGACCTGCTGAATGTATGCAAAATGGACCCTGGATGGAGTATATAAAAGTGGTATGTGCGGGCAATAACAGCAAATCTTGGCATTTCTGTCTGGGGAAGCAACTCATCCCACAGGATCCCACCATGAGCGCCAAGGGGGCTTCACTGAGAGGTAAGGCTTTTGCAATTCACTTTTAGAGTTCTTTCCACTGAGACTGAATTAGGAAGCCACTGAAAAGTATGAGCTCTAGAAAGGGAGGCCTTCCAGTAGTGTGACATGTGCCTGCAGAAGGCAGCTTGGCTCCTCTGCCTGCCAGGACTGCTCTTGCACGGGGCAGAGTCACAGAGCCCTGGTTTGAGGGGTGTGACACTGATACCTGCGAGCCTGGGGCCAGCCTGGTCGCTGCATGCTCCGAAGGCAAGGACCAAAGTCACCACCCACAAAGCCAGAAGTGATGGAGCAATTCAGAAGGGAAAGTTTTCATGATGGTCTTCAACTTTGTAAGCTCCCAAGGCTCAGACTTTCTCATTCCAAGAGTTATTCCCCAGAGTACTCTCCTCATGCAGCACACACCTTGCCATGGGGGAGGAGGAAGGCTCACTTCTACACAGTGCAAAGGCACCTTTGTGGAGCGTAGGGCTAGAAGGGAACTTATCACATGATATCATTGGGGTAGCTCTGCTGATTTATGGAGGACATTTTAATTTAGCATCTAAAATAAGTCTAGTGAATGGGTATAGGTAACAGGTCAATTTCCAGGGATAAAAACCTCAGAGCACAGAAGTGTTCCTTGAGTGTGCACATTCACTTACAAATATTTGCTTTTAATCACTTCCATTGTTTTTCTGTGTATATTTTATTTTACTAAATACAGAACTCTCTTATGTTAATATGAAAAGTTTTAAGCAGATGAGGTTTTATGCTTTAAACAATGAAAAGTCCTCTAAAACTCAGGAGAAAAGACAGAAACTGTCTGATTTTTTAGCAGTAGGAAATTTAGGGTTAAACTCTAAATAGCAAAGCAGCACAGCTGCTGGAAATCTTCTGAAGGAACTCCCTGGACAATCAAAACCTTAAGAGAGTGACCTAACCACCCTCCCACAAAAATTAATTTAAACTCCAAATGTTTGCAAAGAAGAAAAGGACCTCCGGGAGGAGGAGGAGGAGGAGGGAAATAAAAAAAAGTTAAAAAAAAGACCAATCTATTTTCCAGACTTATATATCAGTGCAAATATAATTATGTATCTATATTTACACTGTGAAGAAGTTTGATTTTTTGCTCCCATTTATCACTATATTATAAAGTCAGACTCAGCAGTAAGAGCTTTAGAGCCCAGTGTAGGCTGCAGTGCAGGTTCCCCTGTCTCCTCCAGCCCTGCAGCTGGCTCTGCTGTGCTCTCAGGATGGCAGAGGGCAAAGGGACGTGACAATGACACAGCCACAGTCCTGCCCTCCCACACCCGTACCCAGCCCCAGTACCAGGGCACTCTCACCATGGGGCAGCACAGCCCCAACCAGCACCTGGCTCTGACAGCTCCTCACCCCTAAATGCACCTGCGAGCCACTGGGATGCCACTTTGCTCTGTTCTACACTCCGGCAGGTCTGTTGCTGGTGGCCCTCCTGGTGTCCAACATGCTCCTGACAAAGGAAGGAGTGACCTCCTTGCCAATCTGCCCCAATGGATCCATCAATTGCCAAGTTTCCCTCGAGGAACTTTTCGACCGAGCAGTCAAACTTTCCCACTACATCCACTCCCTCTCTTCAGAAATGTTCAACGAATTCGTAAGTACTCGGTCTTTTCCTGAGAGAAGAAAATACAATATTGCAATTTCATACCTTTTAAGCACAAACATATGTTAGCATACGGAATCCTTCACTAAGTAAACAAACACGACTGCTGCACAGGCAGTGCCAGCCCCGAAGCTGACCCAGCCTGGGTAAAGGGCTGATCATTGCTAAGATGCCCAACACTTCTATTAAAAACATCATTTTGCCATTATTCTTTGTCTGTGGGACAAGGCTGTGTTTGCTGGGTGCCAGTCCCACTCCAAAGCCCCACAAGCAGCCATAAAAGCGGTGGAACAACCCCTAGCTAAGCTCTCATTCCCTGCCTCACTGCCACCTCTGTGTGCCCCCCTGCAGGACGAGCGCTATGCCCAGGGCAGGGGCTTCATTGCAAAGGCTGTCAATGGGTGCCACACGTCCTCCCTCACCACCCCTGAGGACAAGGAGCAAGCCCAGCAGATCCACGTAAGTCCCCTTGCTGAGGACACCGGGGGTGAGGCAGGGCAGGGGAAGGTGGGGAAGGAGGAGGGCTGTGGAACAGTGGGAAGGAGGAGGGTTATGGAATAGTGGGGCAGCAGGCAGAGAGAAAGGAATCAGCTGAACTGGAATAAAGAAGCCAGGAAGAGGAAAGAACCAGAAAGCCAAGGAAAGTTGCTCCAACATTTGCTCGTACTAAGCTGCAAACCATACAGCTTACACATGTACCAGTAACTTTCACTGTCCCTTCCTTTCCCTGCACGGTACATTTAGGCACTGCATCTTCTTTCCAATCAAAACACAACCCCCTGGAGCAATGCCAGTTACCATACTTGTCCAGTATTGAGAACACTGCAACCTTTATATGTCATCTTAAAATATCTTATAGGAAGGTATTGTCTTAAGGGAAGATGAAGATAGTCTGGTTCAGTCTATGCTCACAGCCAAATTTTCAGATTCTTTGGAGAACAAAACAAGCAGAGGTGTATAAATGGGGCGGTGCCAGGGAGAAATCTCTCCCAGTTTCCTGGGGGTGACATCTTTGCATTCCCACTGCATTGCCAGCTTCTCAGTATGTCACTCAGAAATTCTAATGGGAGCAATAGAACTCATAGCCCTGGGTTGCACATCTAGCAAAGAAGAAGAGCTGTAATACTAACCCTACCATAACCAAAAGCTTTGTGAACTCCTATTGCCCACAAGAAAAGGCAATGTTTAAAAGCAGAGAGCTATTGCTGCAAGCACCATTGTTCAAAGGGGAGGACAGACGAGTTACGTAGAGGCAATAAAAGCTACTTAGTGGTTTACCATAATGTGTACCCTCCAGTTAGTACTAAACTTATTTAAAAAAATATTGGATTTTGAAATGTTCATAGAACTCAGATAAGAGCTCTGGGGTTTTTTTTCACAGAAGTGAAATACGGTTGTGCTTGCTAGTTTTGAATGTTGAGAGGACTTAATTTCCATTGCAATACTGTAACTGCTTGTGCAAATATTGTGAAATACGATGACACCAATTAGAAGCTTCCAAAATGTAGTTGTGCAGAGGTATCTAAGACAGGGCTAAAGAGCCCATTCAGTGACAGGGGCTGGAATAAGTTCCTAAATCACCGTTTCTGAGGACACTACTCTAAATGGCTTCTAGTGCTGACAGTATTTATCCCTCTTATTTTCACATCCTTTCTTAATATTGGTGAGCAGCATGAAGACCTCCTGAACCTGGTGCTGGGAGTGCTGCGCTCCTGGAATGACCCCCTGATCCATTTGGCCTCTGAAGTGCAAAGAATCAAAGAAGCTCCAGAAACCATTCTCTGGAAGGCTGTAGAGATTGAAGAACAAAACAAGCGGCTTCTGGAAGGGATGGAGAGGATAGTGGGGCGGGTGAGTATGAGGTCCTTAACATCCCCCCAGCCTGGGGCTGTGGGAAAGGCATCCAGAGAGAGACTCTCCCCACCAGGAATATGACAGGAAGAGGTGAAGATAAAAATGGGATATAAAGATATAAAGTAGATGTGAAGATAAAAATGGGAGCCAAAATTGTTGAGTCTGAGAACTTTTCAGCTTTCTTCTTTCACCTTTCTTTTCTTCTGCTATCTTGAAATTTCTAGAGACAAAGTGATGTGATGGCACAGCACAATCCCTCACACTCCCAGTCCTGCTTCAGGGGAAGGTGTAGCCAGCAGGACTGGTGATTGCCAGTCTATCTTTGAGTATTTTCAATTTGCAATCCTGATTGTTTAAGGGTGTATCAGCATTTTTTTTCCCCTTGTATTTCACGTGTATTTATATATATCTGTTTTGGCATATCTATACACATCTCTATACATACAGTTATTGTGTACAGTGTTTGGAAACAGGTACTGTATTTAGAAGTGTCCTGGAAGTCTGGGCTGTTGCAAAGGTGTGTCATGCAGCAAAGTAATCCTGGGATCTTTTGTTTCTCCTTTTGCACCAAATTGGGTCTCTGAACTCTGGCTCTGACTTGGTTCCCCCTACACTTGTAAGTTTAGAAAACAAGGCTGTTGTCTGACAAAACCCATCCTTGGATAGCCCTTGTTATCAGTAATTGATTGAAAGCTTTTCTGAATAAAATCAGCTCTAGTTTGTTTGTTTTTAAAGGGGCCTCTGTTAGTCCCTGCAAAAATCATTCTGTCAGTGGGTTCGATGCTGACCAGGGTTCTGACTCACTGCCTTCTGCCCAGGCTCTGACCAGCACAGGGTGCCACCATCACTGTGTCCCCCTACATCACTCATGCTCGCTCTCTCTTCCAGCTGGGGGTGTGTTTACTCAGAAACTTTATATCATCCAGGCTCCAAATACATTTATCAGTGTAATCAAATCCATCTCTATCACATATCTGTGTGTAAAAAGCGTGCAGGTGGGGATCCGAGATAACAGTCAGAAGTCAGTTTCCCTGTCACCACCTTCTCATTCACAGTATTTACAGAAGGAGGTGAAGATAAGACTGCCACATTCATTAGTGTCAACCCACATTTTTGAGTCTTAGTCTTTTTTTTTTGCCTGTTCCTTTAAGTGAATGCCAGAGGCTGCACAGACACTGCTGTGTGCCTTTACAAAGCAGAGCTGGTGGGAAGTCAGGATGGTGCACAGCACCCACAGGCACAGACCTCCTTCCCTCCTGCTAGCAAAGGTAGATTTCTGTGAGATGAGAGAACTGCCTCTTTCAAACCAGGAGACCTGACCCAATATTCACCTCAGATGCTCACTCACTACACTTACCTTTCTAACATTAGAGGTCTCTGTACCACCCAGCAATTATTCTGCTAATGGAATCTGAGGTCCAGTCCACCTGAAGATGTGCTATTGAGATTTCTCTGGCAGTGTGCACTGGAAGCTGCCTGTACCAGAGAGATTGCTTAAGAAAAGAGGCCGAGACAAACCTGGAGATGCACATGAACAATTTTTAGGATCACGTGTTAACAGAGTTTTCAAGGTGGAGGGAATGGAAAAGGGATGTCCCTGAGGAGTCCACGCAGGAAGGAAAGTTCGATTTCTCTGCTAAGTCAGGTTGCTCTGGACACAGGTTAACACACTAGTTCTCTTAAAACTCTACTGACACAGTTAAGCCTTTTACATGTTTTAGGGAAACAGCCTAAAAAATCTGACAAGTTCACTTAAAACCTGAATGAAGATACAGAACGTTATACAGGAGACTGTGAATCACGACTGGAAGCACTTTACAAGCCATTCACTGGCAGCTGGCATTCTTCAGGCCAGTATTTTAATGCTGTCTTTTACACCCAGTCGGGTTCGCTGCCATTTACCACCAGTGTCCCTTTGTGCCTTCAGCTCCATTTTGGTGACATTGGAAACGACATTTCCTCTCAGTGGGAAGGGCTTCCATCCCTGCAGCTCGCTGACGAGGACTCCCGCCTCTTCGCCTTCTACAACCTGCTGCACTGCCTGCGCCGAGACTCCCACAAGATCGACAACTACCTCAAGCTGCTCAAGTGCCGCCTGATCCACGACAACAACTGCTGAGTGCCCATGGGGCTGGTCACCCTCTGACACCATTCACCACGGGGTTCTCGATGCTTGGATCACCCCGGGCAGTATCTGCATGACCAGCAACTCTCGGGCATGTTTGTGTGAATTCTGGCTGCAACTATTAGCACCACATCTCTTGGTGGTTTAAAATGTTATCGACCTCTTGTACGACAAGAAGACACTTCTCTGCCTAATCTCCTCACCTCACTACTTAGTAGTTTTTCAGTGATAAACAGGTCATGCAGATACAAATAAAAATGTTCCTGAATCCAAAAGCACATAACTCTGCGTGGTATCAGTGAATTAAAAATAGCTGCTCTGGTTTATACCTTTAACAGTACCCTCGCTTTTTGGATCTCAATCTGCACTTACTGATGACAGGCTATCTTACTTGCATTGCTCTTCCACCCCCTCCAAAAAAGAGGGGGAATTAAAAGCAGGGACATCAAAACCCAGACTAATCACCTATTACACTAAACTACCCTAAACTGAAAGTGTGGTCTGAAATCCAACCTACTTCAATCAATACTTTTACTCTGTACAAAAACTGTCAGAGCAGGGGAGGGAAAGGTTAGGAAATCCATCCTGGCTATCACAGCCATTGATTCCCCATGCAGTCCCTGCAGAGAGGACTCACACAGAATTTTAAGGACAGAGAGACAGGCATATCTAGTTCCCTACTGCCTGTTTGGAGAAGAGGCACTTCCAAAGGAGGGTTCATTACATTGGAGGTGACTATCTAAGAGCAAAGGAGCCATAGGGTTCCACAGGCCTCAAAAGGAACTGCCAGGCATCCATATCAGATCCATCTACCTTTCACATACCTCACAGGTCTGCTGTCCCGAACCCAAAGTGTCTGCATTCACCTGGGGTTGAGCCAGAAAGCTTTTAGGGCACTCATTTCAAAACACCATGGTTAAACTCTGGAAACTTGGAAAGACCGAAACAATGGACTGGTTTTGAAAAACCATCTGGCTTACAGTCACACAGCAAGTAAAAAGGCCAATTACAGCTGGAGCCATTGGCCATATCTATGTACTGTCTTTATAAGCCATAGACAAACTTGGCCTTGACTTCATCAGGCAGCTTTAGGAACCAGGAGCTTCAATTCCAAGCAGCTCCTGGGTTTGGCTTCCCTCTAGCCAAGCATGCTGCACTGCTCCAGCTCTGAGCCAGCCCTGAGGAAGAGTGGAACACCAGAGAAGAGGGGCTGGAGGGCTTAAGCCCTTCACTACCAGAGCAGAATAAGCACAGCCATAATAGGTATTTACACAAGAGATTAGATCATACCAACTGCTGGAACGGTGTCACTTCAGCCATCTCTATGAGGGTGCAATGATACCTGCATTTCTAATTATGTGTATCTATAATGGCCTCTTAATCTCTTCACGTTTTCAATTATTGATTGTCTCGGGCTTCATCTGGATAAGTACACACTAAGCCAAATTTTAACATATATAATAGCACATTTACAGCAAGCAAATTCCTCTTAAGACAGTCACAAGTGACATGTTCCTGAAGCCCTGAAACACACAA
>VZUH01000786.1:199910-215545 GCA_013401175.1 Xiphorhynchus elegans | reverse complement strand
CAGCTGAGCAGAACTGAGTCAAGGCTCTTGTCCAACTGACCACTGTCCTTGTCTGACTAACCTCATAGCACATCAGCACTAGCTGACATAAAAAAAGGTCAAATAGTTGAGAGAGAGGTATATGGAAAAAAATTCACACTAAAGTAACTCAAGGATATTCGGTAATAATTGGTTTTCACTTTGGTTTCTTGTGGGTTTGTCTTTACTCCTCAGCACAGAGCAGTGCAGGAGAACAGGCGTGGAAGAATCACGTATCAAGCCTCCTGCTATGTGAGTGGAAGGAATTATCTTGAGAAAAGAGGAGCAAGAACAAGAAAGGCCTCTCCATGAAATTTAAAACAGCTGCCCTTAGTTGAAGCACAGATTAAAAGCAGGTATTATATTAGTCTAACCCATGTTTTCCTACTCTCTGACCTCAAATGCATTAATAATTCTTATTCTGTCGCATAACTGTGTTGAAGATGACACATTTCAGTGACATATATGGCACACATCCTTTAGTGAGGGACTTAACTTTTTCGCCCATGATGGTAAAAGATGTCTTTAATTCCTGTTTCAAGTGCAATTTAAAATTTTAATTTCTAAAGAGTCCAGATGATGCAGTCACATTTCAGATCCATGTTTTACCAGTCTTGTTAGCTATTAATTATCACTATGCATATAAGGTCATGACCAGCTCAGCTGGCTTGATTCTCTGTTGCTTTATATTGACATTTATCAGGAGCAAACCAACTCCTTAATCCTAATGGGACTGAAAGTCTAAAATTCATGTGAGATCAGCCTAGTCTCTCCTAGGGCCATCAAGCAGCTAAACCGCAGGCTCTGGGCAACTCAGAAAGTCTTCAGAGGCTTTGGGCCAACTTGAGGTTTTCTTTCTCTTCTCATTTTCTTTCCTTCTTTTGGGTGTTGAGGGTTTTATTCTGTTTGGATTTAGGATGTTGCTTTTTGTTGTTGTTTGGAATGGTGTGGGTTTTTCCCCTCGTCAGGGTATTTTAGAGTCATGCTGCATCCACCTAAAATGAGTATGGAGTCAGGAGGGCCAGGATTACCTTCAGACAAGGACCCAGAGGAACTTCCATAGCAGACTGCTTATCTTTCATCTATATAACCTTTTTTTTTTTTACAAAAACCCATAGTTTCAATATGAAACATTTAAAGGCTTAGATGGCTTACCAAGAAAAAAACAGCACTATTTCTCAGCAGTTTTGAGATAGATCCCAGCCAGAGGATTTATACAAATTGGATAAAGGCTGAATATTAAGTGAGGAGTTTTATGAACTCCCAGGATGCTGGGCTGGAAAGTAGGAAGGGGAAAAAAGAGACTCCAGCAAGTTTGACATAGTTTCAAGATACACCAGTAAATTTTTAGTCACCAGTACCATAAAGCAGTAATTGATTCTTATCATAGACACAGATTAGAAAATAAATAGAAGCTAGTTAAACTCTTGAGGCTCTCATGCTAAGCAAGCACAACTGTGCCTTATGCCTCCAAGTAATCCATCTAACAGACACAGCTACATTCAAGAAGCAGCATTATTTTTAAATATTCCACACTAATGAACAGTGTGTTAAATTTAAAACATCAGAATACTTGGTTCTTTACTCACACACTTTAAGAATTCAGTGTGAAGTGTTAAATATGCCTTTTTGCACAGTTATGAAAAAGAAAAAAACCAAAAACTCATGCAAAGCCATCGGTTTATAATAAAAAACCCGTGCTGCCTCCTTAAATAAAATGCTGTGGCATAACTGCTCCGTTCTATCATTAATTCAAAGTTACAGTTTCCTAGTACTATTGACTTTTCTCGTGATGTAGCTCCTTTAGCACATAATTGCCTGCAATTAACCTTCTTTAAACAAATGTTAACATCAGAGACACGAACATTTAAAGGCAGTATCTACGTACCCTTTGGTCCCTCCAGTTACGGCACCGAAAATAATCCCACTCAGACAAGCCATATGTGTGTCCCAGCTGTGCCACTTCAGGGTACAGAGTGGGTTCCCTATGCTTTTTCTTCACTACTAAAAATACATTTCAAAACGGGTGCCTTTTACCCTGGACTAACAAGCTACATCCTTGTAGGGAAAAAGGCTCACTGAAGATAAAATGCTGCAGACTGAACATGAAGTAAAGTCACTAAAGTCAACTTTGACTTTTGCAAGCATCTAATAGTTGGGAATACAGAGGATAAAACTCTCTAGCATTACTTCAGGATAAATATTAAATCATAGATTAACAAAAAAACCCCAGCAAACAGAAATTAATTCCCCCAAATCTACATTTGCCCACTGTTAATGTGCACTTTCAGCTTGCCCTCCTGACTAGAAGGATAAGTGAGGGCTGTTCTCGCCCGAAAGGTTTTAAATCTGTTTAAATCTGTCAAAAGCATACTGTTATCTGCTGCAAAGATCACAGTGCCTTTTTAGCTCCCAGAGATATGCACAGCACAAGTAGATGCCATTTATATATTGTCTTAGAGCAGCATATTCAGACGTCCCAACCAGCTGCACAGAGGTGAGCTCCTGGGGAAAGGAGAAAGGTCAGATTCCAAGATATATTCAGAGTGAACATCTATTCCATCTGTAAACACCTTCACAGTATTACCTTCAAGAGTACCACAAGCAAGAGTCACACCTGAAGCTCAGAAGCCAAACACTAAATGCCAATACAAATAAAGAACTTCAAACTGACCACAGAAGACAGTTTTGCTTTGATTCATATTGAACAGATCCCACTAATGATTCCATAACTTATTATTATCATCTGGCCTTTAAAAAAACCCATGTAACACACAGTCCTTAGCTCCTCCACTCTCTGCTCCCCAGTCAAGACTGTTTTGGAGTCAATAAGTTTACTTTTTCTACCTCCATGGTTCACAACACTGTTATTTCAACAGCCAAAGCCACCCTTCCCACTACACAATATTTGCATTAGGGTGGCACTGACAAGGATGTGCTTGTTTCAAACAGAAACAACAATAAAAAACCCCCTCAATAATTGCCCAGGCCTTCTTCAAAGACCTTAATAAACCCCAATGTTTATTATGCAATTGCTTACACAACTCTCAAGCAGCATTTTGCACACTACAATAAATCCAGATGAGATTTAACAAGATTAAAACAACAACAAAAAAGAAGACAAAAAAGGGGAGGGAGCACAACAACAGCAGTGCAGACCCCAGTTTAACACAGGAAGCAAGTATATGCTTACCTCAAATGACACAGAGATAACCAGAATTCTTTGCACAGACTTATCAAATCTGTGTGTTACAGTCAGATAGTTCTGTGGTTAAAAGTACTTGGATTATCTGGCAACCTTGAAGAACAGCCTCTTTTTTCCTTACTTTTTAAAGAGCTTAGTATTAAAGAGCATATAAGTATTATTTCATTTGCAAAGCCTGTGATTTAAAGGAAAAGATAAAAGTGTGTGCAGATATGAAGGCAGTAATGCATTCATTTATGCTTGCCTGGTATGCAGTGTCACCTTGCAAATAATAAAAAAATATCTGAAATAAATTGGAGACCATATTACCTCCAGCTCGAGCTGCTGTGCAAAGCACACACCAGGGGGACATCTTCTGCAGGGGACACCAACCCTCTCCCATTATCACTACAAATAACAAGCAGTTTACACCCTGCCTCAAAACCTCACCCCTCAGTGACAAAAAGGAGTGTTAATGAGAGCCACAACTGTTGTATTTTTCTTTTTAGTAGTCAATATTTGAAACTTTTCTCCAGTTACAATCGATACAGCACAAAATAAAGTCATGCTCCAAGATTTAAGAACTTCTCTCTTGTTTTCCATGGTGCTGGACATCCTCCTCTTCACAAAAACCCAGCATGCACAGGACCAGCAACTCCTCGAGACTGCTGCTAAATCCCCATGCCTTTGTTTTTATTACTCACACACTGAAGTGTTGCATAAAATGAAGGCTACAAGGCTGCAAATGTATGATCTTAGAGCCAATTAAAAGCACTGAGCACAACTCAGCAGTGCACAGGCTCTTGCTGCTGGATCCTTGGCAAAAAGAATTTAAAAAAGGGAGTCGAGCGGTGTGTTTTCATCCAGGCTCAGGGCAGCATATTAACTCAATGGCAGAACAAGCCATTTTGAGTGCTTGGAAAGCACAAATACTTCTCCAGAAGTGTCAGACTCTAGTCTTCTAGGACCCAAGGCCAGGGGAGAGGGGGAGAGAAGATGAGCACTGTAACCTGTGACAGGTGAGGGGATCTGACTCACTGAGAAGGTGGAAGCTGCACACATACCCAAAACTGCTCTCCCTGTTTTCATGTCAAAGCAATAGATGGCAGAATTTGCTCAAAAAATTGAGAAAAGTCAGCCATCACATTAGAGAAAGGTAAATTGTTTATTAACATTTTATCCCGCATGTGAAGAACCAAAAGGCTGGGATCTAAACTGTGGTAAACTTAGGTCAAAGCAGTCACAAACTGAGATTTAGAAACTTGTCTGAAAAAGGTGGCACTGGAAGCCACAGCTGGCTCAGGGCTTCTTCATGGAGTGCCACCAAAGTTGGATTTTGATGCTCAAAGGTGAGAACAGATTTTTTCCAAGACAAGACAAACAATTTCCCTTCTTTCCCAGAAGAACTAGAAAGCGGCATGTTCTATTTTCCCGCCTAATCAGGCAGTTCCTAACAACACCAGCATCACACAATTTTAAAAGTCAGTTTTGATGACGAGCATTTAAACTCCAAGTGTCCTTTCTGTGAACCCTCACACCCCTAAGAACACCTACAAGTCAAGCACAGCCAAGCAGTTACACCTCAGAGATGTCACTGGGGTTTGTTTCCTCCCTTCCCTTCATTTCCTTACTCTCCCTGAGTACCTGAAGGACCTGCCCTGACTTTAGCACCTGTCCACAGACTTCCAAATCCAGTGAAGAAGACCTGCTTGAGCTTGAAGAACCCCCTTGCTTCTTCAGGCCTTGAAACTGCAGTCAGAAGCTTGCAGCACAAACCCTTTAGAGCCTTTTCTACGCGATGACTTGGGAGTGCAAGGAGAAATTTATCCCCTTACTGAGCAACCTGTTCCAAGCAGACAAGGAGAGATCTGGAGGTTGTCAAAAGTTTTAATTGTGTTTCTGTTTGGGCCTGCATTTCCTGTTCTAATTTCCCCCTGCACATCATTTTATAAATTGATCTTCTGTTTCATGGCCAGAAAAGAGACATCTTTACACTTATCAATAAGGAGGAAGAGCAGCCATAAAAGGTGAATGGTCATATAAAAATGCATTTAAAAAACACCTATGCAGAAGACAAGAAGTCTTCAGGAGGAAACCAGAACCCCTGATTACAACACAAGTACTGAAAGGCAAAGTTGAATCCATACAATTTTTCCTATCCTGGCTCTGATTGCCTGCAGAGCAGTCACTGAGCAAACTTGTGGCTCTATTTTTGGTGAAGATGTGTTTGAGTGCCTTAAATACATCCATACAACTCCTTTAGGTTTCCATCCCTTTCACTGGTAAGGTACATAACATTTTGTAGAGACACAATGTCTGGAGGATCCTGAAAACACTGGGACTACACACAGGGACAAAACATATTACTTAATCTTCTTAGGGAACGTGAGCCCAAGCAGCAAGGAATGGAGAACAGCCACAGCACAGACAGGTGTTTGCAGGCTGTGGTCTCTGCATGGCTGAAATCAGGTCAATCACTGACACAGAAGTTTTATTAAAGCTTTTGCTGCCGAGCTCTGCTGTAGCTTCTCCAGTGCTGACAGAGAACCTGGATATTCCACTGGAGCATCAGCATTTCAAAAGGCTTCTGCACATCTTGCCCAGCCCAGCAGCATCAATTAGAGACGCAGCAGAAGATAAATATGCACACAAAATGAGAGTTGGGCTCTATCTGATGCTGAGTAACCTCTAGCAGAAAGCATCCTCACGTCTATCAGATCAGCTCAAGGGAGTATTCTCCCATCTCTACACAATTTAGCTGTACAATGGGTGACCCTATGTAATTTTCTGGAACCTGTAATTTACACAACAATGTGTTGCAAAGTTTAATGGAATTTTTTTAAGGTTCATACTGATTGAAAAGATGAAAGGTAGGCCTTGAACTCTGAAGGAAGTCATGGAAAACTACCTAATATACCAAAGTCCCTGTCTTCAGTGGGCTGGAGCATCCCAGCTGGGTAAGGGTCCTGCAGCTGGCAGAAATCCTACTCACTTTAATCCCTTTTTTACCTTTCTCTGTATCACCAACTCTACAAAGTCCCAGTACCATATTTCAGTGAGCAAAGGCAGCAGGTATGAACACACACAAACAGTTCTCTCTTTCACAAGTAAGATTACAAGCATTTCAAAGACCATTTTCATGAACAGCTGCAATTAAAATGCCTCTGATAAAGCTCTAATTAAAGAATAAGACCACCTTTTATAGTTACCTGACATATGGATGAAATTAGCAAACAAAATAAAGCTGCTACTCTCATGTATCAATAAATCTGCCTTCTGATCACAGCCTGATGTACTTAATTGAAATAGTTTCTCTAACAAGCTTTTATTTTTTTCTACATTTTTAAGGGATAAAGAAAAAGGGACTGATTAAATGTGTTATTTAATGAACAATCAGCTCTCTTGACACTTTCTTCTGTAAAATGTTTAAACTGCTATACTAAAGGGGTAAGTTCATACCTTAATAGATGCAAAAGGATGTCTGGTTGACAGGGACTTGCCAAACCTAAATTTTTATTTCTTTCTACTGTTCATTAGTGAATAAACCTACATGTAATGAAATCCAGTAATGTAAGAAAACCTGCTGCAGTGTCACCCTGGCCACTGTATGGGCTGCCTGCTTTCCCAAAGACTCCTGAGTACAAGGAAACACTGTTCTAGCAGTTAACATTCTCCTTGAGGTTAGATGCAGTCAGGTTCCTCCTTCTGGCAATCAGCACAGCTTCCAGTGCCTCCCAAAAAAAGGCCTTTTTAGAAGTTAGTCATTACCACCATAGGGAGGCTCCCTGCTTGTCCCTGGCTGGTTTATCTGAAAAGGAGAAGAGCAATTACACTGCTATGGTACCAGCGTAATGGTATCCAGTGTAAGGGTAGGAAAGATTCACTGGGGGAAAAATCCTAAATTTTGCACTGGCTGAAGTATCATGTCACATGCTGAAGTCCTTCTTGTTTCCCAGAGCTTCCTTCACCCTCTGAAAGCTCCAGCTGTCACAGGGATACTCAGAGGTACCATCTTATCCCACCTTCAGCTACTCTCTAAGGCTGGAATAACTCACCAGCAGCCAAGCAAGCCAAGACAGCTTATAGAAGCTAAAAATATAGTTTATATTAATAATTTCACCATTTAACCCACAGCTGATAAAGCACAAAGCAGACCATCTCTCAGACATTATCTCATAGGTGTGGAGTGGCTACCAAGGACACACTGCACTCATTTGACCTACTGAGATTTCACCTGCTGCTTTTTAAACTGATCTTACCAAGGAAACACTGATCCTAAGCACAACAGACAATGGCTTTCACAATCACGGGAGTAATCTGTGCTAGTTTTTATCTCTGGTACAGATGTAGCAGTCCTAAGCCATGAGAAAGAACAAACAGCAAATCACAGGATCACAGGGTGGTTTGGGTTAGAAGGGACCTTAAAGACCATCTGGTTCCAAGCCCCTGCCATGGGAAGGGACACTTCCCACTGGATCAGGTTGCACAGAGCCCCATCCAGCCTGACCTTGGTAACAATTCCAGGAATGATAAATACATCAAGGCAGCAAATTTCTGCAAGGTCAGCAACTAGTACTTCCTTCAGATCATGTTAGAAGACATCTACCACTGTGAAGCCTCAGCTATAGGTATCACTAATAAGCACCAGGAATCTGCATGCCTGAGCTAAAATCCTTGCCAGGTCCCAATCCAGCAAATCCAGACACATCCAGACTCTCCTGGCATACATAACCAGCATCTCTCCTCTCCAGGGATAGGCAAATTCTGCATCAGCTCCCTCTGAAACCAGCACAGCTGGTGAGGCACAACCCACAAGGAGTTCCATACAGAAGTCAAAGCTCAGAAGCAAATACATTCTTACATTCAGACTTGGTTGATCTGAAGAGGACGTAAAATTAAATTAATTCATTATATTTTAGTACATTTAAAACTGAGCCATTTTCCACACAATCTTTGCTAGGAAAACCACAACAAACCAAAAAACCAAAAACAATCCCCGCTCCACTCCTTCCCCCCAGAAAACCCAAAAACTGCAAACATGACCAAGAGAAATGAAAAGGGCACTGTGAAGGCTCTCCAAGGCTACAGTGAGAACTCAGCTGACTGAAGTGTCTATAAATCTGAGCTGGCTTTAAAACAGCTCAGAGACTGGCAGTAGAGTTGTTATAAAGGCAGTGCTTGCTGTGCTTGTTCCCAGAACACCACCACCTGCACGGAGGACAGTCCTAACTGTGTTTAAGAAACAAATGTGTGTCAGTCCATCTCTCCCATCCCTTAGTCAGCCCAGGGTGCCACAGTGTATTTTCAGCAGAGCAAGCAGGCATGTGCCACTACTGCTATTAAGTTTTTAATACCCAGACTGTGGCTGGGACCTGCCTACCAAACTCCTCCTGCCTGTGACTTAAGCTGGCTGTCCTTACTGATGTTCCACCAAAAGCAAGGCAATCATACTGTGGAGGGAAGGTCTGAAGAGAGCCTGAGCCAGTCCTCCTGTTTGTACCTGCAGCATTTCATTGACTGCCACTTAGAGCACAAATGATAGCGTGTAGATAACTACCTCAAGTCAATGCATAGATTTGTGCTGATTTATAAATGGCAATCACAGAAAAAAACCTGCACACAGCACTGAGGCATTAGAAGCTTCACAAACGTACACATGATATTAGAGAGCTCTCTGGTCTCAATCTCTCCCCTCCCCAGTCCTCTTCCTTTCCCTCCTCTTTTTGTCTATGAGGAATAAAAAGGTTCTTGGACAGAAAACACTACATTCTCAAGAAGTAACACACAGTCCAAAAAAACCCTGTCTTGGCCCCTGTACAAGTAATTTGTTATCAAGTAGAGTAGCTGAAAAGAAATTTAATGTAAACTCAGATGCTGTTGGTATCCAGCTTATTATTAAAAAGAAAAAATTAACAATACCCCCATATGAACTTCACAATTTATTATGATTAAAAAAATATTTATATAATCCTTAACCGCTATCCTACTAAGTTCTATTATTGCCATTATCACATGGATTTAATCTTTTATTAAATTTCAGCACACTAATTAACTTTTCTTACAGGATGAGAAACAGATCTTAAGGACCGAGATCTAGCCATAAATAATACAAATGCAACGATGAGCTCTTATTAAAAGCTATTCCCTTTACATACAGGGATAGTAGCTGTTCCTCAGGGAAGACATTCAGTGGACTAATATCCCTGCTGCCATCTGCACTAAGTACACTGAGTGGATGCAGCACTGGAAATGCTTTGGAAAAGCCTGGCTACAGCTACGATGAGAGCCAGACACTCTGAGTGAATGTATATTGAGATGCTCTGGGAGCAGCCTGAAGGTTACCACAGAGCCATGCCACGGAGCCATCATTAGAGATGTCATTCAGTGGAAAAGCAAGGCTCTGAATGACAGTGTGGCCTGTCCCTTCAGTGCCAAATTCACTGTTAGGTAATTTTTTCAACACGTTTTAAAACCAGCAGGATATTAATTCATAAATTCTTGAAGTTAGGAGGATTAGACCTATCTGCCTGATAATGAGGTAAGAGACCCATATTTTATTGGAATGGCAGAAAAACTGTCACTGAGGTTACTTCTGTAATTGTCCTTGGAGAGAAACAGGAAGAGCTCCTGGAGATTAACAGAGGACTCTGTTTCATTGTAAGAAAAGCCATGGCCTAAATCCTGGGCTGTTAAATACCTGGCTAAGTTCTGATGCACAACAAGCCTGCAGCAGCCAGCAACAGCCAGACAGCTGCAGCAAACTGGAATTTGGCCTTACATGCTGGTAAAAAGGCACCAAGATTTTGGACCATGCCCACCTGTGCTTTGTCTACCCCTAGAATGAGTAGGTATGACAAGTTTTCCCCATTTCTTTCTTTTACAAGGCGGGGAACACAGTTTACAGGCACAGCTTTCAGATGAGAAAATAAATAAAATCACTTTTAAAACACAGAAATAATTAAAGCTACAACCTAACAGTATGCTTTTGGATTCTAGATTCCTATATGTTTAGGGATTAAAATAATTCTCTCTTCAGACATAGCAGAGTAGAGCAAGCCAGTGTATGAATGCCTAAATGGGATAATTTACAAAGAAGGTCAGGGGAAACAATAAAGAAAAATCCACACTTGGATTGACAACTTGTCTGTGGTCCTGTGCCAAGATCCTGCCTAATACACTTGAACAGTCAGAAATATTAAACTCCAGAAGCACAAGAACTGAAAGGGAAATTTTGATGAGCTCTTTAACAGGGTCATGAACACGATTGTCTTTCTGCTGGCAGTACTAAAACAAGTCAAACTTGCCCCAGCTTTCCCAAGTGTGAACATGGCAAAGAAAGCACTTTCCCTTGTGATTAAAAATGTGATCCTGCAGAACAGGGAAGGCATCACCCTCCTGATGAAAGCCCTCTTCAGCATACTGGGAATGCTATTAGAGTTCTTGAAACCACTCCTAAGGTGTATTATGATCACATAAATGCATGACAGCACTGACCACTTAATCCCCTTTCTGTCATAGCCAAGCTGGAGAGTAAAAATTACATGGCCACCCAAGGGTATTGTATAATAGAATACGAAATAAAACAATAAATTTGCAGATGATTTTGGCTTTGGCTCACGCTACTGCATTATACACCAAATATTACTGGCCTCTCATTCATTATTATTTAATTACAACAGAATACCTTTGTTTCAGACTTAATTAAGCTCTGAAAGGAGTTTGTGACCTTGGGACCCTCCTGTGCACTTGCAACGTGCTGTTTGACTATTGCTGTGCCTGGAAAGACTTCCCTTAATGCTGAGGTTTAATGAAGTGCACAGGTTTTTACAGGAAACACACAGAACACGAGAACCCTGCATGTGGTCACTTAATGAATAAGAGCTGGAGCATATCAATTAGAATCATAAATCAATACTAAATTAGCATTAAAAGATGCCAGAAGAGTTTCCCTAGAGGAGAGGCTCATTCCAGTAAACACCATCATGGATGCCCTTCCCTATTACTTTCACTGTGGGGCAGAGAAGAGGGAGTGAGGAAACGAGGAGGGATTTGTCCATTAAACTCCTCTTTTTCTAAGCCAGCAGAAGCTGAAGTGTCCCACCAAGCCAAACGACAGCGTAGCACAGTTCCAGCTCCTGTCTGTGTCAGAAATTGCTGCTCTCTCTGAAGCACTTGGGCTCTGAAAGGAAAGCAGAGAGCAGTAACCTCTCCATGAGATGAGAGGCAGCACCACAGTCGTGCAGTCATGTTCACTGCTGTGCTGCAAAGCTCCAAGTGATGGATCAGTGCTGGCCCCTGGGTGCCCATCTGAGCACTCTGCTGCTTGCAGGGTGGGCACTGCTTCACTAACTCCCTTCCCAGCGATGTTAACTCTCCAGAATCGATTCTTCACCATCCTGAGAATTCTCTCCTCTACAAAAACCCCATCAATCTCCTCACACGACTCCCTCCTCTGCAAAACCACCCCAAAATCACCTTAGCCACAGCTTGCTTTTTCTCCTGTAATTGAAAGCATCAGAAGGTAGGGATACTGACATCCACATCTGTCACTTCCTTAATTACAAGTATTTGTTGTCAAATCTCACAGATTTAGCAAACAGCAAAATAAAAGGCACTTTACCGACTCTTTTTCAGGAGTCTTTTTGGGACAGTCTGTCTCTCTCTCACCACTCAAAATACCTTCATGTGCACAATTCCAGTCTGATCTGTCACCAGTATTTAACATGCCTGCTGCAGCATACAGAATTAGAAATCATCAATCCTCCCACAGATACTGCTGGAACTCGCAGAGGAAAATAATATTTTTGTCTTTACTACCATAAAGCCTTCATTTCTTTCTTTCTTTCTTGTTAGAGAATAACAATAGCTCCACTGGAATTATTAGCTAGGCTTATTACAGAGACTTTTCTCCTTTTCAGCTTCAGTATCAAAAACACTTTCATTCTCTTCCCATCTCTTTCCTTGTAACCTGTTTTTCTCCCTCCCTTCGAATTTTTGCCGGTTTTAGATTATGTCAGTGCCTACCCTGTTCAGATCCTCCAAACACCAGGGCAAAACCCCTGCTGACAAAGAAAGAGAGACATTCAGAGTTCTGCTGCATCAGTGCATAAAAACTCTACAGTTCCCAGCCCTTGCAGAGAGAGGGGAGACAACCAAAGGTACTGCTCTCCATGCTCTGGCCACAGCTGGATGCCCAGCACTCTGAACTGTGTCACTGGACTGTAACACACATCAACTGTAGAAACAACCCATCAGTAACCAATCAATAATTAATCCACCACTCTACTACCCACTCCTGTGCTTAAAAAAAAAAACCCAAAGAACAAAAGCCAACCTAAAAATCCTACCAACCTCACGATAAATATTTTGAACTACACCCTTTCTTTTATCCTGAAGAAAAAAGGGAAGCCCAAAGGTGCTGGCTTTTATCTGCTGCAATTGCTGCCACCACCTGTGTCATTGATTCCTTCACCAAGCACTCTAAAAATGCACCTTTTCTAACCCGCTGATCCTTATCAGTCTTCACTGGCATCCTATTAGGTCTGGCCACACTAATGAGTTAGTCCAGCCTCAAGCTGCAAATCCCTAATATTGCTTTCACTTAGACAGTCACTCTTATTTATGCACAGTGCTTGTAATGAATAAATGAAGGGGAACAGCTATGTGATTATTTATTGCTTCTATTTTTTTTTAGTATGTCAGACACCTTTTACACAGAGATCAAAATACTTAAAGACTCACTGAAGAAAATAAAGAGCAAACTGCAAGCACCCATGTACTCTGCCTGATCCAAAAACCATCTTATCTACAATTCCCATTACTCACCTGATGTGATTACCTTCAATTGCCCACTCAATTTCAAAAGAAAGAAACTTGTTCCAGCTGGAGTTTCTTAACCATCAGAGAAAGCCAGACAGCTTTAGAGTCAAGCAGTTTGTGTAGGTGGGATACCCCTCAAGAGTTACTAGTCCAAGAGTAATTTACTGCTCACAGGATGAATTTCACTCCTGGTGTTATCACTACCATTCTAAATATTTTGATCATGGTGTGGGCACTACAAAGTTATTCCAAATACAATAGGCAGTAATAATTCTCAACTATTGCCAGCGCTGGAATCAGAGTAAGAGATGCTCAAACAATATTTACGCAGCTCAAAAGTTTTTTTGTTTGTTTGGGGATTTTCTGGAAAGCACAAGGGATAAAAATGGATTATGTCCCAGTCTCTGGAAGACCTGGTTACTGACAAAGTAGCAGGAAGTCTCGCTCTTGCTCCATTCATTGCACAGGCTGTTGGAACAATACCAGGATGCTGAAAGCATTGCATTCAGCTGTGGCAGCTTACCTGCTTGCAAACACAGTGCAAGAATTCAGGGCAATGCATGGGGAGGGTGTAATTGCTTACACATCTAGAGCTCAATATCATCCCAACTAAATCAACAGAGCAGCTTGAGTTTGTACAAAAGGTGATCTGGCTCCCTATTCAGCTAGCACTGGCTCCACCTATTCCTGTGTTGTGACAATAAAGAGAAAACAAACCTAAATAACAATAAAAAAGTAATAAAAAAACCCACCAAACACAGGTTAAAAGCTCTGACAAGCTTGTATGGAATCTCAGTTGCCCTCATTCCCCACATGCATTTCAAAATCCTGAGGAAAACTGCAACCCAATTTCCAGCAGCATCTCCATGCTGTGTGCCCACAGAGACAGTCACTGGTCAGTTTTGGTTTGTTTTTCCTCTCTAGAAACATAAATTTTGACCGTGTTCAGCTGTATTCATTCTCAAGTATTATTTGTTTGACCCTTTTAAATCTGTGATCAGTTCAATGTCCATTCCTACTCAGAGGAATAAGTAAGGACAGTAAATAAAAGCCATGAGCTTCTTACTTGCATGTGCCTCTTCCTTAGCCCATTTCAGTAATTTCCTCATACAGCACATGCATGTGCCCCTGTTTGAGCCCAAAAGAACTCCTGCAGCACAGATGCATGCTTATTCTGAATGTGTCCATGATCAGACTGTCTCACAACACACTTTGGTGGTATTCTGGAGCTGTCATCCAGCCCTTTATCTACTGCTCTCTTCTCTCATCTCCCTGAAGTACACTCTTCTAGTCATATCCTTGCAGTGCTGATCTGTTCCTGAGCTGCTGATATGAACACAATTGCTTACAAAAAGATAAGCAGAATGGAGAATATTTGCAAGGAAAGGCACTGCCCACAGCACACAGAAGATGCTCCCTTAGTGCCTCAGTGCGTGTTCAAGCCCGAACACTGCCTGTCTCGCAGCCGAGCTAAGGAAGAACCATGTGCTGAGGCTGCTCCAGGGGCTGCAGAGACACCAAAACCAGTTGGAAACAGACTGGGGACTTGCTGGTGCAGAATGTCCCACACAGGTAAAGAAGCATCATAATCAACCCCAGTAGACCTTTATGTATTTCCATTTATTTTAGGACACTCTGTAACCTTGGATCCAATCTCTCTGCCATGATCAGACATCATTCCACTCAGTTATTTGAGATTGGTAGGCAAGATATTTCTATACAGTTTATATAATTTCTAACTGCCTTTTTACTATCTTTTAATATTAAACCCTGATGTATTTTCATTTGTTATCCAAGACAGATCTTTCTTCCTTTGCTCAAAAAATCAGAATTCTCTACACTCCCCTATAACTGACAGTCACTATGGTTTTCAGATATATTGACTTAAACTTTTTTTAAAAAAAAGTGTTCATGCAAAACAGAGAGCAAATTATATCTTTTTTTTTTTGTAATACAACTAACCCAGGCATTACAAGACTATTTCTCCCCAGTTTTGCAAAAACAAAACGCAAATAACAGGGCAGGCAGTGTGGTGGTTGCAGAGGGGTGTGCATGGCCAGGAGTGTGACTTTTGTATGAAATATGAATTGAAGGAGGAGATTCGAGTTTCTCTGAATATAAATGTGTCCAAGAGCAGCTTTGGAAGTACCACTGTACACATTATCCACATGCTTGAGCAAATTATTTCTGGTAGCAGAACAAAACTCATTCTATGATGTCTCAGAGCTCTAAATTTTTAACCAGGATTAACCTTTATGTCTTAAATTATGGAATTGGCAGATCTGCCTGGCAACCTGAACTAGGCCAACTTTCAATCAGCCAAGGAGTAATTGATGCTTAGCCCTTCATATAGAAGGCTTTGCAACTGGTTCTGCAGGTTTTGCTGTATGGTTTGTCCTTGTCAAAAGAAGCAGAGGGTATTCACCTCTTGACCCTAAACAGTGAATTCATTAAATTTCTCATTTATCAACTGTAATAAACATCCCTGATCACAGTCTGAGACAGCTCCTCGTGCTTGATAGTATTTTTGTGAAAACAACAGTGGCACAAAACATTTCTAAATGAAAAGCCGAAAGAGTCCATTTGTAAAATGGAAACACCCTTGGAATACAAT
>VZUH01000786.1:137077-199510 GCA_013401175.1 Xiphorhynchus elegans | reverse complement strand
AGAAAGAGAATAGGAAAGAAAACCAAGCAATAAACACCCAGAATATGTTTATACTCCAACAATCACTAATAAGTTTACTGAAAGAGCATTTTAGAAACAGCAAAAACTAACCTGAATAATTTATCTATGGGTATTTTTTGTGTTCAGTCCCATTATGTAATATTCTGTGGTTTAAAATCACCTGGAAGGGACTGTATCTGCTCTCCCCTGGAATCTTCCAGCCTACAAAAAAAGACAACCAAAAGCTGACAAAGCAAACTGGTGCTCCAGCATTAGTAATCCCTTCCTAAATTCCTAAAGTGCAACAGTGCAGACCAGTCAAACCCAAGGTCATTTACTAACATACATTCATTTCCAGGCATTGATAGCACATGGATTTCTGTGCTCCCTGACTGAACACTGCTCTTGGCGTTCTCCTCAGTTTTAACAGAGCTCCTTTCAAATCGAAGATCATTCTTGCCATGTGCAATAAAAAAAATTTGTATTTTTAAATTTTAAATGGCAAGTACTGTTGGAGCAAAGACCCAGCCTGCTTTGAGGGTTGTAAGAACTTTGTGGTTTTGCTTTGTTTCAAGCACGGGAAAACTCCCACCCCCAAACACCTGTAAAAAGCATTGCTCTGTTAAAGCCAACATTGACTGCTTCATCCCTGATTTCTATTGATATTCAGGGATGCAAAAGAAACAAAGGCACACATTTCACCCTAGCACTCCACACGGAGCCAGCTTGTCCTGGATCCAGGGAAGTGCTCCTTGGGCACAACAAACCAATCCACTATAAAGTGCTGAGTGCCCTTTGGCCAGCCCAGGAGCCTTTTCCAAGCTGCTTGTTCCAGATGTGACTCAATGCACGGATATTTTATCACTGCAAAGGCCTAACTTCGAGCATTGGGGTGGCCATAAATGATTTTTACCATGTCATAAAGCCAGAAATCACCCAGATGGCAATGACATTCCTCTACTTACAGTACACTAGAGGCACAGAGACAGCTATTTGAAGAAGCTGAGGCAGTACAAACCCTCTGATTGAAAGACTTGGGATTAATTGAAAGTGTCCCTATATTCTCCTTTCCTCAGCCTCTTTATTCCCTTTTTTTTTTTTTTCCTAGAACTTTGTTCTGGACAAACTGGGACCCTTTGTGTTCCTGGTTGGTAATTTAAACTTGGCTTATGGTGCTCTCACTAGTGCAGGTTTATGGGCAAAGCCCCTCCCTGGCAGCCAAGACACCTGGTTTGTAAAGCTGAACTATCCATCTGTTTTGTATTTGCTCATCACTCCATCTCCCCAAACTTCTGTCCTGATCCTTCCCATCTACTCTTTAAGAGGATTAGAATAATTCCAGAAAAGCAGAGTCTCACACTTAATGTTTGTTGATGTGGCTGAAACAACAGGGTTCTAATGCCATCTCTGAATGCCTTGAGGTATCCAGAAAGTGAAAAAAATCAGTGGATTTACGGCAAATTGTGCAGATCCCTGGGGTGCTCCTGGAGATAAAGTCTGCCTCCACCTAGGACCTACTATTTCTTATTAAATACTGCTCTCATGAGCAATGATACCTGGCTCTTTGATAGACTCACCTTTTAACAAGGAAATATCAGAAAGGCTGATGAGATCCCAGAACAAGGACAGCATTTCAACCCTTTTTAAGAACTATTTGCTCCTATCTTAAAGATGACTAACTGAGGATCTGAGATGATTTTGTAACTCATGGGATGACTTTGAGCAAACTGGGAACAAAGTAAAGGCCTGGCTGTTTTCTAAATATTTAAAAGTGGATCCCAAGTCAGGTATCTCCTAAAGCAGGAAACTGTGGAGAGGGATGGTTTTTCTGAACACTGCTGCATAATTTATTAGGATAAACCCAAGATCCTAATTTTGATCTTTAAACACTGCTATAGTTTTTAGGTCAGGCAAAGATGTCTTGATGTAAAAGATCTTCTTAAGCCATTTGACAAATTAAGCACTGCCTGAGCTTTCAACTTCCCTGGCTTTCAGACTGTAATCCCTCTACTCAAAGAACCCTTCACCACTAGCAGCAAAGGTGCCGCTTTGACCTCACAGTTCCAGAAGCTAAATATTTTTTTAAACACTACTGAAAGATATCCTTATATCAATGTGAACAAAGCAAAAGCTTCACATGTATATCTATCTCACACTGTCACATGCCATGAATAGATCTTAAAGACAAGAAAAGACCACTGTACTCTTCTAATACAACTCTACACTCAGACAACCTCATTCAGTGTTTTGTGCATCAGTGCCCTAAATTTTGCCTGACTATAAAATAGCTTAAAAACAATACCCAGTTTAATCTGAAGAGTTCAGGCAAAGAATTCCTCTCAACTCTACATTAAGCCACATCAATGGCTAATTACCTTCATAAGTACCCTATTTCTAATCCAATATGGAACACAGAGAAGTATGTATGAATTTCTCACTCTTATAATACTCTTAGGGACCCATTTTTCCACGAGAAGGTGGTTGTTCAGGAAACAAGACAGAAGATCTCATCTTACAGGTGGGTTTTGCTGGCTGCTGCCTGGCTGTTTCTTTTTTGATTATCTTCACAACGGAGACACTGGTTCTCAGATTAGGCAAATCCAGTGTAAGTTACAAACAGCCAGTGCACTACCAACCCTCACTAATTGCCATCCAGGTATCCAGAGAAGTCCCCTGTGAGTTCTCTTTCCCCCTCTCACATAAGCAAATACATGACTACTTTTCCTCACGGAAGTCACACTAGCTTAGTCTTCCCATTCAAAGGTTAAACTTATTGCTTAACTTTGAGACTTTGAGGTCAAATAACGCCCTGGAAAATGCACGCAGCACGGGGGAAACCCACGTTGAGTTAGAGATCTGTGTGCAGCTGCAGAACTGCGGTCTTGTTGGGATAGTGGAAACATGGATTGAGTGTTGCAGTGAGGGGATGCAGGCTCTTTAGGAAGCATAGGATGGGAAGATGAGGCAGAAGAGTTGCCTTTTGTGTGAGAGGGCAGCTGGAGTGCGCGGAGCTCTGTTTGGGGATGGATGAAGTCAGGCAAGCTAAAGCCCAAGTGGAATTGCATCTGGCCAGCAATGTCAAAGATATAACTTGCTTGTAAAAACAGTGTTTTGAGGCCTGTGCTTGAAATTTAGCAGCTCCATCGACTGGAAATGTTTACGAAATTTGTCCCTAGTGTTCGAACACACACATAGAGCTTCTATAAGATGCCTCCCTGCATGCCCAGTTCAGAGGATTGTATAGTAGCAGCTGCATTTTCATGCAACACCTGAGGTCACCTCATGTATGTTTCATATGTAGAAAATGCTACCATTTTCCAGTTTCACTGCTGCTCTTATATTTTACGCAGTTCACAGAAAAAACCTGGAAGGGTAGTGAAAGGCATGTTCTCAGTGACTTGTGTCTTAGAGGAAGTCTGAAATACTGAAATACTAAACAGAACCCCAGAAAGGCAGTATTTGTCATGAGAGGATTATCCTCCCTCTTACAGAGCTCACTGCTCCCCTCTTTAACCTGACACTCTTAACATCACAAAATCTGAGTACCTGGTGGATTTGACATCCTTCTGGAAAGCAGCATCCAAGACACAAGTATTAATGATGTATTTTAAAAGTGCCAATACGAGGATAGTTTCCAATGCATTTTCACCTTCATCTACCCCGAAGCCAGTGACACCCAGGTTAATTGATGCCTGAAGATTTAATCACAAAGTGTTGAGAAAGAACTTGCTGTAGTGTGACAGAGATAAGCAGCAGCCTCACTCTCAAGTGGATAATGGTGCTTCCCAGTGCTTCATGGAAATACACTGTAGGACAGGCAAGGCAGACAGGATAAGGCAGAGCAAAAATCCCATAAAGATTAGTAACTCACCTCTAACTCTGATTAGCTGCAAGCGTTTAGCAATCAAGAACAGTGCTGCAGTAATCCTTATTTCTAAGTTGGAACTGGTGTTAACAAAGAATGAACATAGTCCAAGGAAAATAACCTTCCTGGGCTGTAGAGCCAGAGAGAGGAAAGCAACAGGATTCCTTCCTTTTCCACTCCTGCTTTTCCTTTGTCCCCAGCATTGATAGCTCCAAGCACCAGCCTCTCTGAGGGAAAGTTATCCTGCCCTTTTGGTCATTCTTCCTCGCCCTCCTGCTCTAGAAAGGCAATTTGTTTTAACATGGTTTCTCCTTTATAGTACTTACAAAAAGGTTTTCTTGGATTGGTTTGTTTTTCAACAAAAAAAATTGTGATTCAGATTTACTGAGCCAGTTTTTACACAAATTTATGGCAAAACCAATCAAACATGATAAAAATGACACTACAGACACAGATGAAGACCTTATTTATCTTACATATGTTAATCTCAGGGATCTTACCTCAGGAGCTAGCAGGCTCGTTGAGAAACTTTAAACAAGATTTGAAGGGGGACGGGGACAAAGCCAGGCTCGACAGAGATAAGGTGAGGGAAGGGGAAAACTGCAGTGCCCACCCAAGTAGCAAAAGGAGGTTTAAGAGGGAACACCTTGATCAAGCACAAGCACCCAAACACATAACAACAAGACAGGACTATGGAGCGTCCCTTGGCACCCAATACTGGGATATTGACACTATCAGATACCTCTATAGCACACACAGGATGGGGAACAAACAGGAGGAACTAGAGATCTATGTGCAGTCACTGCAATCCTAGGGCTGGGGGGGGACAGCCCATGGGACTGGAATGTTGTCATGAAGGGCCACACGCTGTTTAGGAAAGACAGAGCAGGAATGCTCAGTGGAGGATCTGCCCTTTATGTGAGGTACTGATCAGCCCTGAAAAGAGGCAACTGAGAGGGGAACTTATCAATAAGGACCTGAAGGGAGGGTGTCAAGGGGAAGGATCAGGCTCTGTTTGGTGGTGCCAAGCAATAGGACAAGAGGCAATGGGCACAAACTGATGCATAGGAGGTTCCACCTGAAAGTCTTTACTGTGTGGGTGACCAAGCACTGGCACAGACTGCCCAGAGGAGTTCTGGAGTCTCCCTCACTGGAGACACTCAAGAACCATCTGGACACAAACCTGTGCCATGTGCTCTGGGACGGCCCTGCTGGAGCAGGGAGGTTGGACCTGATGAGCCACTGTGGTCCCTTCCAATCTTACCCATTCTGTGATTCTTAATATGAATTTATCTCCAAAGGAAGACACTTGTGCAACAGTCCCATGTTGCAAGCTGTTCTTTTCCCAAAACGTTATCATTTATTCCCATTCTAAAGGATTCTTCACAGACTTAAGTGTTACTGAGAATCAAGCCCAAAGTATCAAATTCTTTATTTATATCTCTTGGATATAATAATCACCCTAAAATTAAAGGACTATAGGTTTTTAGGTTTTGATACAACACAATTAGATATCAGGGCTTTGAATAAAGTGTAATTTTAAACACAAGGTTAAGACAGCATTAAAAAATGATTAGCATGTCAGCAGACTCTGAGCAGACAGCTCTTTAATAACATTGGACAGGGCGTTTAAAGGAAAATACTTCAGAGAGTAAAATGGATATTCTTTCCAGCAGAATGATTTCTTTAAAGAATAAAATTAAAATTATGCAGGGGTTTTGGGTTTTTTTTTATTTTGTTTCAAAAGAACCAATTTGAAGGTAAAATGTACCTACCCAAAGCAATTAAGATGAGAAGAAGAAAGAGGAAAAGAATACTCCAAGGGCCAAGTATGTAAGACTGAAAACTATTCAGTCAAGGTATAATTATCCATTTTCCCCTGAATTATATTTATTTAATACAAACATAAAGGTGTGTAGAAGAGATGAATGGGTACAGAAGAAGGTAAAGTGAAAGTTCTAAAGTGTTCTTTGGAGAGCATCACCATTATCAAAGAGAACTGTTTGCTGCAAGTCAGTCTTGAATTCAAACAGACACCTCTTTAAGTTGTGCATGGCTCTACAAGGAGCTCCTAGGAAAGGAGAAATGGAAGGTTACAGAAGGAATATTCTATGACAGTAGTGCTTGCTAAATTCCAATCTCAGTGTTAGCCATTGCAGAACTTCAGGCAAACTTCTCACAGGTTAATTTTTAGATTTAGACTGGAGTCTTCCTCTCCAACTCTGGTCTTTACTCTGAAGGAAAGGAGGAATCTGAGCTTCCCTTGGTCTCTGTCATACACTTGCCATGACATGAAAAGCAAACTGTGTGTCAAATTAAGAACAAAATTGTTCATAAGTTCATAAATTCTACCAAATACCTGTCTCATTCCTTTGTGCCAAGTCAGTTCTATCAATTTATTTGCTTTAATGAAACTACTTTTTTACGAATTCTTGCTCAGAACAACTGAATATCCTAAAGACAAGCAAAAGGAGTCCTTAGTAAGCTAAGTTTGCACAGAGTTACTTGATTGCACTACAAAAATTAGAAAGCATTTGAATGTGCAGTATTTTGCATCACAACCCCAGCTCAACACTTCTGGGGCAGAAACCTGGGTTCTTTTACAACATTATATGCCATTGCAGAAAACAACAACATATTCTTTCAGTCATATTTCCTCACCTGGTATATACATTTATAGACAACCCTGTACTTTCCTTTGGTCACTTATTACACCCTGATACTAATTGAGAAACAATTCAAAAAGACTTCCTGTTTTATTACCCATCTCACTTCACAAAGTAAGCAGATTTCCTCTAAGGCCTCAGAGGAAAAATGAAGAGGATATACTTTGCTTCAGCTCATGGTGACAGACATCAGATGTTCCTCTAGGCAACCCCTGCCAGAAGCACAGCACACTTTTTCAGAGGCCTAACTCTGATGGATGCATAAAACAAGACAGACTGAGAGCAGATCTTTCAAGAGAAAAAAAGACCAGTGATCTTCAGGAAAATGGTATTTTAGGCTACCTGTGTTTTTAAAAATTGTACCTGGGAATAAAAATTAAAGATAAAGTGGAGAAAATACTATCCTGTGTGCCACAGTTCATTACAGTACCATGGACAGAGCAGGCAGCTCCATCAGTGACTGAGCAGCTCCTGTTCCTCTGGACTTTACTTTCCCTGAGAAGATGAGTTCAATGCCTTCAGTGCATTGCTGACATACCTCTCCTGGCTCCCTTCTGTGATGTGGTACAGACGATTGGCACCTCCATCAGCACAAGCTCTCAGGGCAGCTGCAAGCACAGAAAGAGAACATCAGTGCATTTGCATGACAAACAAAACCACACAACCAGTTACTTCATTATTGACAATGCTGTGTAAGCTCAGTTGTACATGCTGGCATGGGGAATAAACTTGAGATCTCATAAGGCTTGTGGTTTCCTATACTTGACTGCTTCCTGTTTAAATAGAAATTTGAACTGTTTTCATCAGACTAGTGCCAATCTTCATCTGACTGTGCCACTGCACTTTCAAATAGCTTATTTCTATCTGTCCTAACCTACTGCCCAGCCAGCTTAAAATACATGAGGGGCAAGTATCCAAAATCTGAAAGGGCCCATCCTCCATCTATGGCATGGACTTGGCACAAAGTGGGAACTTGACTTTAAACCTGTGTCCTCACCCAGGCAGAAAGTTCACTACAATCTGCATAACAACTGGGGAAAACAATCATAACCAAGAGTTAAACAGGACAATACCCATTTTCTCTTTTTTCACCCCTCCAATGACAGAAAAGTGGTAACTCTATTACAGTTCCTGTGTGGCTCCACAGATTGTTTGAATCATCTGATATAAAGTAGGTGGGTTACGTCTTGGCTTTAAAATCTTGGATTACCCTGATACAAAACCACAATAATTTGCACTGCTTTCCCCTACCTTGGAGACCTCAAAGGGGATGTACTACTAATTCCAGTTGAATTAAACAATTCCAGTTGATTTAAACAATTTCGGTTGATTCAAACATGCACAGACATCCTGTTCTCTTGTGATTCCTTTGTTTATATAGACTTAAGACAGAGAAAAGAGACAAGTCTAACACTATTATTACAAAATCAAACATAAATTGGTATATTTTATTCATAAGCATCCCTATTAATCATCATTTAGCTAACACACAGCTCTTTTGTGAGATTTTTAGAACCAGATAAGCCATTAAAGATTGAAAATGACCATCTTGTCTTAGCAGTCTTTATCAGTTGTGCTCTGAGATGCACAAGCCAGATAACTGCAGCACACAAGATAAAAGGAGCTGTCACTTCCACACCAGAGCAGAGTGTTCCTTCCTGGCAGAGAGAGACTGACTGGGAATCCTGAGAGGGCTGAAAGTCACAGGGATGGGGGGTGGAGGAGGGAAAAGGGAAAAAGAGGAGATACAAAGAAAAGGGATGGCCTGCCAAAGTTTTGGGGGAAAATGTACAAACAGTAAGATCAGGCACTTCTTGCTGCTGAGAACGCGATTTTCAGCAATGGCCACTTTTCTTTGGTGTTTCTTTCTCAGCCAGAACCACTCTCAGCAGTGATACAGACCTCTGTCTTTCCTTTTGGGGTACATTAGCTGGACAATCCACCCCTCCTCCTAGTTTAGCCATTGATTTAGCCAGCCTATACAAACAGGGACAACAAAGTTCACCTCTTTATCTGCTCTCAAGTCATTCTTCCTTACGTGGCTGCTGAACTTCCACCATAGGGAATGTTCTGTATGGGTATATCCACCATGCAACAACATCTGAGCTCGGCTGAGGCTTTTCAGAAAGGAGGAAGCAGGGCAAGACCAAACCTACCAGTTCAGCACAGGTAGCTTTGGGTACCTCAGCCTTTTTGCTGCAGGGTAGGAGAACAAGCACTGTGTATTGCTTCTAGCACTGCCCCTGCTCTCTCCTGCCCATCCTATTACAGCACCCTCTGTGACATGCACTACTTTCTCAGCCTTCTTGCACAGACCGTGGTCTTCTCTGCCTCCTTGTCCTACTTCACCTACTCCTGACAGCCTCCACCAAAACCCATATTAATGAGCCAAGGTCAAGCAGATTTGACCCTGAAAAATCTCATTAGGTGAGATCATTTCCAAATTATGGTAGCTGGCCAGCCACTTACCATGGTGATCCACTGCTTGAGGCAGGTTCCTCACCCATCCTGATGAATACAAACAACACAAGGCAAGAACAGCATTTTTTGCCCACTGTTTTTGATGGGATGATTTTGACTTCTCCTCTCACTTGAGGTTACAGCTCAAAAGGGGTTGATGTACTTCCTTTAACCTGGGCATATTTGTTAAGTTGTCTCAGGGAGTTCAGCTCACACAGAATATATTAATGGCCCATTGCAAGAAGAGTAGTAACTGTCCTTGAATTATCTATCCTGTCCATTGGCTTATTTAGGAGACAAGAAGGCATCTAAGCAAGGCCTGGGACCTAGGCAATGACAGAATCTCTCCTCTCCCTGTGAGCTACAAAAGCAGACTAAAATCAACTAAACAAAAGCTAAGACACTCTTTATAACCAAAACTATAAGAAGGTTGCAGAAAAAATATTTTCTAACTTCATGTATATAAGCTGCCTAAAGGATGCTTCCCAGGCCAGGGACAGTCCCAGCCTTTTCCTCCTGAGAACAGTGAGTTTTACATTTATTCTCCCACATTTAAAACAAATAAGTAGCTTACAACTTCTGGAAAAAAAAATGGGATGAGATACAGAAAAGGAGATTAAAGAGCCTATTATCTGTCTCAATTACATTAAGACAGCCAGAGTGCCTTTAACTACTGTAGATTCTCTCAAAGGACTTACCACAAGTGAAGCCTGGCCTAAGATCTCTTCATCTGATCTTAGTGTTTTAAAACAGCATGACCAAAAAATCCACACCAATCTATGCATTACAAAACAAATCAGTCTTCAATCAGTCTAATGCATGTAAAACTACTAAGATTCTCCCAAAAACATGAAAGTGCCTAAGTAACAGGTCTGTGACACTCGTATGTTGTTCCCATGGATATGGGGCTACTATTAGACATATCAAATCAAAAGAGTTGCCTTATATAGCAGCAATTTCAAGCTGCCCCCCACATATTTATTCTTAAAAATTACACTTCTGCAGCACTGTAAGTTATTTAGAGAATCTATTTATGAGGTACTTGTCCTTTACCAGCAAGTTAATAACTTACACTGGAATCAAGCAAAGCCCCTAGTGCATTAAGGAACTAGCAGGTAATTAACAGGTTGGCTGGAGGCCAGTAAATCACAATATTTCTTCAGCTACGAACCAAGCTCTGCTTGATAAAAGGTAATGATATATATTAGCTGGAAGAACATGTATCATTATTATCTGGACGTGTTTAAGGAGATAGTCAGCAATTCTAAGCCTAAAGTTTGGACAGAAATTCTCCATGAAAAGATAATAGGAGCTGATTTTATACAGTGCCTTTTATATTAGAGCCAAAACTGCTTTACAAACAAGCTATTTGGCCGAGGAGCATCACGGCAACTGTGTAGGCAAACCAAGCATCTCTAGGCACTTTGCAACAGCTCACACGAAACCTCATTAATTGTTTCAGCAGAAGCTGAAGGATCTGAACAAGATTTGGGCTTTGCTCTGCTTGGCTTGGCATCCTGAAAAGAGAGACGCCTTCTTCCAAGAAGTTTATGATTAAGGAGATAAAAAAATAAAAATTAAAACATAGAAAGTGACACAGAGGGATGAAGTGCTAATGGCCACACTTCAGTAAAAGACTAGTTGTCTTCCAGGGTGACTAAAGTGGATGGTGGGGCTTGTAGAGTGAAGAATAACTCAAATGGTCAATCAGAACATTGAAGGTCTTTCACTTACCTCCTTTTCTGGCCCAAAAGTCACCATCCCATTACTGCAGACCCCTCAGATTTGCCAGGTGAGCTGCACACAGAAGTACTCTCCAGCTCATGTAATGTCAGAATGGACTAAGTCACCAAAGACATTACCTAAAGGCTTGTACTTAACCCTGTCTCTGTGAGAAATAACTGAAAAATCCATTGTTTCATTGTACAGAACTCAATGCCTGTGCCAAGAACTGCTCCCCCAGTTATTGGGAGCAGCATATGTGAAGTCCAGCAGTGTCTGAAACTGCAGCAAGAGTGAACAGTCCTCATCTCCACCCATGCCAAGGGAAAGTGACACCAAGAACACATTATCAGCTCAGGATACCTAAGGCTGTTTCACAGGCAATGTGGATGAAGAAACCACAGTCTGTTTGAGCAATGCCCTTCATTTTAAACGGTGCCTCCCGAGAGGAACCAGTGAACTATTTCCCTTTAGTGGCTGAAGTCAAAGTACCAATTCTAGGGCTCATTATTAGTTGTCACAAAAATTATCCTAACACAACAACAATAATGCAAACAATTATATTTTTATTTACCCCTTTGGCACATACTCCCTGTCCCTGTGAGACAGGATATGAATAGCATATCAAACACAAGAAAGGAAGGTCTTGGCTCTGAGCTAACTAGGCCTGATGTTTTTGCAGAAAAGAAGCAAGTATATTACCATATTCAATAGGCCTGCAAATTCAGGCAGGGGAAAAGACTCCACAGAACAGATGCAACTCTTGCAGACTAAGTAAGATGAGGGCATAAAAAAGTAATACATTTATACAGCAATACCTGAGGAAGAAAAGCAGAACCTTATTATTCCTATTCTATTATTCCTTGCAATTAGCATTTAAAATATTTTTTCTTTATTTTCAAAAAGATCTTGAAATCAACCCATGCTTTTTGCCTAAATTCAAATTTATGACATCTCTCCTTAAATTACCTTAGTGTATATCTCTGTTCCTTTACTAATTGTACACAACTTCTTCTAGGTATGCAATGTGTTTCCTTCATTTCTTTATTGTTTCAGTAGCCTGGTAACCATAATTAACCAGCCAGTATAATCTATGCATAAGAGAACTCTGCTTAATTAATGACCTGGAGTGCTGGTAGTCATACCTATGTGATATAATGGGAGATATGCAGAGAATTGCTTAGTTTGTTTGATACATTGGGCCAACACATTTTTGTCCCAGTATTGCTCAAAAAAAATTGTGGTTACCCACAACAAAATGCACAATCAGTATTTATGTGCTTTCTCAATTCCTCCTGTGTCCTGCAGAAAATGCAAAAGTAAGTTTAGCAAGCCCGCGGCTTTATAGAGCTCCAGATTGCTAGCTAGGTGATCTAATTGCATCTCAAACAATTCCCTCCCATCCCTGTGTTATCAGGGCTGTATGCAACTGCTATCACAGATCAAGCTCTGCAGACAACCCTCTTCTGGTCAGCTGCAGCTCTGCTTAGCAAACCACCTATCAGCCCATGATACATTTCTGCTTTGCGCTTGGACACTGGTCTTGCAAAGAGGTTTTTGAACTATTTAAAATAAGTCTATTCTTGTGTCTCAAATGGGTGGTTTGGCCGCTTAAAGAAACACCATCAAAGGTATTGGTGAAGGCAGGGTTTGATACGAATTTGTGAAAATATGACTTTACAGAGTTGGATGGCAAGGTTCACTCTGACTACACAGATTAAAGCATGCAAGGGAAGGTCCATTAAGAAGCAATTTGAAATTATTTACATGGAAGCTGGGAATGTGAAAGGAGGTAAGCGTGCACAGGTAAGGTGAAAAAGGGTTTAAGAGCACTTAATCACTGACTCCTTTAACATTTATGAAGCAATTCAATAGGGTTCACTACATTTATAAAAATGACTTAACTACAGATTTCAAGTAGTAACATTCACACCATAATCAATTCCCATGCACACAGGTAAAACCATGTGTACACCTCTTTCTATTTGTGCAAAGGTACCTATCAAAAATTGCCCTTTGATCAGTGAAATGCTCACATCAAATCCCTCTGCCTTTCCCATCGGGGGGGGCTGCACCTCAGGCCAGGTGGAGATGGGGCAGGGCAAGGGTACCAGCCTAGACCTCACTGCCAGCCACGCTCCTTTGAGTGTCACCAACCTGAGACTTGCCAGCTCTGAGGTGCCCCACTCAGAGTGCCCAGGGGTGCTCAAAGGGCCTCATTTAGGACCAGTGCTAATGGGGTCACAAGATGACTGACTTTGGCCATCAGCAGGTTACTGCAATAACCCACATAGGTGACTGCTGGGCTTGTTTCCCAAAGTGCAGTAACGCTGGCACCGTGCCACTTGGGTTACGATTCAGGTCAATGGTTTAACAAACTACAAAGCAGAATTGCTTATCCTTTGTTTCCCACCTTGGTCGGGGGCTGATGCTTCTGACTGTTCTCAGATTTACCATGGAAGAATTCCTGGTATGACCAGCGAGCGTCTCCCAGCCCAGCTGGGCACAGGATGTGTCACGGCTCTTAAAGCTTATTGAGATCTTCTGAGATCACATCTTCAATTGTCTGTGTACCCAAGAAAGATCCACCAGCCACAGAGGTCTCATACCTGACTTCTAACTCATCTGCATCACACAAAAGACACAGACACCCAGCAGCCTTGAAGGAAATGCATCACCAACCCTGGAGCTGGCAGGCTGGTTCTGTATGGACTGGACTGTGGATCTCAGATGAAAAACGACTGCATCTCTAGTCAGGTAATTATATGTTTCCTATAAAGCTTCTTTAATCACTCTGCTTTGAGCTGTAAATGTCACAGAGATCTCAGCCAAGCAGAGGCAGCAGTCATTAAGCAATTAAATATGAGAAGACAAGGAAGAAACCAATGTGAAAATGAATTAGGAACACTATTCTTTTTTCAGTGCATTGATTCAATATTGGCAAAAGCCACACAGATAACAACGTCTCTCTAAAAGCTTTACTTGGAAATGAAACACGGGGAGAATTAAACAATTTCTCCCACAGAAAAAAACACCATTGAATTTTAGCCAGAAACTGTTACACAGTCATCAAAACAAAATCCTGCTTTAAAAGAGAATCCTAAAAACATTTATATCTCAATGATCACCCCGGGGGGTGGGGTTATTAATACAAAGAACATATCAAGCCTTTAAAAACTGAATTCTTAAGTACCAAAAATCATGATTGCAAGAAAAAACCTTGAGTATCAGTAAGTACAGTGGGAGTAATGTGCTGTCAGAGGCAGAGGCAGCAGAGCACTGTGATTTCACAGAGTTTCTGGACTGTCATCAGGAGCACTTCCATGCAGAGTTCATTACGATGATTCATATTCAAGGCTGCTGGGTCTGGAGTAATCTCTTGTCAGGTGTTAGATTTAATATTCCTACAAGTCTCACTTAGGATATGATTTTCTCTTCTCTTTCCCGTCACTCTTCTCCCATTCTGACAAACCTGGGAGCTCTGGCACTCCCTGTGTTGCCTTAAACCCACTGCTGTGAGAGGCTCCCCAGGCAGAGCAGCCAGAAAACCAGGAGGAGAGAGCTCAGATGTAAACCCAAGGTCTTGCTGCCATCATTTCAACCAAAATCCAAGCGACCTTTGCGTGACAAGGCCACATGGCTCGATGCCACTGGGGGAAGCGTCAGGAAAAAGTTTATTCTTTTCATTTTCACCCCTCCTTTTTTCTTTTTTTTTGGCTCTCTGAAAAATGACAGCCAAGGCAATCATGTAACATTTAATCAGCTTTTATTTTTGCCCCGAGCACACATCTATTATTACTAGATAACAGTGAAAAGACACAGATAGGGCACACACCTAAAAAAAAAGTTACAAAAAGGGGAAAAATGCACTGAAATACATAATATTAATCCTGTTTGGGTTTGTTTTTTTGTTTTTGGTTTTTTTTTTCAGATTACCCTGAGGGTGCCCAGGAGCTCATCCTGGGCTCTGACTCTGCCCCAGAGGACCATTTTGGCACCTGAAATGTCTCATCCAGACCCTGCCCAAGTAACCCCAACGGATGATGGAGGATCCAAAGGCCTGGTGGTCCTTCCTAACACATCCCATCAGTCTGCCTTTCCAGCACCACCTCCTGCCATTGCTTTCTAAACACAGTGTGCCTCACTAACCAAACTTTACCACAACCTGCCTACCTACAGAAAACACCATGGAAATGTAATTCCAGGTAAAGAACTGAGAGTGTGCAGCTAACTTGTTCTGCTAGGCAGAGCATTCAACATTAATAAAATTTCTGAAGTTTTGCAATTATATTGTTTAATAATTCGGTGTAACCTCCATTGACATCAAGCTTTGAATGCAGGTTTTTATTTCCTCAGTTCCTATTTTCCACTGCTGCAGCATTGATTTCTGACAGAAGGAAATCAAGCAGCTACAAACATGATGGAATACTCCAATTTTTAATTGCTGATCAGCGTTGTTATCGGACAAACTTCAGTAACAAGCTGAATCTATTCCTATATGGAAAAAAACCTGACCAAGAAAACCAATCACCTTTATTGGCTGTAAAACATCCACATTTGCACAAAGGATCACACTGCAGAGAGAGGGGAAAAAAACTTTTTTTTTAATCTGGGATTGCATCAGCAATGATAGCCTGCATGCAGGAGAAATAGTGTCCCACTACTAGTGGCACCAGCCAGACCACAGTCCCCATCACAGCAGAGTCAGTGCTGCTGTCTCTTCTGCTTCCACTCAACAACATGCATTAATCATTTAAATTAATAATTTAATAATTTAAGCCAACCTGCAAGTGTGAAGCAATGAGCATGATAAGTTTGTATTCATGTTCTATGATTAAATATTTTCAGCTAATGCATTTATATTTCAAATTTTGTTTGCTTAAATTGGATTTGCGGTAGCCGGCAACTCATCAAAAAATTAATCATACACTTATTTTAAATTGCACAAAATACATTAATTCTCATGCTACTAAAACACACTCTGTTTCTCAGCAGCCCAGAATGATTTCCACATTTCCAATCATTTTATATCACAGTCTAACAACAACTTTTAAGCACCAAGGAAATTTCAGAACTCATAAAAGTCAGAAACTCCAATTTTTTAAAAGACAACTAGAAATCCTACAATGCATAAATTTCTGAATGAATCAAGCATGCTTTGACACCCTCTTGAAAAAAATTATTTAAAACATTCAAGAGAACAATCTTGATCTAAAAGTTGTTTGGAAATAAGTATCAAAAAGAGGGACAAACAAGAAACCAGAGAAGGAAAAATTAGGATGACACATACATTTTCCTAATAATCTTGATCCCCAACATCTTTCTACATAAAAGAAATCTAAAATTGAAATAATATTCTTGTTAGGCAGTTTCTTTTAAGCTAAATTTTCCAATAGTCAAGAAAAAAAGTCAGCTAATACAAGCTAGCATAATGATATAAAAAATCAGATCTATGGTAGAATTTTCACAAACGCATTTCTTTAATTACTCATATTTGATAAAATAGTAGAAACACCCAGAATAGGATATTTTAATTCTTGAAATAATACATAAGCTGTGAATTAACATTTTTCAAAAGAAATAATCATCACCAACAATAATTTTTGGAAAGCTTTTAGTTGTCTTGGTGAAATGATATGTTGAATCACAAGACACAAAGAAAATGTATTTGAACAGGCAGAATCAGCTACAGTTTCTAGACTAGAAACTGCAATTCTGAGTGCAAAATGGGATTTCTCATCTGAATTGTCTTACATAATGCAGACGCAAAATCAATGCTGTCGTCCATGAAAAAAATAATCAGCCTCTACATGCAGTGTGGTTATGAATGAAGATGGCATAGCAGTAGCTTCCCAATTCATAAAAGTGATGAAGAAACAAGGGCATTGATTTCAAACCCTCTCTTTATTACGGCTATAAAAGAAGCTTAAGATGAAGTTTCCAAGCAAAAATATTTGTAGGAGGCAACCTAGAGTTTACTGGGCAAAACCAATTTGGGACTGCTCAGTGTTTTGGAAAAACCTGCAAGCTTCTGGACTATTCAAAAAGCTGTTCTTAGGAGCAGATTTGTCTGTGTATAATTGCCAGCTACAAAGATGATCAGTGCACTGCACACGATTTCTATCAAAATGCTACAGAATTATTGCTCCAGGCCTCAATTTCAATGGGTTACAAAGATAAATAGTCCTAAAAGTGCACAATTAAAGATCTTTTCCCTCTCTTTTCAAAGAAGAGAGACTAGATTTTAGCATCCATTGAAGTCTGGAGTTCAGAAGGGAATTCCTGGAAACCAGGTACGAACTCTTTTTTTGTTTAAATTACCTCCTATCCAACTGTATTAAATCCCCTTTTAAATTAATGCTAATATGGAAGCATTTTGCCATCCCTTGAGCATAAGCCAAACCATTTAATCTTTATTGACCCAAATATTGGCCTCTTCTTTGGGACTATTTCCCCCTTGTAGATGAAATATGTGCATTCAATAAATAAATCCTTAGATTTAGCACACCTGAGTTTATCCTGAAAATCTGCTTTAGGAGCACATTCCCTGTGAAACAAACAAGCAAAACCCCAAGACACAGCCTTGTTCAAATGGTAATACATTACATATTGTATCTGTTGCTCTTTGTTCTCAAAATGGTTCAATGAAAAAAAACAACAAAGAGCTATACAGGTCTGCAAATCTTACTATGACAAGTATTCTGTTTTAATGTTGCTAGGAAATTGGAAATTATCACCCTATTAAAATTTCCATAGAAACATGGTTTATAAGGGTGGGAGAAAAAAATGTCCTAAGTCTATCTAATATATCCATATTTAAATCAGCCAAGTGCTGGCCAAAAAGGATATCAATATTCCATTTAATTTACAAGCTCTGTCCATACTAAATACTTCATTACCAGGAACAGAAAATATTAGAAGACAGGATGTTGAAATGTGATTTGAGTCACTGCACCAATCCCATGCTACCCTGTGTGCCAGATGTGCTGGAGACTTCAGATTAGTACACAGCATTTTCACTTAAAACAGTGTGATGCTGCTCTTGACCTTGTTTAAATCAGTATTGCCAGTGAGGAGCTGGCAAAATGATAAAAAAACCCCCGTTACTTGTTTAATCTGGATTTCATCTTTCGGGAGCCCTTGGAGCCCACAGTGTCATTACCTCCTGGGCTTTGAACAGAAGAATTATACCGAGAGCAGTCTTTTCACCTGGCTGGTATCTCTCTGTTTTAAAAGAAGAGAGCTCCTGTCTCTCCCAAAAACCCAGTTTTCTCACCTCCATTCTTGACCAGAGCTCTGACCGCATCCCTTGATAAACATACAAGGGAATTCCCATGCCTAAGCCTTAAATGTTGAACATTAGAGAGTTAAAAACAAACAAACGACAAAACAACCACCCCACATAAAAACAAACAAAAAACACAAAACAAAAAATACAATTGCACAAATGAGGATACATATTAGTGTGTGCAAGAAAGGACTTGCATCTAAAATATTTATTTCCTCACTGTTTGCTACCAGTTTACTTCCAAATATCTGTGTTGGCCATGCATTAGCTCACCTGGAAGGACATCTCTGGCTCATGAGATGCTACGCAGGTACACCTGAACCATAAAGGCAGCAAGCACAGGGCAAGAACAGACCTGCATAAGGTACAGACAGCAGAGCTGCTGGGTGGTTCTGCAGTATGAAGGGGGGTTTTGCCTAATGATGAAATGATTTCTCTGTGAAAGATACAAGGTGACCAAAATGCCATCCTTACTACCTGATGTTAAAAAACAGAGAGAACTCGATATCCTCATTCGCAGGTAAAACAGTACTATCAAGTCACAGTTCAGCCTATCAATAGTCCCTTAGCAGGGGAAAAGACTTCAGAAATTTGGTTTAACAGCTGGCTTTCCAGTCTCAGAAACATTTGATGTTGTTGCTCTTTCAGCAAACCACAATCAATAGCTGTGACTAACAGAAGTAGGTTAAATTTTCCTTTATGTTATTAATTTCTCCTGTAGCCAACCCCACTCCTAACTTCTGCAATTTTAAAAGGCTTATCTGGAGGGGTATAAAAGAGTATTTGCTTTAAGCCATAATTTTAGAGGTTCCTGCATGCAGCTGGTCCTGCTGGGCAGAGAGTTCTCCTCCTCAAGTATCAGATTCAACCACACTCAGCACTCTACCCAAACACAAAGCCCCTGTAACAGCTCAAGCCACAATGCCAGATATGCTTTATCTCTTCACTGTCTGTCTTTATCCCTAGTATCTCCCTCTTTGCCATTTCAGCTATTTGGGCTTCAAAACGCACACAGCATCTCATCAGCTCAGAGAGACAAACACCCTCTGTCAGCCTCCTTCTTCCTTCCACACACATCCCATCTCCCCTTCTTCATTTATTGTCTCCACTCTGCCCTACTCCCAGTGCTGTTACCTCCTGTTTCAGGGTCTGCTTTATGAACCACACAATTATTCGACTCTGCTTAAAATACAGCAATTGTGAGAGCAAAGCAAAAGGTATAAGGAGCAAAGTAAAAAGTATAAAGAGAAATGTAAAAAGTATAAAGAGCAAAGTAAAAAGTATAACCAGAATGGACTTCCTGGGGTTTAGCAGAAAAAAAATAAATCTGAAAACAGAGGACAGATTCTCACCAAATAAACTAGAATAAAAGGTGATGCAACAACATGCAATAACCTCATGCCCTGCCCAGTCATCTACCAAGGATGAGATGACCCAGCCAAGATATTTCCATGCCAGGAGTGTCTCAAAGCCCATATCACACTGCGGGCAGTGCAGGATGGAGGCAAACAGGTCTTGCAGGGAGTGTCTGTGAAATCCATGTCAATCCATGAAAAAGCCCTTGCAGGGGGAGGAGACAACCACCTGCTCCCTGGGAGGAATGCACATGGCTTTGATTGTAAGGAATGGGGACTAACAGGAAATCACATTATATGTCTTTCCTTCTTAAGTGTGAGCTGTGCATTTCCTTGCAGGGAGTGAAAAGAGCAAGAGATGGTTGAAGAAACATTTACTTCCCAACACAACTGAATTCACCAGGTCATTCCCAGTCTCTCCTCTTGTAAAGAGGAATGACACCACCCATTAAACAGTAAAACCATGCATTGGGAAAATAAACAAGCAAATCTAAATAAGAGAACCACAAATCCACTGTTCTCTTCAATAATAAGAATACTGAGAAGGAAATGCTTGTATACAAAGAAATAATTTAAACCAGCCATACAGAAAAATAAAAATAAACCCAAAAGCCAACCCACAAAAAATAATTAAAGGTAACCTTTAAATTATTATTGCAGTCTATAAGAGACCTGCTGCAAACTTTGATAATATTGTTTGGAACATCAGTCATTTTGCTCTTGCTGAAATTCATTTTTGATAATGCAATAGTAACATCTCAGGAACGATATTAAATTTCTACTTTGTATTAAAGTAGAATTGTATTAGCATGGTACAGTATGTGTATCCCTGCTGGGATTACTTTCATGCTGGAAAAAACAATGTTATTTTTCTATTACTGAAATAAGTTATCTATTTTGACACTGGAAAATATATTTCACTGAACTCTAAACTAACAAAATCTCTCATCTAAGAGGATATCACTGACATTTCTCTCCTGGTGTATTTTCAATTCCTAGCCAGCAGCCATTCTGCTAATTTTTTTTGCACAAACTCATTTGATTTGCAGCACACCTGTGAGACCATACACTAAAGTTAGTGTGTCCAGTCCAATTATTCCTGTTCAATCCTTGACCAAACCATTGGGAAATCTGCCTGAGGAAAGAGCAAAGGATTGCAGCTGAGAGATGTATATCTTTCTGAGCAAAACTCAGGCAGCCCCTTGCAGGAGCTCTCTTGATTCAGTCTTTCCCTTTGGCTACCTGCACCCTAAGGAAGTGAGCCCCACAGCAGCTTGGAGGGAGGAAGAAATGGGGAATCCCAGTTACATTTACATTCAAACACATCTGTACTTTACTGCTGTCATTTTCCAAAGCATTCAGCCTCATCTTAACTTTTGGTATTCAGTTAAGATGTGGGATCACCAGTTTCCATTCACCTTTCATGCTCACTGATGGGTCACCTCGACCATCCACCAGCTGGCCCTAACCCTCCAATATCTTGTCAGGGTATGGAAGAAATGAGCTCTAACAGGGATTTAAAAGGGGAAGAGAGGGAATTCACCTTACCTGATAAAATCTGCCTCTGGTGTAAACTGCAAATAGTTCCAGATATGAATTAGGGTGGTTATCAGAGGCAGGCCAGGAATCAAGCCCCTCACTAATGGATCAATCCCCTATTAGTGGATCAACACCATGGCTCAGCCAAATCCAGCCTTTAGCCACATAATTACTTCAACTCAAGTACTTTTCCAGATACACCCCTTAATGTCCTGAGTGAAGTGCCATTCCCAGTGCATCCTGCATGGGTTTGGAAGCTGACCAACACAATTCATGCAGAAAGCAGCACGGGCATTAAGTCTGGGACTGGCGCATGTGCACCATGTGGCATCCAATTTCTCTTCCTTCTGCAATAACACCAGAATCAGGAACACAATAGGGAACCTGACTATATCCTAGAAAAGCTCCTGGCAGTCACGGGGGAGCAGAAGTGGGCACCCTGGGGCAGAGAAGCAGCTTGCTGCCAAGCCTGCCCACAGCAGCAGGTGTCGCTGCAAGCCAGAGGCACAGCAATTAGCAAATCACTGGGACACACACACCCCCAACAGCAGGCAGAGATGCTTTGAGGGATGCACTGAGGCCATGCAAATTCTTGACAGCTGGTAGCTGTGCACACCTCTTGTGCGAAGCCTTTTGGTTGCAAACATGATCAAACAGCAGACTGCTAATGTACACCTGCCTAAGGAAGCCCAAGGAGAGTCTTGCTACGGAGGGAACAGCTTGCACAGCAGCAATCAGTAGGGATAGTTTTCCACTCACCCAGTGCTCAGTCCTCCTCCACACACTTGCTGCTACTCAGTGCTCACAGAACTCTGTGCAGCAGCCAGTTGTTGAATCCCCTGAGAAGAGCTGCAGTGCCCAAAGGTACCTTTAAGTTCTTGCAGTGGGCCTTTTAAGGCTAAATTCCTTCCACAATAAGTCACTGTGGTGTCCAGTCACCCCAGGTTATGGATATTGCATCTCCCAGGGAGCAGTGTCAGCTGGGTTATGCCCAGCCCAAGACAAGGGCCAGGCACCAGTATGTTCTGCTCTTCACTTGTGTGGCATTTGAGCCAGGGGATGGTACCAAAGATCACCATTTCTGACCGTCTTCAAGTCCTTTACGATTCTATAATGTGTTTCCCTTCACACTGCCTGGAAATTGCACAGGCTGCTGTCTCCCTGAGAAGAGGAGAAAGCTTTTTTCACAAGTGTTTTCAGCCTCCTGTCAAGGAGTCTCTCCCTTCTCTTCTTTCATCCCTGAAATATTAGCCTTCAGTTGCCACTGACACAAAAAAGCCATTTTCTGCTACAGCATTGAGCCATTTTACAAAGAAACTGCCAGCAAAATTAAGAACTAGTCTTTCACTACAAAGCCTGACAAGGCAAGGGGAGTAGTTTAAATAATGACAAGACAAGAAAAATACTAACTCCTTGTCCAGAGACTGCTACAACTACAGTGCCTTGATTTACTCAGATGGAAAAGAGGGCTGGTCCTGCCAAGAACAGATCCCACAAGGTCTTGACTTGCCCTAATGGCTTTAAGCCAGGGATATAAAAGTCAGTGCTTTTGTCACAGCTACCAAAATCTACTAGTAGAGGTGCTAACTTTGTTTAAAAAGAACATTAAGAAAGGAGATTTACACCATATAGGATGTGCAGAGACTCGAAACGCGTGCTGGGTGCTACAGCAAACTCAGCTTCTGAACAAGTGAGTGAGGGCACTGCAGGGCATCAGGCAAGCAAAGCACCTCCCTGTAGCTTTTACTCTTGTCATTCATCAGCCTCTTTTTTTAAAAAAATGTAATATCAACAGGACATAGGCCGAAGACTCTTTGTGCTTACAGTGACTGGCACATCATAGACCCTCTCCAGGCACTGCCTTAATAAAAACAAGACAGAGAAAGCAGGGAGAAAATGGATAACATAATATCCACAAAACACACAATACCCACTGGAGGCAACCTGCAGGTTGCCTGTGCCAGTCCCTAATGCAGTAGTAGTCTCTTACTTACGTCTGTACAACATCTAATAAAATGCAACCTCTGGGAAAGGAACTCATTATCTCCTTCTGTTCCTCTGTGCAAGCAAGACCTCCTGTTTATCAGTTCAGCAAAGATCCTGAGCTGTGACCAGGAAGAAAGGCACCAGAATTATGTCCTTTGCCGGGGGCTGGCCCCATCCTCCCCTGGCTGTGACCAGCTGGCAGGAGGTGACAGGCTCAATATTGTCACCAGGCTGCGACCCGAGCAGGGTGTGCAGCTACACCAGGGGTGGGCACAGCAGACGAGGCTCAGGCTGGGGCAGTGGGACACTTGGCTGCCACATCCACATCGGAAGCCAAGCCCAAAGCTGAAAACACAGCCTGAACTGGAGGGGAGACAGCAGCAGCTTACACACCTGCACTGTAAAGCAGCTTCAGAGGAGGCAAGACAATCCTGCAGACACAGCCAGGGATGAATAAGGTTGTAAAAGGATTCACTTCCCATAAAGCATAACATCAAGTTAGGGATTACAGCCCAAACAGGCTTCAATTTTATTTAAATATTGGCTTTTGACTGTCTTCCCATTTTTTAAAGGTTATAGAGCTGCATGGCCTGTTAAAATTGGATTTTCCTTGGGCTTAGCTTTTGTGTCTGTAACAGGAACTTATTGCTTGCAATATCCCTTTGACAGACAAGTTTCAGGGAAATCTGCTTCAAAGCGTATTTAGTAGTAAAATCAGAAACCATTTTCAAACTGCATGCTTCTGTTTTAAAAGGCATGACTTAAAGAAATGTTTGTGGTAATACACGGAAAGGCAGTCACAATGTAAGGAAAAGGAGGAGAGCGTAATGTGTGCAATGACCAAGAAAAGATCACTGCTCAAAATGTTCTTTTCTGCAGCTTCAAGTATTAAAGACTGTTAAAATTTCACCTAGGTTTTTATTTACTATTTCATGGCAGCATTAAACCAGCCTTTTTAGTAGTTGTGTCATTTAAAAATATCTTTCTTCTCCCCTTTTGTCTAGCTGAATGGACACTTTTAAAAAACAATTAAAGTTTTAAGCTATCAAACAGCAAAGTGGCCCTGAAAGCAAAACTAGGTTTTGTTACTGCAATTGCCATAATATCAAAAATATGCCTTGGGGGTGGCAGAGGGATATTTAATTCAGAATCCCACTGCCAGGAGGGGCACTTTTTGTTCCTGCTGTATGTCCTCAGCCCTCACTTTTAAACCACCTGTTATTGCACCAAAATCCAAAGGATTTTGTATCAAAGACAGAATAAAAGACAGCTGAAAAGTCCATAAATATATATCTCCAAGATACCTGCCTAGCCTGAAAAGCATGTTAATAAAATTCAGAAGGACAAGCAAGGTACAAGATTCACAAAATCATCTTCAAATACCCATTAAAAAAAAATTGCTCATCTCAATTTGTGGGTATACATTATCTGTATCAAAGAGCTGCTATCCCCTTCATGACAGGAACATCAAAGTGTGGTCTTTGGTATCACCCATGGTATCTTTATTGATGTTTTTATGTTATTTATGTTCAGTTGAGATCAGTATCTCCAGCTGTGCCTTCTGCACACATTCACTAGTCTTCCCAGCAAGCATATACTCCTTTTATGCAGAATTAACTCAAATCAAATGCTTTTCTTGCAGAGTTGGTTAAGCTGGTGTCAGAACTAGGCTACATAAATGGCACAGTGAGCCAGAAGTCAAGAAGCACCAGAAATCGCTGCTTCAGAACAAGCATTTTTGAGATACTGAGCAATTTCTTCTAAGTCTTTAAATTGCATTATAATAATACTGCACCTCAGGTTCAGGAGAGTTGGATAAGTACAACAATTTTAAAACAAGTGAGTTATTACAAAATTGAAAGCGACTGGAAAATAAAAAGTGTTATAAATTTTCTTAGAGAAACTTTCCTGTGCTTTTCAACTTAAACTGAGCAATGAAAAACACTTACACTTCACGTCTTTTAAGTGCAAAGCTGAACAGTAATATCTGGGAAACAGCCAGAATCAAACTTTAACCAAAACTTCCAATCTCCTCTGATAAACTAAGCTATAGAGTTTGTTGTTTGGACCAAGCTGTGGGATATGAATGGCTAAAGGAAGCACCAAATTAATCCAAATTCCATCTACTCCTCATTCAACACAAATATGTTGCAAGCCTCAAATTACCCATGTGTGAACCCTTAAGTAGTCCTCATCTTCACAGGGATGCCTCCAAAACTCCCTTTATTCAGCTCACCTTGGCTGTCTCTTGCCAAACTACCATTAATGTAGAAGGAAAATACAATTTCAATCTCGCTCCTGCTAATCAAATCTGAGTAAATAAAAAGGCATCATGTAATCATTAGTCTGAAATAAGGATGACAGTAATACAGACACAGAGGAAGTCTAAGTAAATAATTTTATTTTCGTTCGGTTTTTCCCCCGCCCCTAACTTAGGGGGGACCATTAAAATCCCCTTTCCCCTGCCATTTAAGAATGATGTGGTAATCCCAAACACATGAAAATAGATTCTTCATTCCACCTCCTTTTCCTCCATGCTCTCTGCATTTATGGTGGCTGTAATTTTGCTACTCATAAAGAGCGGCAGAGAATGCAGCCCAGATGCAGCAAAGTCAGCATTAACTAATAAAGGCCAATCTCATCACAGAAGGGAAAAGTTATCAGCAAGCTTAAAGCCCATCTGAAATTAACACACAAATCCACTTCCCAGCAGCCCCACAGCACATGGAAAGCCAATTCCCTCAAGGAGTGCTCAACTTGGAAGAGGGGATAAGGGAAGGAGCGAGGAGAAATAAGTAAGGTGAGAGAATCTCTATGTGTACATTTATGCACATAAATTTTTATTATTTAGCATAGTCACTGAGCAAGCAAATTCCTGTGGATTTAAATATACAGCTTTAGCATGTTATTTTCTGTGAGTTTGAAATGTACAATTTCTACCACAGCTTCCAAGTCATTAAACTTAATATAAGGATCTGAGTGAAGAAAATAAAAAAATACATATATTAACCAATTTTTAAGAGAACTAGACCAAGAAGAACTTTACTGGAGACCCATTCCAAAAGAAACAGGATAATCCAGACAAGTTTAGCAGGCACAAGTTACTTTCAAAGTGAAAGAAAATGGAAATTATTATTTCACAGCTCATGTAGATCTACCAGCATATTTTATTATAGTCTGTACTGGGACTTTCTACTTTAATTCCAATATCCCCTTCTTTGGCAGGGTAAGTCTTTTTGATCTACTAGATCCTTTAGGGAATGTGCTAAAAATCCCAACAAAAACAAACAAAACCCCACCAAGCCAAGCACTTTTTATTTATATACATACCTAAAAATTGATTCTATGCATATTAACATTGTATATACAACATAAACTACTAAATTAAAATCTTTGAATCATCCATATTCTGTAGGCACAGAGAGTGGGGAATGGCACTAAATGCCTTTGGTGTTCAGTCACCAGTGCTGTCCCCTGGGAATCAATACTGGGGCCAGTTCTGTTTAACACCTTTATCAGTGACCTGGAGGAGGGAATCAACTGTACATTTGTGGATGACACCAAGTGGATCTGCTGAAGGGTAGAAAGGGCTCAGCAGTGGGATCTGGACAGGCTACACAGATGGGCCAAGACCAACAACAAGGCCAAGTGCCAGGTCCTTTGTTTCAGCCACAACAACCCCAGGCAGCGCTACAGGCTGGAAAGTGGTCCAGGGGAAAAGGGCCTGGGGGTGCTGGTCAACAGCTGAACATGGGCCAGCAGTGCCCAGGTGGCCAAGAAGGTCAGGGGCATCCTGGCTTGTATCAGGAATAGTGTGGCCAGCAGGACCAGGGCAGTGATTGTCCCTCTGTACTCAGCACTGGTGAGGCCACACCTTGAATCCTGTGTCCAGCTCTGGGTCCCTCCCCGCAAGAAAGACATTGAGGTGCTGGAGAGTGCCCAGAGAAGGGCAACAGAGCTGGGGAAGGGTCTGGAGGGGAAGTCCTACAACGAGTGGCTGAGGTTGTTTAGCCTGCAGAAGAGGATGCTCAGAGGACACCTGATCACTCTCCACAACTCCCTGACAGGAGGCTGTGGCAAGGCAAGGGTCGGTCTCTTCTCCCAGGTAAGAGAGGACACAGCTTCAAGGTGCACAAGGGGAGGTTCAGGTTGGACATCAGGAGGAATTTCTTCATGGAAAGAGTTGTTAAACATTCAAATAGACTGCCCAGGAAGGTGGTGGCATTCAAGAAAAGACTGGATGTGGCACTTAGTGCCATGGTCTCGTTGACAAAGTGGTGATGGGTCAAAGGCTGGACACTCTGCCAACCTAAATGGCTTTGTGACCAAGCTCTTTTTAAGGTTGTTAACAAGTACTTTAAACCATGAGTCCAAAGAGAATCCCACACAGAGCAGTCAGAGTCAGGGTGCTGTGGCTTCACCAAAACAAGACATTTCTCCATAATGCAAGGCATCAGGACTGGGTTAAAGGTGCACAGTTTCAACAGGGAGGGAAAGGCAGTAAAGCATTAACAAAACACCACCACCATCAAGTCAAATTTGGGTCAGATTTTGAAAATCATTCACACCAGTAATGCGTGCACACATGCAGATCCTTGGGACGATGTAAGCACAGACCACTGCTGTGGTCCACAGCTAACACCCTGCCCAGAGCACGCTGCCACACAGGCTGAGTGCCCAACACAGGCTCCTGGATGAGGTCACAACATCCTCCAATACCTAAGCAAACACAGTAATTTCACACTTGGCCATACCCATCATACAAATGCCATCTTAAATTAAGGTCATGCCAGAGAAGCAACACAAAGTCATTTTCATGCTCTCCAGCAAGCTCAGATGAACTATGCTCTTCCCATCTGTGATTTGGGAACAAGGGACAAGAATAAAACCCCATCTATTATTAAGTTCAATAAAAACACATGAATGAACATGGCTCCAAGAGCCCCTTGCTAATTTGAAAGCAGGTATTTTTTTTTTTAGAAGCTCTCATGCCTGTTTAGGAAACTGAGTGTTTGTTGTTATTGTTAAAATATATATATATCTATATCTCACCATAACTCCAAAACAACTCCTCGTAAGCTGAAAACTTTGCCACCCAGCCCAACAAGACATTCTTACTGGGTGTCAGGTGCAAGGGTAGCACAGGAATGTCCTACACATCACCCATTCTAACCCAGTTCTGCCGCCCCAACCACACAGTTGATGTTTGGCTGCTGGGACTCTGGGATGGAGATGTGTTCATGCACCTTTTCCATCCTTTTCCTTACTTTCCCTCTTCCCTCTCCATCATTCAATTCCGTTTTGTTTGTTTGTATGAGCACACAGCAAGTGAACTGAGCCCACATCGTCCATTAAACCAAAGTCAATTTGGAGAGAAATACAGAAGGTTAATTAACTGCTAATGATTTTGGCATTTGTTTAGGTTAGTCCCTACACTTAATTTATTGATGTGACAGTATATCAATGTGCCATGATTTAGAAAAGACACTTGAAAAGCAAAAAGGTTGGTCATGCCACATTCAGCTGCACACTAAAAACAGTACAGGTGTAATAAGAACTGCTTTAGAGGAACACTGAGATTATAAACATGAATTTCACACCTGAAACAACATACCAGGGGAGATTTGTTCTGAGAACCAGCCAAGCCTAACAGAGCCACAGGGTATACTTCTCTGCCAGCAAAGTGTAAGTACTTAAGTTCCTAATATCGCACAGACAGTACAATCCAGTAAATTCACTTCAAGTTAACTTTCACATAACAAATTAAAGCCAGCTGTGACAGCAGCATGAGAGGGTAAAGAAACACATGGTTCTCAACCACTTTCAGTCACAGGTCAATCTTCCAGGCTGAACCACCCGAGCACGGTCAGGTCAGGCTTTTCAGAGGCACAAGTACAAATCACAGCGTGAGCCAAGGAAACCCCTTCTTGCTGCTGAGGTGGGAAGGCAAAACGGCATGACTTGGATGGCATCTGGAAGGTGGCTTTGTGAGGCATTTAGGATTTGGAACTAAAGCAGAGATTAAAATCTGTGGGGTTTACTCCCCAAAGGAATAGAGGTACTTTCTGACCAGACTTGGTACGTGCACCTCCTGCCCATGGGGGTCAGAGCTGACATAAACAGGTAACAGGCTGGCACTCAGCACCACAGGGTGAGAAGGAACCACACTGCCATTCACTGACTCTCCTATGCTGAGGGTCCTGCAGGAGGAGCACTGGGGATGTGCAGCCTCAGGCAGGAACATCTGTCTGACACAGCCCTTTTCTTGCTCTAATACCAACATTGCAGCTTCACACCGTGACTTCTAAAAGGACCCGACAGTCAATCATGAATCCTGTAGTCAGGATTTTCAGAACAAACCAAAGAAAACCTCGGCACATTTTTAGCAGCCAATCTGCAGTGTAAATGCAGAGCTCAGGGTAAGAAAGAGACTGAGATAGCAATCAGCATTTACTGCAGTAACCCAGTGGACCTGAATAAAAGATAATTAAGTTAATAGTGAACTCTCACCCAAATCAGGTCTGTTCATCATTAACAGCCTGCAACCATGACACAGGTAAATGGAAGATGATGATAGGAAATCATTCAGGAAAGCACTACAAAAATAGCCCTACGTGGTATAGAGGACATCATGTTGCTATGCTGCCACATTATATGTAGTGCATAAATTCAAGCAGATCTATTCCAAGACATGTGGATGCTTATCCAACACCTTGAATCAAGAGGTACAATAAATATAAGATTACTGACATTTGTTGTAGGGAGAAGATCCTCAGACAAGATCCTAAATAGTAATAACAAATGACTGTCATCTAATATGCACTGTTATGTAGTAATATTATCCTTGAGATGACACATACACAATAGACCTTAATATATACCATGCCATAAACAAGTCCTCATTGCCCAGAACCTTGTGAAAGATTAGCACTGCACCAAACACAGCACAGGGACTGAGCAGATTCCAGTCCTCCTTTCCTTCTCCTGTATCCCAAGGCAACTCTCAGGCAGACATTCAGCTACTTCTCTCACACTTCAGGTTTCTGCCTGTCAGCCAGAGCAGCTTCAGGGTTGCTCCTGTGTGATACCACACCTCATATACACCCTCAGCTGCAAAGGAACCAGCGGTGCCTGCTTAACCCAAATTGTTAGGTTATCCTCCAAAAAACTGCACACCTTCTTCGTCCTGTCTGCAGAGTTACTGAGGGATCACTGCCATATTGTGTCTCATCATCCCTTAACTCCCTCAGATATACAGTGATGATGTGCCTTGTGGCACCCTGCATAGAGAATTTGTGGGTTTGCTTGTCAGGTGAATGCAAGATCTTCCCCTGAGACAATCAGGAACAGATCTCACAAATTACCACTCCCCCATCATCTGAATGACAAATGGCTGCAAACTTTATTTGTCATTCTTCTCAGCGCCCCTGAACCCACGGCTGCCCAAACCACACCAACCTCTGACTGCTCTGTGACACTTCCCATCTCACACAGGACATGTGTGAGTAAAACAAAGCTACAAACCCAGAGAACAGCAACTACTGTCTTTTCACTTCTGGAAATGGAGGAACGTGGAAGAGAAGAATAAGTTAAAATTAAAAAAAAAGATTGCTTTTATAACTCACATCCCCTCCTATGCCAGGCATACCTGGTACATTCTCTCCCTCAGAGAGTGCCCTGAGATGTCACATCAGGCTTTTACACATTGTTATAACAGGGTCTAACTCAGCCTCTCAGTCACCCCTGTGTGTTTCCAAGTTTCATGACATGCTGTAGCAGTGGACAGTAACACGTGAAAAGAAATCACAGTACAAAAAGGGTGAAAGTGCTTTCCTTGCAGATTTCACCCATTATTGGATATGCCTTATTGATCCAGCCATGCACAGCTCTGAGCTGTTATCAGAAAGCTCCAGGAATGCAGCCACTCAAGGCCAGCACCACAGGAATGGCAAATAGAGAAGCTGGAAGATCCTTCTGCCATTCCGAAAATCCTTCAATTCAAAACTCCATCTTCCTGTTTGCTCCAAGCTAATTTTGAGATCCAAAAGCCATTTTTCACTTGCTGCTCCTGCCTCTCTCCCCGTCCTGATCCCTGCACAGCAAATAGCACTGCAGATCCATTGTTCTCAAAGGAGAAAGGTGCTGCTTCTTTCTCCTTGGCCCTACAGCAACAGCAAAGCTCCTTTCCAGCTCCCCCTTAGAGAAAAATGAACAAAACAACCCTCCAAAACACTCCAAAACAAACCCCTCACAAGTCTTGGGGAGATAAGTGAGAAGCAGTTTGATTTATCTTCCTCCCTACAGTGCATACTGCTTTGACCACTAGTCAAAGTACCTCCTCGCACAGTGATGGGCAGCGCAGGGAGAAGGCTGTGGCAGAAATACACAGCCTAATTTTGAGGTTTAGTCAGCTGGGGAAGAACTGCCAGCCAAGCTCCAGAAGTTAATATGGCTTTTCTCACCTAGCTTCCATGCTTATTTACTTTCACCCTAAAAAATTTCAAGTGTTTAAGAAAAAAAAAGAAAGCCCAACAAATTCATCCGTAGCTGTAAAAGAAAGCAGAACTTCAGACATGGCCAGCCAGCTGAAGCTCTGCTGGAGGGAGGAAACCACATCCTTGAGAGTGCCTCAGCAGTTCCTGTCTTTACTTCACACTGTGAGGAGAATGAAAACACAACAGCCCCAAGGTGCATCTCTCGACAGCACAAAACTGACATGTACTATCACTGCCTACAAATTAGTCATACCATACTTCTGTGCTACCATACCCTCCAGACTTCTGATCCCTGCACCTTCATCAGATCCACAGCAGAAATCCTGAGCAGAAACCAGCAGCCATCACACTCCTGTCAGCGATGCTGAGAGGACACGAAGGAAAAGGAGGAGCCTGCAGAGAGACTACAGCTCTGGAAAGTTCCTTAATTGCCAATTCTATGCTTTCTCTGCAAGAGAGCATCACACACAACTACAGTCTTCCCACCATGGCAAGAGGTTTAATCAATCAGCATTCAGTTCATTTAAAAAACAATATTAACATACCCCCATTACCTTCTGATTTATTAGCAATTGATTAGGATTTATTAGGACTGGAAAAGTAGTTTGAAATAGGGCAGAAAGCTTTAAAAGCTGTATTCCTTTTCTGATACAAGATAATAGCAAGAAGAGCATGCTCAGAAAGTTTCAGGAGGGCTTAAACTGATAAGGGAGCAGGTGTAGGTGCAGAACTAGAAAAGAGTCTGATTATAGAAAAGGCTGAGACTGCTGTTCAGTGAAGCTCTTTGTCTCAAAACTGACATAATAATCTCTAATGAAACCTTTCTCTTGCCCCTATATTAATTTTTTTAATGACACTCAACTCAAAGCTCGCTGTTAATAATTTCTTGACAGGTACTAATCTGCCCTAATCAACACTAGCAGAGACCTAGTTTCCTAAGTGGACGCCAATACTTGGAGCTTAAAGCTGAGGCTCTTCTGTCCCAATTGTCAGAGCACTTAGTATCCACTGATCCTTCTGGAGATATCATCCACCTAAATTATTGATTGAGACACTGGCAGTTTTTTTATTCTCACTTGTCATATATCAAGTGAAGGCAGCCCAATGGCATGTTGCAGATTTTGTTTTCTTACTTTCTATGAAATATGGGGTGGCTTTTTATTTTTTTGGCAAAAGGTATTCACCCAAGTTGCTGAATGAATCATAGTCTCACAAAATCATAGACTGGTTTGGGTCGAGAGGGGCCTTAAAGATCTTCTAGTTCCAATCCCATGAGCAGGGACATTTTCTATGAGATGAGATTGCTCCAAGTCCCATCCAACCTGGCCTTGAACACTTCCAGTGATGAGGCATCCACAATTTCTCTGGATAAACTGTTCCATTGCTTTATCCCTTTCTGAGTACAGCCTTTCTTCCTAAAATCTAATCTAAACCTGCCCTCTTTCATTTCAAACCATTGTCCCTCCCTCTCCTTTTTGTAAGCCCCCTTAAGGCACTGGAAGGACACAGTGAGGCTCCCTGAAGGCTTCCCTTCTGCATGCTGAATGACATGGATTTGAGTCAGGGGAAAGGGCAGGAGGAGGAAGACAGAGCTGGCATCCAGAGCTGAAGAAGCTCTTGCAGAGAAACAGGGCAGCTAGTCCTCCTACTGCTCAAAATCCAAGAACACTAATACTGCATTATCACTTTTTATACTATACCCAGCTAGAAAAATGGGTTTACGTGGTAACAGATACATGTAAAAGCATAAAGAAAATATTCTCTGTGGGGCTTGCACTTTTGGCATATGCTTTACTGTCTTTAGTTCTTTCAGGTGAGGGAATTCAGGTTTGGATGGATACACAGCTGTGGGAAACAGCACTCAAACCTTCATAGCAGGTACCATCTTTTTTTTTTTTTGTTTTGCTCATTGTCTGTGTATTTCAAACACCGCTGAATGCTTATGACCAAATCCTTTATTACAATGTCATCATGCAACAACAAAAGACCCTAGAAGATTCTGCTGAGAGAATTACGGAAAATATAGGCCAAATGAAGACAGTTTACAATTAAAGCATTCAAGCAATCTGAATTATAGGATCTAGATCTAATGCATGAAATAAACATTAACAAAGAAATGCACTGTCCTAGTCTCACTATAAATGTTTGCCTTAATTTTGCCATGCTATTTACACTATGAATATTTATATGTTGTCGTAATTAAAATTTAGTGCTTGGCATAAATTAGGAGGTTTGAATTGATTTGATTATTCCTTATATCACTGCACATGTTTTATTACATAGCTGGCTAGGATTTATTTACTTATTTAGTGTCTAGCTGAAAACCCAGGGACTAGCTCTAGAAGAGAAAGGCTCTAATTTTTGTTTGCTGCTGTCAGCTGTACTGCAGAGTCTTCCCATGGATGCTCAATAGTTTTCTGATGTTACTATTTTTTATGCCATTCATAAACTGAGATTATATGAATGGCATCAGTGAAGAATCAGGTAACCAATTCAGTTTCCCTATATAGTTACATTGGAAGTGGGATGAAGATGTCCGTAGTTCTTTTGTTTCAAGGAGAACATGAATGTTTACCTTCTGTCCCATGAGAAACATTAAGAAACATTTTCACTCCCTCCCTTCTGTGTTGCATTTCCTGCAGAATGGACCATTTGAGTTAACACCACATCTGTGAGCCAGACACTTTTTTGTCTGAGATCCACTCAGCTTGCTTCCTACACAAATCAGATTGTCTCAGTTCCTCACTACATTTCAGTTAAATCTCATACTCACTTATTCATCACTGGCTTTTTATATAGCTGCGATTGAGTCCCTTTGCACAGCCATTAAGATGTCCCCACAAAGAGGACAACATAAGTGGAACCAACAGGGTATCAGCGCACTCTACAACTCCCTCCATCAATTTATGTGCTGAATGTGAATTTGTAAACTCTCGTGAACTTTAATAGGCACTGTGGACACAAACACCCGCTGTCCTCTGAGATATTCACCCTCTGGCTTCTCTTATTTTTTTAGGAACACTAAGAGCCCTCAATACTCAGTAATATTAGTGAAGAATTACTAAGATATTTTGCACTGCTACCAAGAAATCAACTTAAATAAGGTCAAAACAACAGTGGCAATGTTCTGCTAGCTGCTTCAGTTACTAGAGTAAGAAGGAAGAACTAGCATTAGTCATTCTTGCACTACCACACTTTGGCCTGTTTAGTAGATACACAACAACTTTTCTCCTCTCTCCCATTTCTCTCTTTCAAGCCCATATATTTATTTTAAAATAGTTTATTTCTTGCAGATTAAGTTTTGTCATTCTTGTCTCGCTCTATTCAGTGGTAACACTGAACACACATTCAGTATTCACTTCCCTACACAAAATGTGTGTAAGCTAAACCAAGGTATCTGGAAAGCAGTTGCATTTCTACAAACATCTTGCTTGCTGCTCTGGTTGAGGTCTCTTCTACACTGTCAGAGAACAACTGATTGATGTATACGCACCTTCAGATCCTCCTATCACTAAATAAAATGCTGTAGATGAGTCCTAGTGCAAGGAAAAAAAACCCTTGACTGAAAGTTCTCCTATGATTTTGAGTTGGTGATAACATTTTGATAACCTCGATAAAATTACTGTATTGTGAAGTTGCAACTTTGCAGACAGTATTCAGTCTAAAACGTCTAAAAAGAACCTTGCACAAAGCCTAGATGTACTAACATCTTCCTGGACAGTTTCTTATCACCATATATATAGCAATACTTGTAGTATTAGATGGGACACACCACTTTTTGGAGAACCAACAGGCTAATATGATGCTCTTTCAGTCACAGCATCAGCTGTTCTCTGTTTGAGTCCAGCCTCACTGCTGCTTGGCTCACACCACCAGGAGGAGAAGGTGGACACAAAAAAGGCCCTCTTCTCTCTTCTCTTCCTCTTCTCTTCTGAAGAAAAACTCCCTGGCGAGTGACAGCCTTATCAATGCACACATCCAGGTGTGTGACAGCTTCCAGTGAAGCACAGCTTTGCCAACCCCCTGGGAACTGAGACTCCTTAAGAGGGTAAATTTCCAGCTCTACCTGCCTTCAGCAGATTCAAACCCAATCCTCAATAGTAGAGTAAGAGCTATTATAATTTTAAGTTCACAAAACTCACAATGGAGACTGAAGGATAGGAGCTCTTTCTGGGTCTCATGGCACACTCTTACACCTTCTGCCAAATTCAGCCCCTGAATGGAAGTTCTAAAACACATTCAAAACACTAACAGAGGACAGTGAAAGTGAGCCAAGAGGTGGTACAGAAGAAGTTCCATCTGAGACACTCCAGTGGGCCATAGCAAATTTTAAGGCCCTGTCCATTAAATGGCCACCAAAGGAGCAATCTCTGCCACATGCAGAATATTAAGTTGACTTGACTTTTAAGTATGCAGGAAATTAGTAAATCTCTGAACAGAATTCTTAAGGTAGCACTTAAGCATTCTTCTCTTTCACAGCCAAGCCCCTAGTAAGTCCTGGAATCTCATCTGGATGCCCACAAGCAAATTTAACCCTCAGAAGGAATGCTAGCACAAAAGACAGAGTAACCACTTTCTACTGTGCTAGCAGTTCACTACTAGAAGAAACTGGTCCAAAATACTTCGAGAGTTTATATGAATAAAAAACTTCTTTCATTTAGGAAAAAAAAAAAAAAGGAAGAGCCAACTTTACTCCTAGAAAGCCATACTTAGTTTTAGTTAAAAATACAGATCACATCAGTGCACACCATATCAAGGTATTTCCTATATTAGTGTGGGCTTCAGTCCCTCCATTCTCTGTGCCCTGACTTTAATTCTCACTTTTGTTCACAGAATTAGAAAGAAAATGAGTAAGTAATAAGGGATATCATCAGTTTCATTTTGGCTTGGTTTTTTGTACTATAAGGTTTGGTTTTGCTAAGGAAGCCTTTTGTACACTGGAGAAGAATAAATTAGATAATGTACTATAACAGGCAACAATATCTAAAAGCCTACATTACTGTACTCAATTATATTATTTTGTCCTACCTTCCATTACAATCTTCTGCTATGCGTTTTAATTATTTCCAGCAAACGCTAATGAGATCATAGACCATAAAAAACCAGTATATGCAAGGCTCATTAAAAGATGGATCAGTCTTCTTTTAGACTAGAAAGGTTTTAAAAGGGAGCTTTCCACTGCATCTCTGGAACAGAAACCTCTTCCTTCTTTTCCTTCTAAAGAGAACATGCACATAATCGTTAGGGTTTTTTGTTGCCATTAGTCAGGTTACACGAAACTTCATTACAAAAAGGAAGATATTATGTTCTAATTTTGCCCTGAGAGCAATGCTTCTTGGTAGCTTAAAAAACCCCTCCTAATTCCTTTCTTCTGCTACTCTCCCTCTATCCCCTTGCACTTAATACACATTGAATTTCACCTCATCTTTTTAAAGAAAAGCTCTGTTTTGTTTATTTTCATCAATATTGGTGTGAACACGTATAACATCTGAGGAAAAAAAGGAGGGGCTGGTCATTAACTCTTACAGACAAGTGTGGGGAGGAAAAATGGCAACCCTGCAACACTGGTAGTTCTCTGAAGGGATAAAACTTCCCAGATCTCTTTTCTGTGCCTGACAATCTGGGTGTTCTACACAGGGGAGGTTTTCTGGGGTCCATCTGAAAGCTTATGCTATAACTTCAGTGAGACACTGGGTGGGGAACCAGCAGGAACATCAGTCTCTCTCTCAGCCAGCTCCCCATACTCACACACCTTAGTGCACCTCATTAGTGGTGATCCTTCTATCCCTCTCTCAATATAAAAGTTGGTCTGTCAATTCAAAATTTGTTTTGGTGGAAAAACAGCGCAGTCACATGTCCTTAACATGACACAACTTGGCTATCATGGATGTAGAGGGAACAAAGAGGATATTCTATTAATGCTCAGCAGCGAACACAGGCTGGCACAAAGAACTGCAACACCTTCTCATGCAGCTTGGCTTGGGCACCTTCACCAGCCCTGGGCAGTGAGGGGTTTGTGTGAAAAGTTTCTGTGAAAGGATGAACCTTGTGAAGGCTCAAGGGCAGGCTGTAGCTGATGTTCTGCACTGTGCTGTGACCAACACAATTCAATGCTGTACTGCTCACCCAAACTGCAGTGTTTCCTGACAGCCAGCTTGGTGAGGGTATCTTATTTTCTTTAACATATTTCAGTGCTAACCACTATTCAAAAAACACCCATGCTGGCAGGCATTTTAATTTTGCACTGACATCTACTAATAATGCTCAATTAAGGAAAAAGCCTTGTCCCTGTACATAAACCAGCTAGGGTTCTTAACAGCCTGCTCATTTGCTTGATTTCAGCTATCATTAGCCTGTCCCAGACTGCAACTTTTATTTGATGTTATTAAGAATCTTTTAATGTATTGCCTAGTGACTTTCACAACTAAAATTTATTTTTGGCATTAAGCAACCATTAGTCAAAATAAAACTATCTAAATTATTAGCATTTCCAGAAACTTAACATCATTAAAAGGGGAGCGTCTTGTAGTTCTTGTCTTAGGTATTTCACCTGTTTAGTTATATAGTTTTAGCTATTTTCTTATTTGTTGAGGGCTAATATATACATATATGTCGAAATTTCACAAGGCTACAAGTTGCTTACTGACGGAAATCACTTGGACCCACTGAAGAAGGCCTTTAGAAAGCATATCCCACATGTGCATATGATAAGGACTGCTGGTACATGAAGAGCCTTAACCTACTCTGCCACCATACTGACCTAAGAGAAAATGTAGATGGAAATCCTACATTTCTATCCATTGAAATACATAGTTTTTTAATACTGGGCAGTTCCAAGTATCACTGGCTTTGTAAGCAGATAAATTATTCCAAGTTAGAAATTTTCTAGGGAACTACTGCACTCCTTATCACGATATATGGAAAAATGTTTGAACTACACAGTGTATATCCTTTACCAAGACATTTTTCATGAATGGAGGACTATGAGGTGCTGTGTTAAATACCTGCACAGGCTCTGACTTGCCAGTGTTCCCACTCACACCTGAGCACCTGCCAAAAAAGAGCTGCAACTGATTCTTTACTTCCAACACGGGTGCAACAGGGACCTGAAGTGTAAATTTGATCTGTTAACTCACAGCAGTTCTTCTGCATGAGCAGGTCTTAACCCAACCAGCCTGTCTGTCATTATCACCAGCACCATGTTCCTGTGTAAAAGTGGCTGTCATCTACCTGCATCAGACAAGCTCATTTAGTATTTTACTGAGTTAGACCAGGTGCAGAAATAATCTGTGCACTCTTTTCTCATCATGGAGGTAAGGTAGGTGCAAATTTGTGAATAATTGTGGTTGCATAAATTATGGTTGCATATACTGCAACAAGACAACTATAAAAGCCCAGTTAGTTCACTCCTGATTCCCCTGTGGGAAATCTGCTCATTTTTGGAAGCAAGACTGTGCTCCTTTCTTGAGGGCGTAAGCATTATGTTAAAACTGGAACTAAACTCACAACCACTGTAACAAATACCCCTGACAATGACAATTACTGAGAAGCTACAAGCCAGTTGGAAAGCTGACTACATTCCTGAGAAGTTCACTTAAATATGAATCACATCTTGTTCTCCAATTATCACATAGGATAGGAGGATGTGACCTTCAGCAGAAGTCACAGCCAGCTCTGGTCTAAGCACCCACTCACTGCTCAAGCATGATACCTTTTGTGAGGAAATTCTTGGTGAGTGAATGCAAGACTCTCCAGGGAGAAGCCTGAAACATCCAGATATTAACTATTTACGAAGCATAATGTGAATAAAAGGGTGGCCCTGTGTGAGAAAGAGCTGTATTGTCAGAAGCCAGGCTGAGAGCGAGCAGGGGTTGTGGAAAATGGATGCTCTGCAAACCTCTAAGTGTCAGATGGAAGGCAAGCAGAAAGAAAACCTTAGGCTTACAATTATCAAGGGAACTAAGGTTCAAATACACAAGCTGGCCCTGATCATCCTGCTAACTGATCCTAAAAATCTCTGCACAGCAGTCAGAAGGACAGGAAAGGAGACTGCTCAACAGGGTGAGCTGGCTCAGGACTTCAGTGTTGGCACTCCAAGTCACCTTTTGGAGATGTCTCTGCCCCTCCCTTCACCAGGAAGAACCTCCAGACAGGTAATGCAGGTGCTGAAAAGTGGTATTTTCAGAAATAGATCAGCCCTTCTGTAGCAGGAATGTCCTTTGTGATTGCCAGCATCACAAGTGGTCCTGCTGCAACAGTGAAGGGACAGCTCAGTAACACCTCAGTGCAGTAACTACAACAGCAAACTGGAAAAGACAAAGGGAATCACACTTGTGTTTAGTCTTGCTATGGTGTGACATGGCTGGATCAGCAAGGAACATTTAAAAAAAAACAAAACAACAGAATAAGGTTATTTTCACCCGTCTATTTTCTGGGGGGTGTAAGTATTGTCTTCAAGCTGGAAATAAAACTCACACCCATTGTAATAAATACCCTTCACAATGACATGGTGATTGAGGAGCTCCCAGCCAGCTAAAGAGCTGACATTCCTAGCACAGCCATTTCATCCTACGTGTTCTATAGCCTTGTTTCCTAAGCTTGTTTTCTTTCCCATACCAAAGGCCCTTTCACCTCACACCATAAGTTTGTTTCACATGAAAACACTAAACTAGGTACTTAACGTACTACTTCTCCCACAATCCCACCTGAGAAGGGATGGTAAGAATGGCAAAAATGCAGCATTAGAGCCAGCAGAACAAATGAGTTAAAGGATCACAGAATCCCTGTAAGTCAGTTCAACTTACCAACCAAGGAATCAGAAAGCTCCTGCTTAAAAGACTTTCCTCTGTCTAAGACTGAAGGGTTTTTTCTCCATATAATAGCTGATACTGACATTGGATTGTTCCTTTCTTCTGTGGACATCTCGTTCCCTCCCTGTCAGACCTTCATCTTGCTGCAAAGGGCTCTTGCTAGCATTTTCAGCATATTTTCTACTAAACTGCATTTTCTAAACCAGCTGCCCTAAGGATAAAGCAAATATTCTCATGTCTCCTCCCTTTCTCCAGGTGTGTCCCCAGCTCCTACCACAGAACTAACCTGTTAGCTGAGATCGCTATCCCTAACCCTCCTAAAGAGGTATTTTATCCCACTGCAGATTCAAATCTTGTTGATGTCATGAACTTGGTGCTGGTGGCCAAAGAGGAGACCCAAAAGGCTCCTTTGAGCACACCAGAATTTTTTAGTAGAACAGGGCAGACTTCAGTCTGCCAGACTTACTTGTCTCAATACAATGTTTTAGCACTGCCTTTGTGCTCCTTCATTCAAGGGAGATGATGTTTCCCTGCTATTTAAAATTCTTCATCCAGCCGTTCTTTCATTACTACTTTTGGACTGTGTTCTGTAATTACATTAGGTGCTTGTTTATTCCAAACACTCACCATGTCTCTCAGCCTTCCTTTGTAACAAGCTGCCAGCTTGCCTTTCTGTTCAGCTGATTCCCATTATCTGGGCTCCCTGTCATCTGAATATATTTAGTCTCACCCAAGTAGTTTTGATTATCAAGATTCTACTATGGTCTAATTAGTGACATTTTTATTACTAATTTGTCACTCAGACACTTTCAGTCACATTAAAAATTCCTGCCAGCTTCTCTGAAATTGCTGCATGTTCGGAGTCTTTTTCTTTTCACACAAGATCAGCTAAGCATTTTTATTTTGCTGGGTCCCTGAAGATTCTTAAAAGAAACACTTAGGAAAATAGTGTTAAGTAGTAGGAGACTTTGGAGCACCACAAGGAGGCTGCACACCACAACTGACATTTGGCATTCCATCTCTTAAAACAGGTTGAATATCACTGAGAAGGACATAAAAGCCACTTGAAACCTTTAGGTCCTTTCCATTTTGTTTCTAAAAGTAGTTGAGTTACACGTCCTCACACTCATTTTACTAGTCAGCACCAACTTTGGTAGTTGACAGGAGCTCCACATTTGCAGTGGGCTGCCAGAGCATGCCAAAACCAGCAGGAGGGGTGAGGCTGGGCGTGGGGAAGGTCTGCCAAAACTCCACCTGAATCTCAGCCCTGCACATCTGGAGCCAACACAATTGTCCTTTCAAGTGAATGGAAGATGGAGTTTTCATCCATATATTCTGCCACCCATTGCCCAGGCTGACCAAATCAGCCCACATCACTTCACTTGCCTTCACCAACCTCTGAACTTAAGAGACAACATCAACCACCAGATTTAAATCTAAGGGGTAAGCCTTCCAGAGCAGCACACATTTGTGAAGGGAGACAATTTCTGGAGACATGACACAGCCACAAATGCTATTTGAGATTACTAACTCAATATTACACTTGCTTCAAACCAAATGTGTCCTGGACTTTAGCATGCAGCCATACACTGCTTGCCAAGGGTTAATAAACAATGGCAATATGCATCTTACAGGCCCAAGGAGTATGTTTTATAATGGTTAATTACATAGATAGCTGCTATTATAAATAGTTCTGAAGCAATCCATTAACCAGATGGCTTTTAGCAAATCAAAATTTATTACTCTTTTATGAGCTACTTATAAAAATGCAACTTTCAGATAAAGAATGTGAAACAGATGAAGCAGTTGTCCATATCTGTTTTCCATTATAACATCTTTGAGGGTAGGGGGAGGGAAAAAATAGAGTGCCTTATTAACTCTGCACAGACAGCTCATCCTATTGGAAACTTCTCCCTTCTTCTCCTGGGGAAGGACAACTCTAACAGAGACTTCACTGCTCTGGGGAGTGAGGAGGTCTGTCAGCAAGGGCAGCCAGGGCAGCTGAGGACAACCTTTCCTTCTGAAGCTCTGGCTGCAGTCGAGGAAGCAACTCCTGTTGACACGAGTAGGAACAGCAGCTCTGTCTCAAGTGCCTATGGCTGCACAGAAAACCTAATGATATAAAATTTCTGAATAAATATCTCGGTGTTATACGTTGGTTTATTATTTCCTTCCTTGTGAATCTACTGAAAAGCATTCTGAGAGAGACAAATGTAATTTATTTGCAGGTCAAGCCATCAGTATTTGTTTACATCTCTGAAGGTTTTACGTTAGAGATTTTGAGAAGGTAAATGTGGCAGCCTGTGCTTTCAGAGGCCAGCCCCAGCACAGGAGAGGGTTAACTTACTAATGTGTCAATAAAATCCATTTCGCAAGAAGTATGGCCTAAATAATATCAGTGGGCAATGAACTGGAATTCACACTCATTTGGAACTTTAATAGATTAAACTCCAACAGAAAGTTGGCAGATAAAAAAAGCTGAGATTGAAAAACAGCTCCTAACATTCAGGATTCATTGTACTGCATTTCCCCAAAGAATATTTATCCAAGGAAAGCGTTACTTGGGAAAGTGTTGCTGTGTGGGGTTTGTCTGGGTAAGCTTTTTTTGTTGAACCCTGAGCCTCTTCTACCTTGTGGGTTTGTGATTGATTCTCCTACACAAAGTGACACCCAGAATGGTATGCCAGCTCATCATCCATGGTCCATCACACTTGAAGGAGACAGGCATTGAGCCAAGATTTAATGAAGTCACAGAAAAGGCAACCAGTAGCCACAAAAAAGCTAACCAGTGGTTTCAACACTTTGCAGCGTTTCACCAAAAAGAGCTCAAGGAAGATTTATCCATCTCTGTTCTCTAAGCATTAAAAAAATCATACAAAAAAGGAAGATGGCAGTATTCATTGCCACATAACCATACACAAGGTGAAGGCTTTTGGCCTCTTGCCTTGTCATACCCAAACTCTCCCTGGAAGTCTTGGAAACATCAACTTTGACAATCATTGCTGCTTGATTAGACCTCAACAACCACCATGCACAAAAGAAGACCTGTGCTGTGTGGATACTCACACCTTAGCACAACACCATCTCTCCCCCACTTTCTTTTGTAAACAAGGAAATAAAGTCTGGGGATCTCAATTATATGAACATGTATTTTTTTACATGACTAGAGTAGGATTTTCCAAGGAATCGAAGGCAATGAAACTCGTGAATTTTAAATGGCACAGCTTCTCCAGGCTACTTTGAAAAAGCATTTGTTACATTTCTTTATGCTCAAGCGTATGTTAACTTTGACATTTCTCTTGGAATGCCCAAATATGCCATATATTCCCTGTGAAAACAGAATGTGCCAACCTTCACAATCAGCTTCTCTCTCAGCTGTCTCTAATGCAAATGCAGAATGCCTTTCCTAAACCAAATAAATCCACACTATGCAATTTACCAATAGACTGAAACCACATTCTGAAAAACCAGTTGCTTTAATACAAATAAACGAATGGTTGGCTCTCAGCCTCTGGTGAACCCTGGGATAATTTGTTTATTTTAGCACTATATTTCAAAGGCTGAGTGAACTGGGAGATATCACAGAAATGGTTTAACATCATGTCATCACAGAATTGGTTGCTCAGAACATGGATGTTTCAAACCTGACTGTGGTGCCAGGTCTTCCTTTCTGCTGTTTCCCTCAGTGTCTGGAAACATTTAGCACTTCACAAAGACCACAGGCAGGGGATGTACTTGCAGTATGATTGGAAACACAATTCTGATTCTGGTAGTGATTCCCAAACAGAAAATGAGGTACAATGTGAGAACAAGAAACATCTCTAGACCCAGAAAAACCTCTTAAGCGACCTCTAGAAACACGTACCTACATAATCAATCACCTGGGTTTAGACAGAGAGGAGTTCTTCCACAGAGATATCAGGGAAGGACTCAGTGTCCTCCTGCAAATCTGTGCCCCACTTTCATGTCCTACTTTTTCCAGATTCCCTGAGGCAGGACCAATAGCTCCTAAGTGATTGTAGAAGAAATCAAGGTAACTCCCAAGGGAGCAGAGACTGAAATGACTTCTGCCTTCTCCATGTAAAGGAAAAGTGAAGAGGGGAAATACACTTGTTTCCCAAATTAAAGCTCAAAAGTCTTCAGCCTGTATTAGAGTGGGTTTTGTCTCTACCAAAAGCACTATTTCTTACCATTCTCTAATTCTAAAGGCTTCAGTATGAAATTCTCAAATCCACTGACACCCACTATCTATTAGGATCTGACACAGACTTCTACCTCCCACCTGAATGTCTACAGTGGTCTTGCAGCCTCAATAAGAAAATAGGAACATCCACACAAGTTCCTCTTTTGCAGGTTCAACAACTGCATCTAAGAATGAAGAAAAACACATCATTAAGCATTCAAACCACCATACTAATTCACAGGAAACAGTGATAGCCTTCTTTTATGATACAATGCTAGGAAATGTATCACAAACAAACCAGGAATACAAAGATTACCAGGCTTAAAACACCCCCAAAACATTCCAAACAAAATTCTTTTCTAGTTTTTTTTAGCAGTGCATTGAGTTTGCATGCAATGATCATGCCATTCTTCTGGTCCTGGGAATGAGCTGGATAGTCTTTACTGCAAACATGACATATAAAATGTAAATTGAATTTGTTGCTCTGAAGTGTCCTCAAGACCCTTTTTCCCAACTTTTTATGGCTAGTAAGATGGGTTAACAACTACAGCATCCTGCACTACCTTGATAAAGAAGTGGCCTAGACAGCGTGATGCTACTGCATCAACAAGGACAAGGGTTCAATGTGCAGTTTTTCATGTAATTATAAGCAGTTTCAGTGGGATAAGACAGCACAGTCATAAAAAAAACTAACAAAAACTCCCCAAAAACCTCCACACCAAAAATACTGCTAAGACTCGCAGCAAACTTCAACAAATTTTGCATGCCTCTAAACTTGCTATCTAAATGAGAACACCAGCAGCATGCACTTGCAATATAGAAGAAACCCCTTTTAGTAAAGATTTATTATGGTAATAGCACTAGAGCCTACCTATTGTCCTGCACAGCTTTAAAAAAGGGCACTGCATATGTGTATTCAAATTGCCAGAGATGAACAGCAGGTCACAAACAAAACCTAAAATGTTCAACTGTGTCAGCCAAATTGATAGTGCATTTATTATTTCTACCCTTTCTTATCCATTTTGGCATAGTCAGCTCTGCTGGCAAGGTGTTTCTAGAAGGTGACTACAAAGGATATCAAGCACTATAATCAGTGAATGAAATATGAGCAATGCATTAATGCTAACTCAAATCTAGAGATCTAAAGAAAAAGCAATAAAATTAAATGCATGATTTAGAAGTAAGCTTAAACACTAAACTGATCCTAAATTCACCAAGGAAAACAAACTTCCCAAATCACTGCCAAGAGCATTAGCAATCTCCCAGACAAAAGGTCAACTCCAGATGCCTTGTTAATATGTATCTGGGTTTTACACAGTCCTAATGAGAATGCTGCTCTATGGCAAAGGTGCATCAGCCTGTAGAAAAAGAGGTGGTCAAGGAAAACAACAACCAAGGCATGTTCGAAATTAGATGATAACTTAGCAGCCCCCAGGGTCTTAAACCTATTGTCCTTCCCCTGTTGCTAAATAGAGAAGGGAAGTTTGAGATGGCTATTGGGAAAGACGTGAAGGTAGGAGACAAATAACAGAGACTAAATAAAGCAGACACAGCCACCACAGAATCCACTTGCCTCTTGGTTTTGCAGCAAACTTGCCAAGGAAACAGAAGAGGAAATAACCCGACATCTGGGCTCCTATTCCAGTCCACACCCCCCCTCAGTTTTAGGTAGACATATCTAAATTTCTGTGGAGAGTAAGCAGGCAGCTCAGATCCCTTGAGACTGAGAGGAAAACATTGGCACCAACCCAGGAAACTAAGAAACTTCGTCTACATGTCCCAAGTTAATGAGATGTCACTGGAGGACCCAGCACACTACTATTTAAGCAACTTCCAACCTGGTCATTGTGAGATTTAGGGGACATTTGCTATGCCTCATGCACCCTCTTATGCTTTGTTCTTTAAGGAAGCAGAGAGAAAGAAAGATTCAGAAAAATAAAAATTAAAAAGAAGGAACTTAAAAAAGGGAAACTGCAGCTTTTGTCAAAGAGTTTATAACATCACAGTTATTTATATTATAACACCACCAAGGACAATGTACAGGCAAACTGGAAGAACCAGCCCACTTCCTTAATATGTTAATATTCCCAGGAATTAAAACTGGCTGCAATCCCTTTTGTCCTGACCTAATCTTTTTTTCCTAAAAATGATGGATTACACACGCTGTGTGTACTTGGGCATGTTCCTCTCCCACTCTCTCTGCCCATGTCTTTGCTCACTCTCCATTCCCAACATAACTTTTAAAACAGTGATCCAACTTCAGGAAACAAATCTAGAAGCACAGTCTCCAAGTCTCTGACTAAGGTAAGGGGAGTGAACTCTGAGATATTCTGAGGTTTCCACAGGCTCAAAGTTCTTGGTGGGACTACTATTGCTGACAGAAACTTCTTCTGATGGTCTAAAGCCTGTCCTGCAATTTAAACACACCTTCTGATATTCCGTAAGAGCCTTGCACACGTCAAAATAGTTGCATAGGTCAGTTAAGCAAAGTTGAAACATGATCTGTGACACACCAAGGGCAATTCATCTGGCAATAACCCAATGTCTTGAGGACATTTTGTGGATATTAATCACTTTCTCTAGAAACCTCATTGAAAAAATCATGTTCCAGATCTGTAATTTACATCTTTTTAGCAATGAAAAGATCTAAGTCTGAATGACCACAGAGGCTCCTTCAAATGCAGCATCTATCACATGTTCACTTAAACTGGGATAGGAAAAAAATAACTATGAAAATTAGAGAGCATTTCTATACTACGTCTATGATGCAGGCTTACCTAGAAAATTCTTCTCCTGCCTTCTAAAGTGCTTTAACTTCAGAAGATTTTAGAGAATGAGAGAGTATGCTTTGCAAAGGTTTGTTGGCAGTCATGCTCTGTGAGAGGAGTAAGGGATTTCCTATTCATCCTCCTAGGAATAAAGGGTATAATTCTTATTCCCTTTGTCTTGGGTTAGCTGTCAAAACAGTAAGTGCACTGTTCAAACACAGATTAAACCGAGGCCAAGCTGTTAAGGTGTGCTGCAGGATTGCATCACGTCCCAGCTGCACAGGGCTCAGCTCTCCTCCGCGTCCTGGATGGCTCAATGAGAACACTGGGAAACCATCTAAGATTGCAATTTGGGCATCCAAAACCAAAATATAATTAACGTCTCTCACTTTTGGTATGATCTGGGCCATATACTGCCCTTACATCACTTCTGCTTTGTACCTCAAAGGACTTCAAAGTCCAATGGACTCACTTTAACCCTGTATTAAAACACGAGCTGTGTTGTTTTGTTGAAGCATGTATTTTCTCACACTAAATAACTTCATCAAAATTCTTTGTAAAGATATGAAGTTTAGTAGTAAAGTGCAAAATTGGTATATCCCCAAAGTAATTTTAAATCATTGTGACAGCAAGTTACAAACTGGTGTTCTTTCTTAGGCCAGTTATGTTGATGCACCTTGAGCCTCTCCAGTTCTTCCACTTCAACATGTCTGGGGCCTCTTCAAAGACTTGCAATGTCAAATCAGTCCCTCTTTCTCTTTTCCTCCTCAAATGAAGCACATTTGCAGAGTGCTGTTCTAGATTTGACTCTACAGTTTAACTGGACTATCAATTATTGATGGCTCATTACACCTCACAAACACCAAGCTAATTCTGTGGGCTGCTGTGCCTTACTGGGAGGTGGGAGCCAAAGCCAAGCACTTGTAGGAAACATCAAGAAGCTTGAAGGATGGATGCATGCTCCAACACAAGAGAAAACTTAGTTACATGACAGAAACAGAGCTCCCAATGAGCCAGCCCTTGGGTCTGAACATAAGAAGCTGGGATTTTGCAAAAGAAAATCCAACAGAATAATATTCATACTCTAAAGGACCAAATTAGTTCAGCTTACATTGAACCAACACTAATTGTTTTGCTCACACCTTATCCAGGACATCCAAGTTAACATTAAAGTTTATGTCAGTGAAAACAGAGGCAGGCCCTCTCTAAAGAAAGAACTTTATGAAAGTCTGAACCAAATTAATTCAAAGTAACTGATATCTAGATATTGATATCTAGAGCTTCTACATCAGGCTGCTAGTCATAAAGCTTCCGATAATGGAAGATGATAGTAAAACATCCCTAAAAATTATAGGTTGTCCACATTATTTCTGAGGTCAATGGAATTTTCCATAATGAGAAACATGGCAATTGTTTTGTTTCCATTCCAATGTGAGTCACTGTCAATGAAACCAAAGACAGGCTGATGTACATCACCATTGTCTCCTCGGTGTATTAGATAAAAATTGTTAACTTGTGAGAAAAAAAAAGGTATTAATAGCACAATACTTGTTCCACTTCTTTGTGCTAATTTTTTGGCTAAAATCTAACCAATTACACATTCCAAAAAAAAATAACCTCACTGTGCTGTTTTCAAAATGCAAATGCAGATAACTGTTTTTAGTAACACATTTATACAGTGCTGAAATCTAAGGAAACAGCCTACCTGCACAAAAGAGCAGAGATAATGAGTAGAGCAGAGATGTTAGCTATTTTCTATATATATTGTATGAATTTAAAGTTCAATTTCAATACTTGATAATGTGGGTGAGCACAGGACAGTCTGTAAACCACTCAGATGTGAATACCAGCAACCCACCATCCACATCCTCAAACTACTAATGTGCCTTCAGGTACAAATACAGTGAAGGATGCACACTCAGGGAGCTCATGAATACTAGCACAGTCCCAACATAGGCAGTGAACAGTTTAATTCTTCTATATTAAGTTACTCATTATTCTAATCATGGTGGATAAAGTAATCAAAACTTTTCAGCTTCAAAATCTGGAGATATAACTAGGTTTGGGCAAATTAAAATGACAAGATACGTCTCTAAAAAGCAATCACCATTTGAAATAACTGCTGGACCAAGGAGAGCCATTTGGACCAGTATAGGCTTCTTGGGGGGGTTTCAGGGTTTTTTTGGGGGGCGTTGGTTTTGTTTGTTGTTGGGTTTATTTGTTTTTTTTTTTTGAAACAAAAAGAGTTTGTTTGCCCTAAGGCAACCCTGGAGTAAGGGAGAAAGGAAGACTTTAACACAGTGGTTTGATCCAAAGGCCATCACAGCCAGTGAGAAGATCCCGACACCAGCAACTCTAGATAACATCCATCTTTTACAAGACCTTACACTTCACCCTAGCAGTGGATTCATGTTAAGTTCTAGCTATGAAAATAATACTTTTGCCCTGTAGTAATTCCCAGAGAAACAATCCTTTTAAATGCTTTTCACAGTGTAGCTCGAGGCACTGAAAATCCAAGCGTTCCTTTTATGGGATTAAGAACCTGCTCTTTTCTGTCACAGGCCTTACTTATGCTAACCTCATGCATTCACCCCTGCTCCCTGGGTTCATTCCCAGCCCCATTTCTCTTGTTGAATCACTACCAAAATGAGCTATGAATCATCTTTTTTTCCTATTGCCTTATGCTTCTCTTTCTGCTTGGGGTGCTCCAAAGCACTTTCCTGACAATATTTTCCAAAGCTCCTTTTTTTAGGTCCTCTGGGAAGCATCATGGTAACCAGATATATGGCATGATGCTATCAAAGGCATCTATACAGCAAATCCTGTGACAATAGAATGCCCCTAATGGGATTTGCATCCTGGCTTCATAAAAAAAGGCACTGTAATAACCTCCCATTTTTTATTTGAGCTGTAATCATCTGTTATGCTTCTCACGAGTACTTCAAAGTAATTCTCCATTGTTCTCGTACTCTGAACTTCAGCTCAGCGGGGTTTAGCTTTCCAAAGCATCACAGAGGGGAATCTTAATTACTCTTTTTTTAAATTTTTTTCAAACAAAATCTCGAATCCATTAAACAAACAAAAAATCCTTTTAGATCTCAAAATTTCATGTTGCGGGATTTGCAGAAAATTAAAATCAGCAACAACAAAAAAATGCAAGCTAGTATGACTCAAATTTTATCTACAGACCTCATTCTATCACAGCTTCTACTGCCCTAAGGGAACTTGAACTATGCAAAAGGCCTGGAAGATCAGCTCTGTTCTGAGCTTTGCCAATAACTCTAAAAATTCACAAAAATCAATGAGACCCATTTTTCCAAACTGTCCACACACCTGGGCTATGTCTCTCAAGAGCCCCAATTCTGTACCAGAAAGGCACTAACAATATCAGTCACAAACAGGATAATTTACCGTATTTCTGGAGTTTTTAGCTTAGTTTTTTGAAGATAAATGTGGAGCTTCCAGTTCAGCACTGAAAATCTGGTAGGCATCAAGCTTATACACTGAGTCACAGACAAAGTGTGGTCTAGAAAAACTCTCCTCCCAAAATCCCTGCTGGTGCAAACTGCAGCATGTCCAAAGATCCAGATACTACTTTGCACCTCGAGTCCTGTGTGCAGCTCTGGGTCCCTCCCTGCAAGAAAGACATTGAGGTGCTGGAGAGTGCCCAGAGAAGAGCAACAGAGCTGGGGAAGGGTCTGGAGGGGAAGTCCTACAACGAGTGGCTGAGGTTGTTTAGCCTGCAGAAGAGGATGCTCAGAGGGCACCAGATCACTCTCCACAACTCCCTGACAGGAGGCTGTGGCAAGGCAAGGGTCAGTCTCTTCTCCCAGGTAAGAGAGGACACAGCTTCAAGGTGCACCAAGGGAGGTTCAGGTTGGACATCAGGAGGAATTTCTTCATGGAAAGGGTTGTTAAACATTCAAACAGACTGCCCAGGAAGGTGGTGGGGTCACCATGCCTCGAGGCATTCAGGATGCGACTGGATGTGGCACTGGGTGCCATCGTCCAGTTGACAAGGTGGTGATGGGTTAAAGGTTGGACTTGACAACCTTGGAGGGATTTTCCCACCCAAGGGATTCTGTGAGTCACTCCAAGCTTAAAGCACAGGGCTAAGAGCCCTAGAACAGGTCAGATTTTCTTGTTCCTAAAGTATATCATAGATTCCCTACTCTTAAGAACACTTGAAACAACTTCCCTCAGGCTCCTGTAGTTGAAGGACCTTAACTCACTGCGTGCAGCCCAACAACAGGCACACCACGGTAACAAAATGTATTTAAAATCTAATTACAGTGGCACAGACTAGCTAATTGAAGTTACTAAATACAAACTAGGAATTATATTCCTGTTTTGATTCAAATGTGGAAAAAATGAACTTCACATGGACATACCCAGAAAGTAAAAGAGCAGAATTGCCCTGTTCTCAGTGGAGAGCAGAGCAGCTTAGCTGAAGCTCACACAAAGAGTTACTGCCAGTCTGGATGCCTGCTGGAAAGTGCAATAAAGCACACCAGTCCATGCGACATCCCAATCACCATTTTTATGAACATTTTCCTATTTATTAATAGTCGCTGCTCTGAATTCCCTCAAGTTTTATGCCAGCTGCCAATTCTGGGTCCAGCACAAATTTGAGAAATATTACAAGTAAGTTCAGCTAGAAATGCAAATAAAAGGTGAGAAAAAAAGCTCACCATATGCCAACAAGACAAGCTCATTGATGACAGGGAAAAGGGCAAGTGAATGGATATTCCTACCAGTAATTCCAGAAGGGTAGGTGAGTTCACCTGCTAAAGACATTGGAGGAAAAGGCATCAATTATGGACAAAACAGCACCAGGGAAAGTCAGGTTATTTTCCTCCTGTTATTAAACTACAATATCCTTTCCTCTGCTCTGAGAAAATAAAACTGTCCCAACTGATCTGCTGCCTTCCCCTCTGTGTATCTACCTGAGGTTTGCATCACCACGTGCATCTGATTTACCTTTACACACAGCTCCTGGACCTCAAGAGAAGACATTCAGAAGATCAGTCATCGATTAGATTGCAGACAAAAGCATATGGAACACAAACTGCATGGGAGCATGTGGCATTCAAAGAGAGATGATTCTGAAATTGGTGATACAACTGAGCACCTTTCCTGACTTGAGGATGTATTTTGTAATGAGTCACCCCCAGGTGCTAACCATCCATTCATAAGCAGCATTTTCACCACACAGGAGGCTGACCTCCACAGGAAATTTGCCTCAGATTCAAGGTGAAATTTAAAATCTGATTGTTGCAATGTGGGTATTAACAGAGATGGAAACTTGCAAAAAACTCAGTTTGTGGATGAGCAATCACAACAGACGTAGTATAAGAAAATAGCATTTACATGAAGACAATTTAACAGAGTTAATTTGAATTATTACACTGCTGCTGTAGAAGTACGCTTGCTGTTAACTCAGACCTTCCCCACTAAAATACAGAGCTCAAATCTCCAGGGTGAGCAACATCCCTCTTTCTGGAATTCCTCCATGTTCATGATCTCCAAACGGTCATTAAATGACTACATAGTGTGCATGTGGAGAAGTGGCTGGGAGTGTTGTCAGGAGGGCATCCTAAAAGAACACGGCTACACCCCAAGTTCCTTCACAGGAGAGAACAGCCCATGGGAGTGACTATTTAGGGATGTACATCTGAAGGAGAGACATTTTGCATCCTTGTCAGGATTCAGTCAGCCCAATGTAAAAGGGTGTCAGTAGTTTATTCTAGTACACCAGCCAAAGACATTTGGTATTATAAATGGCTGGTATTTAAACTATTTCGGCATGTTCTGTTTAATTAAAAGCTTTCATGGAAAGTCTTTATTTGCAGAAAAAGATCACAACCCTCTTGAGGAAGGCACAGTGGCCAGTGTATCACAGCCACTGTAAGAATTTTAAAATACCCACGGACACATTTTCTGACTGTAAAGCACAACTTCATCAGATTGCTGTAGAATGCTGCCATTTTACTCTGATTCTTAAAATAATAATAATCGTATTTTTCAAATCATAATTCCTTGCTCTTTACGGCTGTCACTGTCAACATTTAAGAGCAGAAAATACTCTACAGTGTACAGTCATTTAACATCCTAATGTCAAGCGCAGACATGAAGGCAATTCTAGACTGTTTGACTAGCTTTGAGGGACAATGTTCTCAGAAATAACTTTCAGATCCTGAACCTGAGACAGTTTTACAGAGGTGATTTCTCAGCACTGCAATAATTCTGCCTCTTCCCTGGGGAGACATCAAAACAACAGAAGCACTTGCAATCACTAGACATTGCTGAAATTCTTGGCATAAGTAAGTCATTGCATTTCTGATTAAAGAGACTTTAAAGAGCAGAATCAAAGCCTTGGGAACTTTCGTTTACTCTCCAGAAAGCCCACTCTGTTTTCAGCCTCTAAAACCTGTGCTTCTGTACTTTTCAAATATAAATACAGCTTTTGACTTTCAATTCACAGTAATTTCTGCCAAAGATACATTTACATTTGAAACCACTTGCAAAGTAGCCCTAGAGACTACTGCAATCTGGATTTTTTCACAACCATTTTTTTTTCATTAAACAGGATTCAAAACAGGAGCTAGGAACATCACACCAGCAGGAATTTAGTGCTGTTAAGGTAAGGCCCCACTGGATCCAGTCCTTCTTACAGAAACTTCACAGACAGAAAAAGGAGCAGCTCTGAAAAAAGCAGGACCCTGACTCTTGCATGTGTTTTCCACATTTCAGATCAAAACTGCAAGGGAAGCCATAGAACTATCCACATGTAACAATCACTGCATTAGCAGCTGCAGTCAAAGAACTTATGATGGATTAGACTGATGTTCCCAGCCTTCTGCTTACTCAGTCTGCTCCCAACCCTTAGAATCCACCTCACTTTTCCATATTCGCTCTTCCTTTTATCAGCATCACTTACTATGAGAGCTTTTCCCCCTACCTGTTCCCCTTTACTGACCTGTTCGTTTCACTTTCTCTTGCCATTTGGTACCCAACACAATATATCCTTCAGGGAACAACCAGTGTTTTCTGCCATATTATTTTTCATCCTGCTTTTGCCAACTATTCCTTCTCCTGCATTTCATCCTGAAATGTCATCCTTTAGGACAGCACTAGCACTGCATGACTGTACCTAACACAAAGGGAACATGTTCTAGATGGATTTACTACACAATGAATAGAATAGTCTAAAAATCATATAGTCTTAAACTTGTACTACCTCACTATTGTCACTTACCCAGCTTGTATGGCAAGAGTGGTAAAAGATTTCCTCTGGAAGTGATGAAATGTTATCAGTGTCCTTCAAAAGCACAGGGAAGGAAGTTCACACAGACTTGTACAGACTGAAATAGTTCTTTTCGAAAGTATGTCAGTAAAAATAGATTTCACAAAAGTCTGTAATAAGACAAAGGCTAATTAGCTGCAACCACTTCTTCTTGAGGTCAAGAGGAGTTACACCTGGGATGATTCTAGCCTAGAATAGCCACACTTATGGAAGGGATTTTTTTTAAACTCAGGACACCTCACACCTTCGTTTTTACTTGACACTAAACTGACAAGGCTAATGAAACAAGTTATTTTGATAGGACAAAACCTACTTGAAAATAACACATCTCAGAATTCTGTACTCACTTCAACACCCAAAATTGATGTAACTTAGAGAAGCAGGACAATATTTTATCTTCTTTTTCCTTTGCATTTTTCTCTCATTTTTCTCCTCAACTTGTGTAGCTGGCAATATTCTGTGGATTAACAGCCCCATTGTTTCCCTCATCACTCATTTAGGAGATCTCAAGCAAGTGGCCATCAAGCACTGTTTCTAAGGATGTTTCATTCTTTCAGAACTTCTTTCATACACATAGCAGACTCCCCAGGTTCACCTAGTCCTGCAACAGTCTCTGTGCTGAAACTCCTTTCAAAACAAGATCCAGAAGATTGCTGACACCTACAGTAGTCCACTAGAACTGTAAACCAGGAATTGCCAAAACCTTGTCCTGGATTCACTAAGGTACACTGAAGATACTTTGGGGAAAACCATTTCAGGTTCACAACATGGTTTTACTTGGTAAATATCCACCTATTTCTGAAAGTAATCTACCAGCAAAAGTCTTATTAGCTTAATAAGGACTTCTGCTCCAGACTTTCACAAACTCTTTGGAAAACTGTTCACAGCACCAGTGATCACTTACAAGGCAATTATGTTCAGAGAACAGGAACCCACTGGGGTAGTTTCACACAAGGCAATCTTTGGGCTCCTCAATTTTATTCAGCTTCTCATCCCAACCCCTTACAGAAGCACTACAGTTAAGGGCCCATTACTGTTACAGCAAGAAGCACTTCATGCCACAAGGTTAGACCAAAAGAGGAAGACTTAAAATTCCAAAGGACAGAAAAAATAAAGTCTGATTAACAGAACACAGCAGAAAAGCAAAGTACTACAAGACACCAGTTACTGCCATTCAGTAACTGGGCATGTCTGGTTTGCTGTGTCTTTTTTTAACCTCAACCCTCAAAATAGGAAAGGTGGGACAAATATGACCAAAATACTTCACCTTTTTTCCTTCCCTATTTAATACAGAACTGGTCTCTCAGTATCTATTTTTAAATGAAAAAATACGTAGGATCACATCTGTAAAATAACTTGACAGCCTTTCCACTTCCCTTTCTTGCTGATTATGCAAATGAAAGAGAGCCCCTTTGGGGTACAGCACTCATTCACATGCTTTGAATCACCTTGTGCAGCTCTCTCCTTTTTTCCTCACTCCTCTGGCTATAGAGGCACCTAATTTGGGTTTACTGGAATTAAGTGGTATGAATACATCCTGCCCACTTTGTCCCTTATTTCAATTCCTTTCAGCTACCCCCTGCCAGTCTGTGTGCCTGTGATGAAATCAAATCGCTCTGCCGGCCCCAGCCAGTTAAGAGCAATCTCTCTGCAAGGTTCCCATCCTGGTAACAAGTTAGAGACAGTTCCTGTGGCTTTTTAGAAAGCTTCTGAAGGACTGCATTCCTGCACTGGAGGAGTTATTAGTTCCAAGCTTGCAGAGATTTACATATCTCCAGAAAACGTCACCAAACCTGAAGCTGTCATACCAGAGCTGATGATTAGCACTGGGCATATTTAACAAAGGGAAATCTGATTTGTGTATTTCTGACAAGCACGTGAATTCCCACTGCTCTCACAACTTAATATCTACACGGTCCATTTTATTTTGATTAAAATTAAGGTGTTTCAGTGATGACCTTTAAAGGAAGGCTTGTTTCCAGGCTCTTAAATGCACCATTGATCTGCTACACTTTGTCAGCAAAACAATGATGGTTCCTAAGGTGCCTCTGGAAAGCTACAGCCTCACACAGAGCAGTCCATAAAGTTCCCACTGACGTGTGCAATGCAGAGATGCAACATTTGCATAATCAGCTCATTTGCTGCACTCAGCAACAAGGGGCATATTCTGCCAATTCACTCCCTCGCCAGAAGGTTGCTCCAGCAAAGAGGAAATTGCCACACTGCAATTCAACAGACATGAACTACATTAGCTGTGTAGCAGCTAAGTAAATAAGCAAATGAAGATGTATGTAAGTTATTATTACCTTTGCTCCACAGACAATGAAAATGACCTTTGTTGAAAGGCTGGTTCAGAATCAGAAGGCAAAACTTCAGGTTTCCTGTAAGATAAATGTTGATTCTCATTAGCAAGGATATTGATTTTCTTTTTGTCCTTTCTTTTATTTTCCTTTTGCCAGACTAATTTTAATCCAACCACCTTAGAGCAACTCCACTAATTTTCTTGCTTCTTAGGTTTCACCATTTTCAGATAGAGAAGCTGCCCTTCATTAGATATCTTTCACTGGGTAGGGCTTTGCTAAACATTTAATTTATAAGTGACTTTTACTTACTGAAGGCCACCCTCGACAGCACCCCACATCCATACAGCTCTCTCATTTAATCTCCCACTTGCTGCTGCTGCTGCCTGGATGTAACAAACACTGATTTGTGCCTCTCCGTGGCCTCTATTAGCAGGGAAGGCTGTAGGTGACTTCACATGAAGATGTCTCTGACCTACACCCGATATTCCACCCTGTGGCAAATGAAGGACTGTCACTGCCATCAGTGGCTTCTGTGCCTACATTTTCATATCATGTGAAAAGCTCTAACTGTGGTAGATCCACTCTGATAGGTACTTTCTAAATACAGGATGAAAGGCCATGACCCAGGAGCTTCAAATCAAAAGCTTGTGAAAGCAAAAGCGTGCTTTAGCCTGGGTTATGTGGGTGATACTGCAGACTAAAAATCTCGGTGGATTTACCAGTCCAACTTGATAGAGCTCATAAAGCCTCCTGCCCCAGCAAAATGTGCATTGTGAAAGTCAATAATAAACCTACAGATACAAAAGCCTCAAAAGAAAAAAAGGATTTATGGTATGACACACTTTGAATTCAAAGAGTAAATACGTAAATCTTTTGAAGGCTGCCTGTGGTGGGATTTGCATTATTTCACTTCCTAATTATCTTGCCAATCATATAGGAATACAAGTTTCCTCTGGAGCTTGATATCCTTAGGCAATCAGGTTAATGAAGGATTATTTGGTCATGTGAAGGCACTGTAATTGAAAAAAGAAAACCCCTATCACTAGAAAGTCTTTTGAGAAGATCCTGTATAGCAGGAGGCAGAAGGCTACAGGTGAGGCTGTGGCTTAAGCCATGAGATGTTATCAGGGACACAGGTGGTCAAAGTCCTTAAGATGCAGGAGTGGGAGTTGGGAGGAGCAGCATTTAAAATAATTAATTAAATGCACAGTTAGGAGGATGTAGTGAAGGTTAGGAGGCTGGGATAGCACAGTTCTGCATCTTGCCTTTGGGGTGATTGAGGGTTTCCCCAGTGGCCCCATCCTATGGCTAAGCAGAAGTTACAGAAGTTGCCCTCCTCCATAAGGATCAAGAGAAACATAACTGAAGATCTAAGTATTTTTTACTCCAAGAAAAAGTCTACAAGATTATCACAACTATCTTCTGCCTGGCATATGGAAATACCTTCCTCATGCCTTCCACTTCCATTTCTGCTGACATGGTCCACACTTCCATTTAATTAGTGTGTATATAGGGGAACAAATTTACTTGTGGAATAAATTTTCATAGGGAATAACAGAGGGGTCAGAGGACCAAGTAAACAAAGGAAAAGAGAAAACACTGTTTTCTTTGTGTGGCCTGAACAGTATTGCCTTGTCCTTGAACTTTAAGAGGGAGGTAGAAAACAATATGTTCAACCAAAGTGCCAATTTCCAGCTGCCTCCCAGAATGAGCCCTCAGCAGCAGATCTCCTAATGATTGTTAAGTGAGAAAGGCTGCCAGCTCCTTATATTAAACACAATCATCTCATGATGCCCTCCACTGAAAAGACCAACAAATCCCACAGGCTCCTTTACTGACAGGAGAATACAAATACACACAGGTGCTGTAAGCCTGTTCCTGCTGGTGAATCACAAAAGGCATTCCTGTGCCTCTTTTAAACCCTCAAGCTGTATCAGCATATGGAAATGCCATAGATTTTCAGCTTTTTTTGCACACCAGGAGTACTCTTCTTTTGTGTATTAAGACACATTTTTGAAGCCCAGGCCTGGCTGTGGTTGTTTGCACTGAGACTTCAGAGCCTGATCTTCAGAGATGACACTTCCAAGAGATGCCACTGAGGTCCATAAGAGCTCTTACATGCTCAGTTGTTGCAAGGAAGCCAAGAAGTCGATGCCCTCAAACACACACAGTCAGAACAGGGGGTGGTTTGTGACTTTTACGTTCTTTGTCATTTGTGGGAGTTTTTTAAAGCACAGTTATAGGTTGAAGAAAAGTGGGAAAATGGAAATTATTGTTTCTCCTGCTTTTAGAAAAACGAACATTGCAGTAATTTCAAACCAGCCATTTCATGCAATTAATGCATGATAAAATGCTATGATTAATGTTACAATTAATGCCACCCAAATGAGTCCAAATGTCAATATTCTAATGGCTTTTGCTGAGTTAATGTAAAGCTGCACACAGGGCTCAGTCCTTGCTAGATGTAAAACAGTAATAAAATTTGGCTTCAGTAATTTCCCACCATTGCCCTAAAAAGCTATTAATAAATTGGGCCATCTGATGGCAAAGACCACGTCAACAGAGAGAATATGCAACATCCATCACTCTGAGAAAAACTGATGGGAGCTCACTGTGCCACTGCTCCCAGCATTCTACTGGCCACTCATTTGAAAACAAATCTACTGCAAGGCCATCTATCTTTAAAAGCCCTTAACAAATCAGGAAGCATCTATCTGCTGGACTGTCTGCCCACCAATTTTTCACAAAGATAATTAGCACCCTGACCCAACCATTAATGACACTGTGCTCTCTTTGGACTAAAGCTAAAGAGGATTCTATAAGCAGGAATTCAGCAGCAAAAATAACCTGTCACCATCTATGAACATTTCCACTGAAGAAGTTTAGCAAAAGGCCCACAAAAGGCAGACAAGTGTGTCTCTCGCATAGTTTCTTCCATTTTCAGCATAACTGTCTCTTGCATTATGTTCTCCTGCAGCTTTGCAGACTGAGCAAATTCAACCACCTGCAGCACAAGCAGAAAAGAAAAATCCCTCCCTACAAACTCCCCAGCTGATTCCTGATGTTTACATCAACACAGAAAGCAAATGGAGCCAAGTCCCACAGCCAAAGTCCTCCTGTAGACAAATCAGCCACGCAGCAGGGCCCAATTCTACAAGGCAGGAGGATGACTAGAGAAAATTCTATTTGCATTTATGGAACCAAACTTGTTCCCCCTCTTGTTTTCGTATTTGCTGCTTATAAACCTTGCAGTCCTACAGGCATAAGTTAGAGATATATGTATTAACAGATGCACATCTACATCAACAGTAAATTATATGCAAAAATATAGTAAAAAAAAAATCTTTTAGAAGACTTGGAAAATTCCTAGCCTTTGGATAAAGCTGGATCATTTTTAATCCTGCTGGAAACAAAGAGAACCCTTTCCTTATTTTCCTAGGTTACAAATCAATCAATCAATCAACAATCCCTACTTGTTTCTACAAGGACCATAAGTGAATAACTTCAGCCTTTCTGAAAACTTTTTCTCTTCTTTGCTTTCCAACTTTTATTTAGCTGCACTTCTTTGATGAAGCTTTTCTTATGGTTGCTTAGAAATTCCTTTAATCAAAGGTGTTGTGAATGTCCCTGACAGCCTATGCAGTGCCTTTTTACCCCACTGCAACTCACTCAGAAAAATTCCAATGTTTTAGAGCACAGTTCTGCTATCTAAAGCCTTCTTGGCTTCTCCCTGTCGTATTACACTCATCTAGCTATTCCATAAATATTTATAATATCATTATGTATTTTTTATTGATTTCCCCTTGTCACATGCCAGTCTTCAGGCTGTGTGTCTGTCACAAAGCATATGCAAAAGGCACATATATTTTTAAAGACAACCTTTTCTCTGGTAGCCAGTAAAATAATATATGCCACTTCTTTGCTTCCTCTCACTGTTTGAACAACATCACTGGGAGTTATCCCACATACTGTGAGGTTCTTGGCTATTGGATTTTCCAAGAGTGGGGGGGAGGAAGCTTTTAATACTTCAAACAAAAGGGCCTTTGGGGAAAGATCATTACTATTGCCTGCCTTTGTGAAATGATGGAAGGCTGATACTCAGGGGGGATACGCAGTGCTAAGACATGGGCATGTTTCAAGGTGCCAACAAGGTGTGACTGGGCATCAGCCACAGAAAGGGGCTCCCACCAAGCAATTCATGGTTTGGTGTTTGTGTTTTACTGCTTGCCTGAAGAGCGGTCATTCCTGTCCTGTCCCTTCCAGTGATCTATCAAACATCTTCCACAAAGAGGCATCTTTAGTACAGAGGAAGAAGTAGCAAAGAGAGAGGAAATACAGGGGCAGAGCTGGAAGAGGGAAGATGATACCAGTTTCCAGAAAATGTTTGTACTGATAGAAACATATCTACATACCCGAGATACTAACCAAGCTCCACAGAAGATACTGCACTTACACATATTCATAATCACACAGATGGAAGTCCAACTAGAAAAGCTTCTGAGAGAGAAAAACTCTGAATGATCTCACTGAAAATTTCTTTCTGCTTGTGATCCACTCCCATATCAATGTCCTGATAGTAAAAACAAAAAAAGCCCCACCAAACCCCAAAACAAAAATCCACAAACAAACCCAACAATAACAACAAAAAACCAAACCAAACAAAACCCAAAGAAAAAATATTTGGTTTCCAGTACCATACAATACCAGGAAATTCCTAGCCCTCAGATCCATTTTAAGTGAACAGTCATTGCCTTCTTAAATGTCAGAGTATGCAGGAAGGGACAAGGCACTTTTTCACTGTTCCAAAACTGGCTGATAGGACAGCAGAGCAACAGGCTGAGGCAGCCTTTGTGTGGCAGCTGAAGTTTCTTCTTCTGCAGACGAATTAAAACCAAAAATGTGATTCTAAGAAGTCCACGTAAGTTATACTTAGTGGGAGCCTATGGTAATAAACCCTCAAGAAAGCAGTTCATAAAACCAGGGAACATAACAGGGTAATGTTCATGCAGAACTACCTGATGGTAGATAAGGCTGTTGCTACAGATCACCAGAGCAAAATTACTGCAGTAACTTGCGGGTTTAAAACTGAAATAAAGGAGTTTGGGGGATCAGCACCAAATTTACACCCTTTTCTGCCAAGTAAGCACCTGTATCCAAGGGCTAAGGCTGAAACTGATGCTCTGGGAAGAGCTACTTGCCAGCTTATTGAAATGGACCATTTCACTCAGGGCTTTTTTAAAGGGCTACCATCCACTTCCCAAACATGCTCAAATGGAACAGTCTCCCAACCAGAAATGACGTAAATGACTGATTAGACAGCAACTAAGGACACATGGCTCCATCAGACTAAGGAGAATCCCCATTCCTGAGAGGGTTCCTTCAGTGTGGTTGTCTGCTTTTTGGACATGGAAACACAGCACCTGTAGTCTCTTACCTGCTACACAGATACAACTCCTAACAGGGAATTTATTCAGCAGTTCCTGAAAGCTGACTTCTGCCTCACAAGGCAAGGTTCTGGGTTTATCAGTTAATGCCTCTGGCAACTCCCTGACTATGGGGGCTATTTAAGGTGTACCTTAGCAAGTAGCATGGCAGAATAAAATCAGGTCTGCAGAGCCAAACTGTGGATGTGAAGGTATGACATGCACACTGTATGTGTTTTAGGAAGAAAGGGAGGCTACTTCAGC